>JAOXOE010000705.1:12938870-12953456 GCA_028565055.1 Phoeniculus purpureus | reverse complement strand
CCTGATGAGGAAAGGCTGAGGGAGCTGGGTCTCTTGAGCTTGGAAAAAAGGAGACTGAGGGGTGGCCCCATTAATGTCGATAAATATGTGAAGGGTGGGTGTCAGGAGGATGGAGCCAGGCTCTGCTCAGTGGCATCTACTGATAGGACAAGGGGCAATGTGTGCAAGCTGGAACATAGGAGGTTCCCCATCAATATGAGAAGGAACTTCTTCTCAGTGGGGGTGATGGAGCACTGGAACACGCTGCCCAGGGGGGGTATGAAGTCTCCTTCTCTGGACATGTTTAAAACCCACCTGGATGTGTTCCTGTGTGACTTGGTCTAGGTGATCCTGCTGTAGCAGGGGGATTAGACTAGATGATTTTTCAAGGTCCCTTCCAATCCCTAATGTTCTGTGATGATTTATACAAAGCACCATGAAGATATTTCTGAAGTTAAATCTTCCATCAGCTTGGGCTGCAAAAGGTACCCTAGATTCATCATTGTGGGGCATATCTGGAAAAGCTCCAGGATTTAGCTAAACAGCTCTGACATACATTAAGTCTTTTCAAAAATTTTAAAACCAGCAAAAAAAACCCCCCAATCTCTCCCATGAGGCTCCTTAATTCTCCATGATTCAGACTACAGTAAAAAGGGAACAGCAGCAGCAGCTTGCCTTGCTTCTGCAACAGTATTTACATAAACAATCATCCACATTCTGACTGAAGTTCAGAGGGAATTACATTTCGGGTAAATATTTTGACCTTGAAAGGAAGGTTGCTGGCAGTGCTCGTACAGACCGAGCCACAAGCAACGTCAAATGCTGCAGAACCCGTTTGCAGTGCTGGGGGACACAGTGCAAAGCAAAAGCAGTCATGGGAGGTTCTCACATGCACTCAGCAGCAAGTCCCCTGCAGGTCCCTTCCCAGCGAGGAAGGCTTCGGTGCTCAGGAACAAGCCCTACATTAAAGCTTTGAGGTCAGTCATACCCTGCTCTTTCCCTTCCTCAGCCCCGGATGCTCCCCTCCAGGATAGTCTGCAGTGCCTACACGTTTCCACATAAGGCTGGATACAGGACTAACCCTTCCTCTTGGAACAGAGATTCAATTAAATCCTCCTTTACAAAGTGATCTGTGCTCACATCTGTGTGTAGCTGCCTCACCTGTGCTACAAATAACACCTGAAATTGGAAAAGATGGTGAGTGATACTCTTGGCAGCGTTAATCACACCGCTTTATTGACATCAACTTGTATTATACTGATCTACACCATCTGGCCCCAAATCTAATTTGCTCTGCACTGTCTACTTGCCAGCAGTTTACTTTCAATATTTTTCGGAGCTGGTGGAATGAGAAAAGGCTGGTCTGCTTCATCTTTAATTTGTAGTCCAGCCGCCTCCTGTCAGCTTCACTTCTGCGAGCCCTGCCTGGCACAAAGTCACTGCCTTTCTGATGCAATCGAGACTTTCCTCTCCCAGTTAAAAAAAAAACAACCACCACTAAAATCAGGCAACTCCACATTGTCACAGACCAGACCTTCACCTTACGTTTAAGAGGAAAAGATAACATCCCAAAGGTCTAGCATGAGACACAATTTCCATCCCCCTGACCTTGGCAGCTGTGGGCTGTTTAACTTTGACCCAGCGCGCCGACTTCCGTGTGCAAGACAGATGCTATCTGATGTGACCCTTGACACCGCCAGTGTTATCGGTGAGTCGAACCTTATGGAACAGGTCAGATATCCAGGCAGCAGGGATCCATTTCTGAATCGCTGTCCCGTGAACCCACCTCTGAAACAGTCTCTAGCATCAGGAGTTGATGCACAGTTCCCTCGCAGTTCATTTTCCCGTGTTACTTCAAATCTGTGAGCCTGGTATTAGTCACTAGACTCCCAAATTAATGCCTGCCAGTTCATCAGCCCAGAACTCTATCCATTTTCCTTTGAAGGCAACAGCTTAGAAAATAATTCATGTGAGATATTAATATTCCTAACATGGAACGTGCTAGGATTAAGCTCTTCTATTCATAACAGAAGAGATTACAAGATCGCTAAAATGCATTAAAAATTCCATTTCTTTCAGCATTTCTTTACCAAAAAGCCCACAAACCCTCTATTTAGAGATTTTTATAATTGCAAAAATGTAGAACTAAGTAGACCTGATTCTCAATGCTAATTCCACCTCCTCCTCATGAATCTCCAGTCTCCATCTTTTGGCTGCAGCTACGCGAAGTGACAAGTTTACGATACTCAGCGTGTTCCAGCCCTCCCTCTTGTAGGATATTATTAGCCCCTTTGTTAGCCGAGTTTTTCCTGTCATAATGAGCTCATAAGACTTTAAGCAAACTGGATCATCTTTATTAGAATGACTTAAAATCACAGGGGCAAACCCGAGAGGGGCTTGATGGCAAGTAGGTGGGAACAGCAGCATCTAGCTCACGGACTCCAGCAGAAGAGTGAATGTAGAAAGCGGGGACTTTTGTGGGAGGTTCAGAGCATGATTCATCTCCCAGCTCCATGACTCATCTCCCACGTCCAGCCTTCTGCTTGCATGGGATCATTTCCATTTCATCACAACCTACCAAGCCAGCCTCTGCCCCCCTGCACTCTGTCCTCTCAGCAAGAGCCCATTCAAAGTAATAAAAGAACCAACCTCATAACCCTGGACCTGCTGTACAGTATGAACTGCTTTAATGACAGAAGAGCTTAAGCTGGGCACGTAAATGATCTCCAAGGACTAAGACGGCGGCATCACACTCTAGGTCACACTTTCAATTTTAAGCCCCTCTGTACTGTTGTATTGATCCTGGACACTGTTGCGGACAGGGAGATTGAAAGCACAGCTTGTGCTTTTCCCAGCATGTCAAACACTCCAGGCTGTCTTCACATGGGGCACCCCATTTTCCTTTTGAAAGCAATACACGGCAAGGCTCATTTCCTCACTCTTGGCAAAGCAATCAGTTATGGAGCTTCCCAACTCAAAATTCATCTTAGCAGTACTTGGAGTGCTTGAAATGTACAAGGAAGGTGGGTAGATGGAGGAGACAAAGTCTGAATGGCTATCAGGTTTAAACAGCCTGAGAAGACACGTGGATCAGCCTATCCTGCATTTTCAGCAAGCTCTGGAACCATAGGGCATAGCGGTGGGTAGGAAGGGGCATGCCCATAGTACCCTTAAAAAACAGTCTTCTGGACTGGGAAGGGATCTTAAACCTGGTGTGGCAAGACCTGTTAAGTCTCCCACCCTCTGCTGAGTTGACATTGTGCAGGCAAGACAAGCTACAGAACTCTTCAAATCAAAGCAGGAGACAAAATCAGGGACTGTGGAATCCTGTCTGAAGGAGTTCTCTCTCCAAAAGAGCATTTGCAGACAACCTAGCTCAGGCATCTGGGCTCAGCAGCTTGGTTTGTACCTCACCTGCTCAGCTAACATCATCACTTTTAACTTAACACCAGTTCTGACTGACTAGCCTACAGTAATAGAATCTGATAAGTGGGATCATTAAATGCGGTTTACCTTGAACTCCATTATTCATGCCCCAGCTAAAATAATTCCTAATCTTCAGACCATCTACTAACTGAGCATTACCCAATAAACTCTGACCCTATTACACAGCCCCCCCAGGGAAATTTATTTCTGGCAACAGTTTAGAACCTTCTATGCATTGCTTTTAGCCTCGAAGTTGAGAGATCAAAATGAAGCCGTTCCAAGAACACAAGATACATGCCACTGTGATTTGGGGTGAAGACTTGAGCGTTACAGAGAAAAGGAGGTCAAAAATCCCATGTAAGAAAGGAAAAGCTTCCAGGAAAACCAAAACTCAGCACTGAATAGCAGCAGTGTGAAGCTGGCCTATTGGTGTGTTCTCAGCTCAGCTGGTTCAAGTGTGCCCTGAACAAGTAATGCAGCAACTACTGCGTAAAGGAGCCCTCGCCTTAAAATTATGTCCTTCTAAATAATTAGCAGCCTGATTAGCAGCTCCATTCAGCAAAGCACCTAAACAGCTGAGCAATCCCATTAACCTGCCCAGGGCTATGCAGAAGATTGATCTTAGATCATAGATGAGTGCGAGTGGCTAGACCTTGTGGCAGCATTAAAATAAAACAACTTTTTCATGATGAGGGTGACAGAGCACTGGAACAGGCTGCACAGGAAGATTGTCAAATGTCCTTCTCTAAAGGCATCTCGAAAACCAGCCTGGATGTGTTCCTGTGCGACCTAGACTAGGTGACTCTGCCCTGGCAGGCGGTGTTGGACTAGATGCTGTTTCGAGGTCCCTTCCAACCCCTGATGTTCTGTGATTCTGTGACTTGATCTAGGGGATTCTGCCCTGGCAGGGTCATTGGACTAGACAATCTTTCAAGGTCCTTCCAATCCCTGATGTTCTGTGATTCTGTGACTTGATCCAGGGGATTCTGCCCTGGCTGGGGGGATTGGATTAGATGCTGTTTCGAGGTCCCTTCCAACGCCTAACATTCTGCAAGGGTTTCACAACTAGGAAAAAGTCTGTAGGTTATTTGCACCTCTTCCTATGCTCTCAGTCTCATGAACATATGGACACCCACACACGTCTATGGCAGAGTATCACACTTCTGGCGAAGTACAATAGATGTCCCTCTGTGTCCAAGTAAGGAAGAAAAAGAAGATGAAGGAAAAACGGGTGACTTTAAAACAAATAGCTCCTCAAGAGGTTTATCCAGCAGTAAGAAAGATCTATGGTCTTTATATCCCTTTCCTAGAGGCAAGATTTCATTTCTAGATTAAAAGCTTCAACACCCACTTGCTATATGTGAATAGCAAGTTTCTCCTGTGGCTAGAATTGATAGGATGCCATATGCTGTAAAAGGTTAACACCAGTTCTATTGTAATCCTTGGCCACAACTTCCATCTCCTTAATTTGCTGACACAGAGTAATGTAGGGCTCTGCCGTACGGGAGAATACGAAACAATTGGAGTTACAAATTCTCTCTGAATGTCTGAGTTGACCTTTGAAGCTTTCAATGAAAACATAATTTAAAGAGGGGGAAGAATTGTTAACATGGAAATGGAATTGCAGGAGCAGGACCAGATTCATTCCTTTGACTTAGTATTGACTCGTGTTTGATGTGAGCTGTATAATTACACGTCACAGCCCGGGCGAACAAGAACGTTGCTCCACGCTAAAAGCAGGGGGTGCATAAACCCTTGAGTAACTAAAAAGGAGCCTAGAGAGCTCAAGGGTCTGGGGATAGGCACAATCGTGGCGCTTTGTCGCTGACCTGAGCATCCTTTCTCTGGCACAGAGGCCCCATCTCTCATTTTGGGCTGTTTTACAGTACTCTGGGGGCGCCGAGGGAACTTTGAGAGCCGGTTTTATTTACACCTCAGGATGCCACGCATTGCTAAAGAGGTGAAACGCGGCGCTTGTGTGCATGGCAACCTGGCCTGTGGTATTTTAACAGAGAGAGTCTACAAGAGAAGCTGCCAGCAGAAATGGGAATTGCTCCCTCCAGACCCACAGCCTGTCTTCACAAAAGCAGAGCAGCAAAGGTTTCCAAACTAGGGATTAAATACTCTGTGTAAAAGGCAAGTATGGCTACAGCCACAAGTGGTCCCCAAGGCTCCGTATTGAGCCCAATTCTGTTTGTCTTTACCAATGACCTGGATCTCTGCAAGGTTGCAGATGGCACTGAGCTGGGCAGGAGCACTGATCTGTTGGAGGGTAGCGAGGGTCTGCCCAGGGATCTGGACAGGCTAGATTGATGAGCAGAGGCCAGCTGTTTGAGGTTCAACAAGGCCAAGTGCAACCCCATGGAACACTACAGGCTTGGGAAAGAGTGGCTGGAGAGCTGTCTGGCAGAAGAGGACCTGTGGGTATTGGCTGACAGCTGGCTGAACGAGGCAGCAGTGTGCCCCATTGGCCAAGCAAGCTGAAAGCAGCCTGGCTTGCATCAGAAACAGCATGGCCAGCAGCAGTAGGGAAGTGATTGCCCCCCTGTACTCATCCCTGGTGAGGCCACAGCTCAGCTAGCATATTCAGTTCTGTGCACCTCGAGCTGCTTGATTTTTGTGACAAATTTAGCTCCTCTTTGCCAGTAAGAACAAAGCTAGAACAAGAAAGAAAATCCAGCATTGGGCATCACACAAGCAAGAGTGGAAGCAACAGCAGACTCATTGACCAAAGCAGCAGTTACTACCTGTGCTCCAAGTTGCTTCCAAGGACTGTCTTTACAGCAAAAAACACCTTGGCATTTGTAAAGCCCTCCCCCTTATCTGCTCAGATCCTGCTGCTTGTCAAACTTGGATCACTCATTACACAACCCAGCACCACTCTTTGAAAGTTTGGAGGTAATTTCTCCCAAATCCAGTCTACCACAGAAGCAATAGAGAAGAAAATTGCTCTGAGGAAGATACTCAGAGACACCTGTAACATTTGGCTCATGCAAGACCCCACATTTTATCACCACCTTTTCTTGACACCACGATGCACTTGGCAGCGCTCAGCCACAGCAGGTCGAGCTGCACCCCCACAGACTCTGCACATGAACTGGATGCTGCATATAGACATTTCCCCCTGCTCCACCAAATCCTCCCAGCCCCACAGCAAGACAGATTCTTAAAGCACAGCCATAGTACATAAATGCAGCCCAGCTTGCTAGAGCAAGTCTGGCTTCTTATGATTCAATCAATATAACTTCGTATTGATAGATGAGAAGCTCAGTGTGAGCCAGCAATGTGTGAGTTGACCCAGAAGGTCAACTGTACCCTGGCCTGTATCTAAGTGTCACCAGCAGGTCAAGGGAGAAGATTCTTCCCTCTATTCTGCTCTTGAGACCTCATCTGGAGTCCTGCATCCAGTTCTTGAGTCCTCAATGTGAGAATGACATGGAGCTGTTGGAGTGAGTCCAGAGGAGGCCATAAGGATGATCAGCACCTCTGCTATGAAGACAGACTGAGGGAGTTTAGGCTCTTCAACTAGGAGAAGAGAAGGCTCCAGAGGGATCTTACAGCAGCCTTCCAGTACCTGAGGGGCTACAGGAAAGCTGGAGCGTTTTCTTTATGAGGAAGAATCTTTCAGGGTCCCTTCCAACCCCTAATGTTCTGTGATTCTGTAACTCTAGTGATAGGACAAAGGGGAATGGCTTCAAGCTAAATAAGGGAAAAAATAGATTAGATGAGATCTTAGGAAGAAATTCCTCGCTGTGAGGGTGCTGAGGCACTGGAACAGGTTTCCCAGGGAGGTTGTGGATTCCCCCCTCCCTGGAAGTATTCAGGGCCAGGTTGGATTGGGCTCTGGGCAACCTGATCTGGTGAGAGGTGTCCCTGCCTATAGCAGGGGGGTTGGAATTAGACAATCTCTGAGGTCGCTTCCAACCTGAGCAATTCTATGAATCTAAAGGTCAGATTTTCCATGTTTATTTTGACTAGTGCCCCACCCAACACTGAGGCTCAGCCAGACCAATGTTTTATAAATCGAAGGCTCAGCTCATTCTAGGAAACCACGCGGCGCTTCGCTCTGTTTCATCCAGAGACTGACATTTCATCCCAGAAAAGGCCAGGGCAGTGTCCCAGCACAGAACATCTGGTTGGCCAACACAATGGAGCCCAGCACCTGCAAACACGCTCAGTGTTTGCTCTGTGGCTGTTTGTTCCCCATCCACCTAAAAATATGTTTTTAGGCTGTTAAAACCTGCTCCTTGCCAGGGGAGTCTGCTGCGATAGTGTAGCCTGTTTGTCTTGGAAAGTCCTCATTGCTGGGATGTGCATGGCTAAGCCAAGATTTCTGGAAGGTGAAAGGGGGAAAGAGGAGGTTCTCTTCCCTCTTTTTCCTCTCTGTTTTTTTTTTTTTCAGCTTTTCTGACGTTCTGCTGAGCGTCCAGTGGGATCAGAGCGAGCCAAACAGCGTGGTTAAGAAAGACCAGAGACGAATTGCTGCAAGCTCTGTGGTTTCAAATCTATCATCCAGGGGCTAAGGAAGTACAAACAAACTAATAAAAGCAGAAAATTATGAAATCCTGGCCTTAATGCCAAGCAAAATTTCTTAATTTAGAGCTCTCCTAATGGCTGCAACTGCCACCAAGTTGGCTCTGGGGGGCAATCCCTCCCTCTTGCCAGACCCTTCTTTTGGAAAGGAGAAAGTCCAGGATCCCGGCCAGCCTAAGGTGTTAGTGGGGAAGGACATTTCAGGAGAAATAAAGCTGGGGGGATGCAAAACTCTTATAAAAATTCCTGCCAAAAGGGAGGTGCAGGATTACGGCCGAAAGCTCGGGATGTATTGAGTGGGTTTTGGTCTGTTGGCCAAGTTCCCCACCAGTGCATATAGGTTGCAAAATACGAGACTGACCGCTGAAAAATCCTCCCAGTGTCCTGGAAAGAGCTTCCAGGGGCCCGCAGCAGGCTGAAGATACAGATGTGTGACAGGCTGGGGGACACAGGACATGCAAAGTGGGGAGAAAGAGACAATGCAAGGCATGGGTGAGCTAGCTCTGCTCCTTCTCTGCTGC
The DNA here is from genome assembly GCA_028565055.1 of Phoeniculus purpureus. Lineage (NCBI taxonomy): Eukaryota > Metazoa > Chordata > Aves > Bucerotiformes > Phoeniculidae > Phoeniculus > Phoeniculus purpureus. Next base: position 12,944,997 of record JAOXOE010000705.1, on the reverse strand, counting down.
TGGCAGCTCCTGGCCACATCCCTTCATAGCCACAGCAACCAAATGCCACAGCTCTTCCTTAGTTTTAATTTTTAACTTAGAATCAGTATTTTTGTACAAAAAAGGGAGCAGTAAAGGCAAACCCTATTCCTTTTAACACACAATGTGGATGCCATCTAAGAAAAGATAACAGTACAGTGAAGATACCAGCATCTGACAGCATCTTTCCAGTGTGTGGGATGGACAGACCACGCTTAAGAAGCCACTTCTCCACATGCCCTGCTTTTTTAATTAACCTGCAGGAATTTCTGACACTTGCACCACCAAACATCCAAGGGCAGAGATTTTGTTATTAAGGGTATCTTGGGGAACTAAACTCTACACAGGGTGTCCGTCCTGTCTCAGCCTGGACAGCTTCAGCAAGTCAGGCGTGGTCAGAGCAAAGCGTCAACTAAGTCGGGACATCTATTTTTAATTTAAACCAGCGGCAACCGAAATGTGCTTGACTGCATTGAAACACTATGGCTTGGCAGCCTTCGGAAGAGATTCAACACGAGCGACAACAGAACTCAGCCATTAAACTCCCAACTCCGTCAAACCTTTCCTAACAACAACCCACATTGTTCAAAACAATGAGGAGAACCACTAGACACAGTCCTTGGACTGCACAGAGACTGCTGTCCTGAGCGTCCATTAAAGAGGGCAAGGATGGAAGAATTGCTCTTTTATCCCTCTTTGTATCCTCGCTCTTTGTCTTTCGGTCCATTCTTCCAACCCCCTCATCCCCCCCAGAGGCGGGAGAATGGCCTTTGCAATTTCCAGCTCCTTCCTGAGCGTATCTGCTGGTTGTCAGGCAGAGGCACGAACGCGGAGCACGATTCTCTCTTACTCTGCTGAGCGCTTTGGAGGCAAGGACACGTGTGCACAGCACAGCCGTCTTTCATAGCGGCACAGACATCACAAGTGATTAATATAAATCAGAGATCGTTAATTACCTGGATAGATTCCCCGAACTACCAGCTGAAAGAAAGATGAAGGGGTGGGGGGTGGAAATAGTTGTTCCTGTAACAGAAATGAGTTAATGATGTGTGCTGCCTTCTTGCAATGCTTCTCAATTTAGAGGTTTGCACGGTATTGAGTGTGACCTGCAACTGAACCATCCCCAACTTCCCAGGGATGGACGAGCCAGTTAAGGATCTTTCACTGCTCCTTCCTCATATCATGAGGAAGCCCTTGTTACCCCAGAACTCCACACATCACAGTGAAGAAATCATTGACTCTTCCCGATGCCCAACACTTGCAACTCAAGCAAACTGAAATAAAAGCAAGTGATTGGCATCAAAACACTTTGTATAAAACACAGTCTGGAGACGCAATGAGAGGAGTAAGTTTTAAAGCATCCACTCTCGCTGGCAGCATTCTGGTGAAGTGACTGTGTTTTAACTGAGTCACGCTGGAGTATAACACAAGGGCAAAACCACTAGGCTAAGCAGGTAGAGACAGACTTGCAGGTCTGAAAGCCTGTGGTAAACAGCGAGATGAGTGACTGTAGTGTTTTAGCACAATAAAAACACATTTTAGACTACTGTAGATGCACATATATATATATATATATATGCATTTTAGATGCATATATAAGTCTTCACCGCTGTACTGCTGTCCAGAGATCCTGAAGCAGACAGCTGCTATAGATATTCCAGAATCCCCTAACCTGTATTATTTCCACTGGTGGTTTTAGTTTTCTGCCTCCCAGCCAGACTAAGACACATTTATCTGTAAATGTGCCTTATTGCAGATACACATTCACCTGCAAACTCCTCAAGATGCCTTATCTCTGCTGTTTTCCAGGGAGTGTGGAAATTAAATCGCTGTTCCCGCTGAAGTCACACAACTTTCATACCCAAAGCCACCAGACCCAGCTGGAATTGCTAACGAGACCCATGTTCCAGGAGACAATCCACTAGGAGATCATCCCCCTCCCATTGCTTCTTTTATGGGAATAAATAGGCGGTCAAAAAGCACCTCGTGAACACAGACATTAGGACATGAGCAAATCCCTTCAACTCCAGTTACACGGCGCACAAGCCAGCAGCGTTAGCTCCTCCTGTGTTCTGCACTAATGCAGAAGGCTTGTCATTAATAGAGCAAAGATAATAACAATAATTAATTCCACTGGCTGCAGAAATACTGCTGCAGCACAGCTGGTCAAACTATTTTCCTTTCCCCAGGCTCGTCACACCTGCAAATACACTAAATTTAAAAACAATGATGATAGTATTAGGTCCTGAGAAGACGTTTCTCCAGTTCTATCTGAAGCACTGAGTGGCAAATTCACAGTTCTCCATTTTCCAGCGGCACAGGAAAAAGATTAAATAGACCCCGCAGTGAAATACTACCCAGACCTATCATTTGACCGGCAGGGAACGCTGATATTTGCCCTGATCCTTCAGGTCTGATCTTTCTAGCCCACTCGTATCACATTCCTCCTGAACAGTCTGCCTTGTTCCCTCCAGCTAAAAGGGCAGTTGCTGATCTATTTATGCAGGGCTGACGATGAAGGCAACCAGATCATGCCCAGAGAGCAAACAGCAAAGGGCTTTTCAACTCGAAGGCCCAATATGGCATGTTGGATGCTGTTGGAAGGCATCTGCGACGCTGGCTGCATTTACAGAGCTGCTGAGTGTCGATGGCTGGTTCCTCCTGAACGGGAGCCAAGCGTCACAGGCATCTGCTGGTAATGAGTGAGCAGAGGAGCCTAATGGGGCTCTTGCCAGGCTGAAAGCTACACAGGGTTTGTGTTCTTGCTGCAGCCTCCTGGATGCTGAAAGGCCCTGCTAAGCTGAGGGTACCCACAGACAGTGGGGAAGGGAGAGCGTGAGGCTTTGATCCTGGTGCTGTTCCCTGTGCTTTGCCACTTGGGATGAACCGTTCCACGCCTCTGTTTGTAAAGTCAAGATGACGATGCTGCACGTTTCAGAGAGCTGCATTGAAGCCACTAGTGCCTGCAACTTTGACAAGCTCTTTGGAGCAATGCAGTTCAGCTTCTGCATGCCTTGGAGCACAGCACACCCACACACGATGCACGCAGTGCAGCATTTGAGTGTGTTCGTACAAAGGAATGAACCCATATTTCGAGCAGTAAAGAAGTGCAGGATCAGAAGAGGGGTGGTCAGCAAATCGAGAGAGGTTCTTCTACCCCTCTGCTCTTCACTAATGAGACAACATCTGGAGTATTGTGTCCAGCTCTGGGTCCCTCAGTTCAAGAAGGATACGGAGCTGCTGGAGGGAGTCCAGCTTAGAGCAACGAGGATGATGAAGGAAGGGGAACACCTCCCTTATGAGGAAAGGCTGAGGGAGCTGGGTCTCGAGCTTGGAGGAGACTGAGGAGTGATCTCATTAATGTTGATAAATATGTGAAGGGTGGGTGTCAGGAGGATGGAGCCAGGCTCTGCTCGGTGTCATCTAGTGATAGGACAAGGGGTAATGGGTGTGAGCTGGAACAGAGGAGGTTCCATGTAAATATGAGAAGGAACTTCTTCCCAGTGAGGGTGACAGAGCACTGGAAGGGGCTGCCCAGGGGGTTGTGGAGTCTCCTTCTCTGGAGACATTTAAAACCCACCTGGATGTGTTCCTGTGTGACTGGTCTAGGTGATCCTGCTGTGGCAGGGAGATTGGACTGGATGATCTTTCGAGGTCCCCTCCAATCCCTGATGCTCTGTGAAATTACATTATCTATACTCTATGTGGTAGTATTTTCTTTGCATTCATGCTTTGAATGTTTACTGATCTATTTTGGCGAAGTCATTACAGTACTTGTTTGGAAACCTCATTTTCAGTTGTTGTGGCTGTCGTGACTTTTGAGGGAGATGCCAGATGTTATAATTCCCTACAGCTGGGCCACTTACTTGCTAAATTCTCATTATTCTGATATACATCCAATTTTCTGGGGAAAGTGGAAAGATTTGTGAGAATTACTTTGCTGTTGTTGGTTGGTTTTTTTGCTTTTTGAATGATCACAAACCAGTTCCCTCTCTAGCTTGATTAAAAGACTCATGAACCTGAATTGAGACCTCACTATTCAACTTGTAGCCTGGAGCAAATTTTCTTAAAAAGCCTGGGAGAAGGGTGCTGGAGGGGAAGGAGGGAGGCCAGGACAGTGGAGATGCTGACTGAACCTTAGCTGTAGCATCCTGCATGCTGATGCTATAAGGCAGCGCTAACAAGGACTTCTGAGATTAAAACATCAATGAAAGGCTTGCAGGTACGTCACTAGGTGTGGATGAAAAGAAAGAATGGGGAAAGGGTTTGTAGTAATTAGTAATCCATGCAGGTGTCCATTACGACTGAGTGACAACTGATTCCTGTCTTTGAATACTGCTTTTGTTTCCCAAGTTTCATGCCTGAAGTGGGGGGGGAAGAAAGTGATGAGAGGATTAATTACTGTGGTGGTTAATCCCAACGAGATAAAATGGAAAATAGTAATCCACTGAATGAGATCAAGTGTTCTTGTTTTCATATTTTATTTTGGTAACAGAAAACTGAAGGCAGTGTAGGGGGGTGGGGGTGGTATGTGTGTACTTCCGTATTACTATGGAAAAATAAGTCATTGTCAACAGCTCTTCTCTGAGTTGTCTGCATGAGGTGACTTTTTTCCACTTCAGCACACTGGTGGAAAGGTATGGAAGCCTTCTGCGTTGGTGCAGTAACTCCTAATGCTAAGCACAGTGATGAGCTGTAAGTAAATTTCACCGTGGAGCTCTCTTTTCCGTAGCCTCTCCATCTGCTCATTTTTGACACCCCTGTCATTAACTGTCATTTCCCTTTAAATATACAGTGAAGCTGAAAGGCCAGCTCTACATCACATCATTTCAGATTAGGGGCAGTTTCTTTGAGCTGAGTACTATTTAGGTGTCAGAAAGAAGTCTCTGACCTCTCTCGTACCACACTGCTGCAGGGCCTTAATTAGTACTGACTCCAGCCATTACTGCAAAGAGGACAAAGGCGACCACATCATTTTTCTACTTAGGAAGTTAGCGTCTGACCTAATAACTTGTCCAGGCTTGCAGGACACTGTAGTGCCACACAATGGCAGTGGCGATTATTTGCCAGATTCTCTCCTCTTCCAAACGTAGGATAATCAGGGAAGTTAACTATCGTATCCTGCAGCCTTGGCAAGGGGGTTGATTTAGGGTTTCACTCAGTTGGTTTGATGTGGGGAAAATGACAGACAGGAGAAGGAGTCAGATGCTGAGCAAAACAAAGAGGGAGCAACAAAACATAGAGTGGATTTTTTTTTATCCTAGTTTGAAGCATCTGAGTATTTAAAATAGCACTCTTTGACGATCTCATCTGGGGCTGTTCAGTGTAATTTTATCACTCGTTTAATGAAGAGCACAGTCGAGTCCACAATCAGGTGAGTTTCTTGATCTTTCGAGGTCCCTTCCAATCGCTAATGTTCTGTGATTCTGTGTGAAATTGAGGGGTATGATGAATGGTGGGATGAAGGAAGGAGGAGATGGGAATCACAGAACATTAGGGATTGGAAGGGACCTAGAAAGATCATCCTGTCCAATCCCCCTGCCACAGCAGGGTCACCTAGACCAAGTTGCACAGGCATGTATTCAGGCAGGTTTTAAACGTCTCCAGAGAAGGAGCAATTCACTCTCGCATGAGAAACATCTTACAATGCTTTTGGCAAAGCATTTTTGGTAGGGTTTTGACAGCATTAGCTGTCAGCATTACAGAGCTTCACAACATCTCTTCACTTTTCTTATGTTGTTTTAACATTCCACTGAGAGACCTTCATCCCACAGTATAATCACTTCGTAATCTACAACTACTTCTGCTTTGGAATTCTGTTTTTATCTTGTAAATTAAGTAAGGCAATGGAAACTGCTTTGCTACATGTTCCTTTACGATCAGCTGGTGCCACGTTCTGCAGCCCAAAAAGCACTTTAGAAAAGGCTGAGGGAGCTGGGTCTCTTGAGCTTGGAGGAGGCTGAGGGGTGACCTCAGTAATGTCTATAAATACGTGAGGGGTGGGTGTCAGGAGGATGGAGCCAGGCTCTTCCCAGTGTCATCTAGTGATAGGACAAGGGGCAGTGGGTGTGAGCTGGAACACAGGAGGTTCCACATCAATATGAGAAGG
>JAOXOE010000705.1:12904480-12930200 GCA_028565055.1 Phoeniculus purpureus | reverse complement strand
TTGGAGAACAGGAGACTGAGGGGTGACCTCATTAATATCTATAAATATGTGAAGGGTGGGTGTCAGGAGGATGGAGCCAGGCTTTTCTCAATGTCATGTAGTGATAGGACGAGCGGCAATGGGTATAAGCTGGAACATAGGAGGTTCCATATAAATATCATAAGGAACGTCTTCCCAGTGAAGGTGACAGAGCACTGGAACAGGCTGCCCAGGGGGGTTGTGGAGTGTCCTTCTGTGGAGACATTTAAAACCTGCATGGAGAGAGAGATAGTGGTACTTCAAGGATCAGCAGAAGGAAGGTTTCATCTGAATTCCACTGTTTGCTCATAGAGAGAGTCCTTCTGTTGTTCATGGTTGCAGGAATTGTCACACTGGAAATGGAGAGCTGGCGTGGAAGCACATGGAACAGGGAACTGGACTTAAACCGCCCACTGATGGTGAGGACTGTGTGTGGACTGAATGGACTCCATGGTTGCACAAGGAGCAAAAACTGCTTCAAGTCTCTTCCTGTTGAGAGGTAAAGACTGCACTTTGGCCCAGTGATGTAAAAGCATGGGATTAATAATTCCTTATGTCTTTGTGTAGGGTATTTAGGTGGAGGGAATCAAATGTGCCTTTTTGTTTTTTCCTCAGATTGAGTTAATTTTTGGATTTTTGTCTGCAATTTCTAAGTGGTTTTCAAGTCTTCCTTATTTATTTTGGTTTTTATTTCATCCCATTACAACATTAAATAAATTAATTGGCTAATTTCACGCTGGGAAAAACCCTTGACATATGTATATACATTTTCTTTTAAAGAGGCTATTAAGGTGTAGTTAATTATTCCTTTCAATAGCATCCTTTCATCATGGAGGGTCAGTGTTGTTTTCTTGATCCATGTTTTCACAGTTACGGTCACGAGTTTGAATACCAGAAGGTCTGGTGACCTTTCACCCAAAACACTGTAATTAAAACTCAGCTAGCTTGGCTTTAGAGCAGAAGGATAATAGGACATACAAGTTCCTTTTAAGAACATGTACAATAGCTTTCTCCCTAAACAACCTAGTCTAAGTTAAGTAGGTTTAAAAAAGCATATGGCTTGGAATTATTCCATGCTAAACGATGAGTGAATTAAAGCCATCAAACTTTCCCGAAGTGACTTGGCAAGAATTCTAAAAGTGGATTTTTTTTTTATCCTTTTTGACTTACAGGATCACAGAAACATTCAAGTTGGAAAAGACCCTTGGGATCATCGAGTCCAACCATCAACTCCACTCTGTCAAGTCCATCCTTAAACCAGATTCCCCCAACACTGCATCTAAATGAACTTTAAACTCCTCCAGTGATGGTGACCCAACCCCTTCCCTGGGCATCCTGTTCCAGTGTCTGACTACTCCTTCTGTGAAAAAAGTGTTTCTAATGTCCAGCCTAACCATCTCCTGCAGTAGCTTGAGGCTCTTCCCTCTTGTTCTATCACTAATGACCTGTAAGAAGAGACCAGCACCCACCTCTCTACAGTGTCCCTGCAGGTATGATAGCACTGGTTTTTTCTGTCTTTCAGGTGTAACAACAACATTTTTTCTTCACCTTCCTGCTTTTTTAGGTGAGATTAGGGAGGGAGTCTGACAATAAAATCTACTTGAAATGTACATGGATTGTCCTCCTGGGTAAGCAGAGAAAACTTCTCAGGGGATTACATGAATATTCACCAATGACATTGAGCACAAGGGCCAATTTTATGCCAGGTATAGCAATCTTTGAAACATTTCAGACAAAATACCAGGCTAAACTTGTGTAGGGAAGTTATGCTGTATTAAGGTGAACCCTAAATGACAGGAAGAAGAATATTCCACTTTAAAAAGTCAGAATTATGCAAATCATTGATCTTCCAAGGACTTGTATTAACAACAGTGTGGCCAGCAGGAATAGTGATGTAATTCTCCCCTTGTCCTGGGCACTGGGGAGGCCTACCCTCGAGTACTGGGGACAGTTTTGTGTCCCTCACTTCAAGAAACAGATGGAGGGGCTGGACTGGGTCCAGAGGAGCAATGAGGCTGGGGAAGGGACTGGAGGGAAAGGCTGATGAGGAGAGGCTGAGGGATCTGGAGGTGTTTAGCCCGGAGAAGAGAAGACTCAGGGGGGACCTTCTCCATCTCTCTATCTCCCTGAAGGGAGGTTGTAGACAGGTGGTGGTTGGGCTCTTCTCCCAGGCAACCAGCACCAGGACAACAGAGCCTGAAGCTGCCAGCAGAGGGTTAGGTTAGATGTTAGGAAGCACTTCCTCACAGAAAGGGTGAGGAATGGACTGCCGAGGGCAGTGGTGGAATCTCCATCCATGGAGGTGTTTAAGGACAGCCTGGCTGTGGCCCTTAGTGCCCTGGTCTGGCCAATGTGGTGATGTTAGGTCCCAGGCTGGGCTGGATGAGCTCAGAGGGCTTTTTCCATTCTGTGATTTTCCACATTAAAATAAAAACTATCTGTTAGCAATGGCACAGAAGAATTCTGGCTCTCTCAACCACATACACAATTATAAATCCTATCTCATTTGTGTTGTTTGTTTGCTTGCTTTCTTTTTAAGGAAATACATATAAAACCCCAAAACCCTATGAAGTTAGCTGCTGAAGCCTGTAGCATAACAGCACTACGTTTCTATTCCAGATAAATGTAGGGACAGTTGGACATCGAGCTATGCGATGTGGAAGCCATTTCAATAAAGTTTTATCCATTTAGAAATTGTATTACGTTTACTATGTTAAGCACAGCAATTGCTGCCTTTTTGTTCCTAATTAGACATAATTGTTTTTTCTGGATATTGTTACCAAAAGTAGGGCCTTTCCAGAGAGGAAAACCATCAAGATTATTTTCTATCCAGACAAACAACAATGTAGAAAAAAATGTACTGTTTTCTCTGCTAACTGTTGCAAGCAGGAGCCTCAATAAAAGAATAATCCTCTTTAAAAAAGTTTTAACTTCTGTAATCTCACACAATGTACTAATTTCTATACTAACACCTGCAGAAGGATTTGATATTAACAAGCTTTCAACAAGGTCTCCCACAGCACATTCCTATCAGGTTGGGATGTTAGTTAGATGGGTAGACTACAACACAGGTACAAATCAGCTAGATTGTTTAGTTCATCTGGTAAGAGTTCATCATCCACCCAGAGACTGGACACACAAGTTCCATCAGAGTCTGTTCTGGGATGTCTCCTGTTTAGTATCTTTATTGATAAGCTGGACAAGGAGACAGAATGAGAACTCAAGCTTGATGATGACAGCAAACTGTGGGAAGCAACTGATGTTCTTCAGCTTATGGCTGTGGTTCTGGACAAAGGCTGATCACTAGCCTCTGGGAAGACTATAGATATGGCCAAAAATAATCTCATGAAATTCAAACAGATGAGAGGAAAAATCCTGTACCTTACACACATCTGCAGCAGGGCAGCTGTCAGGAAGATTGGGCCGGACTCTTCTCAGTGATGCCCAGTGACAGGACAAGGGGAAACAGGCACAAACTGAAAGCCAGGAAGTTCCCACATAAACAAGAGGAGAAACACTACAGCCTGACTGGCTGTGCTGAGGAGAACTTGGGAGTCCTGTTGAACTAAAGATGCTATTAGTTGCCAGTGTTCCTTCTCACCAGAGAGGGCTAGTAGCAGAGTTACAGGAACAATCAGAACAAGGGCGATTATTCTCCTTTACTTGACGCTTATTGGATCCCATACTGCATGCATCCCATTTTGGACACAAATAGTTCTGAATAGAGGGCCATCAGAAGGTTCAGATGGTCAGAAGGTTCAAGCACACATACTGTGCAAGACACTGAGAAAACTGGCTTGTTTAGCCTAAGGTGGCTTGAGGTGAGGGAAGAACCTAACAGCACATTTCAATACAAGAGAGCAGGTTCTATAAAAACAGAAGAGCCAGGTTCTTTATTGAGATGCATAATGGGAAAAACAAGACAATGTCCACAAATTGAAACAGGATGTTCTGGATGAACTAGAGATACAGGAAAACAGGAACTGCATGAAAAGGAGTGTGAAAATATTTAAATGTTAGAACCAGAGAAACCATGGAATTTCCTTTCTTGGAGATTTTCAAGACCTGAGTGGGTACAGCCTTGAGCAAATCTTGCTCTTTCTTCATAGCTCATCCTCTTTTCAAGAACAGACTGAGGTAGATGTCTTCCTCAAGTCCCTTCCAACCTGAGTGGTTCTGAGACAAGGGGATGAGTTTGCAGAAAGCATTCAAGATACACTCCTGAACCATGAAGCTCTTCAAGCATGTCTAATGCATATTTGAGCACCAGGAGTTCTGCTTTTTTCATACTCAGACTGCAGTCACCATGGTAACACACTCTGACATGGAGCCCTTCTCAAGTGGAATTTCAATGTTGATGAAAAGCAGCCAGGACCCTTTTTAAGCCTCATCTATTTACTCTTTCTGTTACAAATATATTCAATGACACATTAGTGTATCCAAACTTAGAAGATTTAAATGTTAATTATTCATTGGGAATCCAAACCCACAACTTTAGGGACTCGGGTTCTGGGGGCAGAGCAATCTGTGTCACTCAGCAGTCACTGAAGAAAATGCCTCTGAAATTTTTTTGTCTGAGGTGGGAGGGTGAGCCCAAGTGAGATTTCAAGCAAACAAAACAGGCAGCGAACATAGTCTAATCAGTTGTGGAATATATTCTGTTCAAAAAAATCTCCTGCTTTCATTCAGATGAAATATTAAGACTTTTTGCTCTATCTGTGTGTAATCTATGTGCTCTATCTATGTGCAATTTGGTTTCTATACCAGTCACAGACACCCTAATACTAAACAAAGAGAGCACTGTCACCATCTTTTACCACTGCACAGTAACAGGACACACTCCAGACCCTTGACAAATAGTGAAACCTCACTCCTTCACTCAGGGGGGCATCTTTCCCTTGACTGCCCGTGATCTGCAACTGATGTGGGTGCAACTCAAAACACTTGTTCTTCTTGGCAGAACACAGAAAGCAAAGATGACATAGTGCAAGCGTTTCTGTCCCTCGGCAATGCAGCAAGTCTCCTCTGTCAGAAGATAATGCAGATGATGATGCCTGTCACTGGTTTTGCTAAGGCAAGCTATCCATCTTGTTTGTACTTGCAGGAAAGGTGACAAAGAAAGATGAGACCCTGTACCTGTACAATGCTCTGTCACATAAATCACTAAATGACTAGCAGTTTCAAATAATGTAATTTATATTTTTTAGTACCATTTGCTCCATACACTTGCAGATTACACCATGTGTATTTCTTGGCAACCAGAAGTGTAGCTCACCTAACACCTACTTAATAATCTCAGAATATCTTTGGTTGGAAGACACCTTTAAGATCACCAAATTCAATCTTCAGCCCAGCACTGTCAGGTCACCTTTGAATCACGACCCTCATCGCCAAATCCAAACAGAGATTGGCTAAATCCATCCACGATAGTGACTCCACCACTGCTCTGAGCAGCCTATTCTAATATTCAATAAACTTTTTGGCCAAGAAATTTTTCCAGCCTAAACCTTCCCTGGTGGAGCCTGCTGTCATTTCCTTTAATCCTGTCACCTGTCACCAGGGAGTAGAAGCTGAGCCCCTCCACATTCCAACCTCCCTGTAGAGAGCAATATGGTCTCCCCTCAGCCTCCTTTTCTCCAGGCTAAATGCTCCAGTTCCCTCAGCCCCTTGAGTGCCCTTCATGAGCTTCATTGCACTTCTCTGGACCTTCTCGAGCACCAAAACATCCCTTGTGCACTGAGGAGTCCAGAACTGAACATAGTATTTGAGGTGAGGCCTCACCAGTGCTGAGCACAGTGAGATAAATTACTTCCTACTAGCCACACTATATCTGATACAAGTCAGGATGCCCACCTGGGCTCCGTGCTGCCTCATGTTCAGGCAATCTACACTCTCAGGTCTTTTCCTGACAGGCAGCTTTCCAACCACATATCCTCAAGTCTCCCCAGTCAGACTTATTAAAAATATTCTACTTTATCAATGATAAACACTACCATGCTGCTGCTGCTACAGCAATTTAAGTTTAAAGGGGCATGCAAATGTTGTAACTACATTTTCAATTACCTCTTCTAACACACTTGAGTACTGTCTTTTCTAGGTTTTCTAGCTGAAATGCAAAACTTAATTGAACATTAAAAATAACAAACTCAAAAGCATAAAACCTTGAGTCTGGAAAGCTGCTGCTGATACTTTTTCAACATCTGTCACACAGTGAGAACACTGCTGGAGTAGTGTTATGCACAGTATCTCTAGCTGACACACAGACAATACAGTGGTTTTCACAGAATCATAGAATTCCTGAGGCTGGAAAAGACCTCTGAGATCATCCAGCCCAGCCCAGGACCTAACATCACCGCTTCGGCCAGATAAGGGCACTAAGAGACACAGCCACTCTGTCCTTCAACACCTCCAGGGATGGGGACTCCACCACCACCCTGGGCAGTCCATTCCAGGATCTGATCACCTTTTCTGTGAAGAAGGGCTTCCTAATATCCAATCTAATCCTCTCCTGGCAGCTTCAGGTCCTGCCCTCTCGTCCTGGTGCTAGGACAGGTTTTTGTTAGGTTAGAGACTTGTCTGGATGTCTGGTTTTAAACTTTACCTTCAAAGTTTTATAATTGTCATAACAATGCCACAAGTCAAACCAAAACATACAAACCAGAAACTGGCAGTTATGAAAGAGCTTTCAAGCCTCACTTGCTCATCCCAGGTCAAGGACATCACTAGGAAAACTTCCCCTACTGCACTCTGATGAGACCCCACTCGTATCCAGTTCTGGGGTCCTCAATACAAGTAGAACAGGGTATTGTGGTAGCGGGTCCAGAGGAGGCCAGAAGGATGATGAGAGGGCTGGAACACCTTATGAGGACAGTTTGCAAGAGTTGGGGTTCTTCAGCCTGGAGAAAAGAAGGATCTAGGGAGACTTTATTGCAGCCTTTCAATGCTTAAAGAGAGCCTACAAGACAGATGGGGATGGACTTTTTAGCCAGGCCTGTTGTGACAGGACAACGGGCAATGGGTTCTACACTAGAAGACGAGAAGGTTAGACTAGATATAAGGAAAAAGTTTTTTACAATGAGGGTGGTGAAACACTGGCATAGGTTGTCCAGGGAGGTGATGGAGGTGCCATCCCTTGGGATATTGAAGGTCAGGCTCTGAGGCTCTGAGCTGAAGATGTTCCTGCTTACTGCAGAGAGGTTGGACTAGGTAACCTTTAAAAGGTCCCTTCCAACCTAATGCATTCTATGAAGAGACAACTGTAACAGATGGACAGTACCAAACTAGTTCCTAGTAAGACATGCCTACACGTGTGGTTGTGAGCCAGTACCTCACATGGGGTTTCAACCCTTACTCATTGGTACTCCATCTTCAGAAACATTTCTCTTTTTCTCATTATCACAGAAAACAAAAAAGTCCTTGACAATAGCATCTAAAGTTACACAAAAGGGGAGTTCATCAAGACCTCAAAGGTCTTTTCCAACCTTGAGGATTCTGCGATTCTAAGACAAAATTATTGTATGACTTATTTTATGAAAAAAATCCAAACATTTCCAGTGAGAGAATTGGAAGTTGGCAAGAGTATTTTCATTTTCAACTGTGCAAAGTCTTGCTCTCTAATTTATTTCCAAATTCTCTAAATTTGCCAAAATTTGTTCTTCACATGTATACAGACCTTCCCTCTAGATCCAGACCTGAACAAAATCATAACTCCAACACCGTAAGGCAATGCTTATGTTGCTCTGCTTTCTAGAAACCTCATGTTTAAGAATCAGTACTAACTGCATAGTGAAAAGGGAACTCAAGATTAAAGCTTTCTGCAATAAATATTTCTAAGTTCACAATGACAAACTGCACCTGCTGTGACCACAAGTAAGGCTGAAACTAAATTTCACAGAATCACAGAACATCAGGAATTGGAAGGGACCTCGAAAGATTATCTAGTCCAATTGCCCTGCCACAGCACGATCACCTAGACCAAGTTGCACAGGAACCCATCCAGGCAGCTTTTAAATGTCTCCACAGAAGGAGACTCCACAGCCCCCCTGGGCAGCCCGTTCCAGTGCTCTGTCACCCTCACTGGGAAGAAGTTCCTTCTGATATTTACATGGAACCTTCTCTGTTCCAGCTCACACCCATTGCCCCTTGTCCTCCAGCCTCCAACGAGGTTACCAAACTACTGGTAGAGTAGCCAGATAAAGCAGTCCTACTGCAATGAGAGAGTCGCAAAGAAAATGCTTATAACTTTTAAATACAAATTTTGAAGCCTACAGTTTGTTGAGATACTTCATCGAAGTGCAGCTACTCTAACTTACCCTGAATCAAACTAATCCCTCGAGGTGAAGGGACCTGTTGTGCCAAAGTACGTTCTCTAAAATTAATGTAAGCACTGGGAAGTTCACACAGTTAAACGAGAGCAGAGCTGCTGTCCCTACAGGCTGCCTCCTCCCAGCGCTGCCGTCCCCCCTGCTCTGCTGCAGATGTTTGGGGAGGGGGAGAGGCTTAGGCTGTGGTTCCACGTCTATTAATACCACATCTGTTCTACTCCCAGATTTCGGGGCAGGACAAATTTGATCTGGATCAAGCACAAACGCATTTTTGTTGAATTAGCCTGAGCACATGGTATGATGTGCTCCAGTCTTAAGTTAGCTGGCCACATTATGTCAGCCTGAAGACGACAGACAGTACTAGACTTGGCATAAAAGCTGCCAGGATGAAGTTATGTCACCAAAACGATTGAATGTGTTTGAACTGGCTTGTGAATTTGTAGCAGATAAGGATTTCGCGTTGCAGAGGATCAAGTTCCTTTGATCCACTGCTGGGCACCTTAAATCCAGATGCGTCAGCTTTTGAAAGCAGATTCCAAATCCCAAACCCATGTGTGCGAAAGAGCCATCACTCTCAAAAACCCGGTATCTAGAAGTTAAGAAAACAAGCTGAGGTGAAATCTAAGTTTCAAAAGAGCATCTTCCTTTTTCTCGCTGAATCAAGGGCTGATCCCCTGTTGGCACAGGTTAAGGGATGCTGATGCCCGAGACATCATTGTGCCCTGACACTGCAGCTCCTTGTGAGCCTACGGTTCAAGGGCTGCTTCAGGGCTGGGGCATCATCTCAGAGCTGCAATAATAAAGTAGATTTCATTTTTACATTTTGTCGGAAGGATTTGGGTTTTTAAATTATATATTTAGCGAAAACACAAATAATTCATGAGTGTTTTCAAATACATGAATAATTCAAACTGGAACCGAAATAGCTAAATCATTGAGGCCATCATCCTCATAGAGGCATCTCGAATAGGTTATTTCAAGTACATTTCACTGCAGACTGGCACGTGCACAAATTTGCTAATAAGCAGCTGCATCCATGCCTTTTAGTCTCCACAAAACCCAGCTAGTAGTCACAATACCCCAGACTCAGGACGCCAGCCCTATAGCTGAGATGCATCTGAGCTCTAATTGAGCCACGGATTTAAGAGTAGGGACAGAACCAGCTTGAAATCCCATTTTATAGCTCCTCAAACCACATCTGAACCATGCGGTACGTGTGTGGCATTTAAGAACAAATTATCTGAACGCCATACAAATGTTCACTAATAGCCAGCTCCAAGCTGGAGCAGCCTGCGTTCTTGTGTGCATACTTGTGGCCAGCATTGTGTAGACTCTGAGGCATGCCTATTTGTTAATGCGAATTCTGTGTCTTTTGTGGGCAGTGAGGGTGTAATACTGAAACCATCGCTTCGTTGGGAAAGAGTTTACGCTCTTTAGATGCCCATATGGAAACCTGGAATGTGCTGGACACGCCGTTCCTCAACTTTAGAGGTTCAGCTCGACTGGCTGCTGGGACATCTCATGTAAACTGTATTTTCTTTAGCTTAAAGGGTTGGACCAGATGATCACTGAGGTCCCTTCCAACCTCGTATGCTGTGATACATTAGCAGGAACTCTCAGAACAAGAGAAGCTCAGCTTTTTAAGTACTTCTTAATGACACTTTCTTTTACCTTGACACCAACAGATTTCACCTTATTCAAAAAGAAACCAAAAACCTTCTTTCTCTAGTTTTGTTTTCAAAATTTGCTTTGAAAGGGTAGAGCCACTTCTAGTTGTGTTTCTGTTAAAAACGGCGTTTTACATTTCACTTACCCCATTCCACCCAGAATCACAGAAAATTAGGGGTAGGAAGGGACCTCGAAAGACCATCTAGTCCAATCCCCCTGCCACAGCAGGATCACCTAGACCAAGTCGCACAGGAACATGGCCAGATGGGTTTTAAATGTCTCCAGAGAAGGAGACTCCACAACCTCGCTGGGCAGCCTGTTCCAGCTCTCTATCACCCTCACTGGGAAGAAGTTCCTTCTCATATTTTTGTGGAACCTCCTATGTTCCAGCTCACATCCATTTCCTCTTGTCCTATCATTAGATGACACTGAGCAGAGCCTGGCTCCATCCTCCTGATACTCACCCTTCACATACATATAAACATTAATGAGGCCACCCCTCAGTCTCCTTTTTTCCCAACTCAAGAGACCCAGCTCCCTCAGCCTTTCCTCATCACAGAGGTGCTGGACTCTCTCCAGCAGTTCTGTGTCCTTCTGGAACTGAAGATCCCAGCACTGGACACAAGATTCCAGATGTAGTCTCACCAGGGTGGAGTAGAGGGGCAGGAGAAGCTCTCTTGATCTACTAACCACCTCCCTTCTGATCAACCCCAGGATGCCATTGACCTTCTTGGCCAGAAGGGCATATTGCTGGCTCCTGGTCATCCTGCTGTCCACCAGGACATCCACAGCATCACTCCTTATTTATTGATACAAACTGAAAGGACATTATTCTGCTTCCTGAAGACTCAGCGCATCATCTTCAGTGCCCTTGTCCCAGTGGGGTCAGAATCTTTCTGCACTCCTGGCACAGGGTGACATTGCTGCTTCTGATCACAGCACCCTCCCCACCACCCCTGTGGCTACAGCAATCAATGTGAAGAACATCCAACCTTTAGACAGCAATAACTGGTGTCCCATAGCCCCTCCTGTGTCCCGCTGCCAAGAAAAGCTTCCTGGGATGTGGTTAAACCAGCCAGAGAGGACACTGGCCGTAAGAGAAGCATTTTGGAAGGGAGCTAAGTGCGTAACATCTCATTAAAAGGAGCTGAGGGAGCTCTCCAGTGGTACCAACACACAGAGCTACAGCTGGTGGCATTTCACATTCCCTGCTTATCCCCCCAGCTATGTCTCTGCTTCGGAAGGACTTGGGGTTCAGAACATCTGTTAGAAAAAATGACGTGGCAAATGCTTAACACAGAGGGTTAGAGAGCCCCGTCTTCTCTGACCCCCTGATCTTGGGAAATGCAAGGGCTCATTCATCCTCGCCCCTTTTTTTTCAGTTTTGCAGGAATTCCCCCATTGTAGCCACCCTTTGACCTAACCTCCATTTCTTCTAATGCCGCCTGACATCTTCCCATCATATGTTAGCGGTGCGTGTCTTCAGTGAAAAGCAGACCATTGCTGGTCCTCTCAGAGCCCAAAGAAAAGCAAAGTGGAGGAAGGAAGAAAGAAAGAGAAACCTCGACCTCGCTGATTCTTCCCAGCGATCTGTTGCTCCAGCAACTGAAAGTCAAACAATGATGTCAAGAACACCGAGAGGGCCACTTTAAACCCCGCGTCCAGTTGCCACAGCAACTAGTTTTTAAAGTAAGTGATGCAGAGAGTTCTCCTTTTCTCAGCAGTGGAAAATGAAAAAAGAGAAAGTAAAGGCAGGGAAAGGCTGTTCACCTGGGGCTGGGGTGTTAGTCTGGGGGGCTATGGCATAGCACCCTGCCGAAGGGCTGGGGCAGGGAGGAGAAGGGTGCCGGTCCCATCCAGCAGAGCAGAGCAGCTGCTTGAAAGCAAATTGCTTTGCTCTTCCTTTCACCAAAGGAAATGCCAGAGGAGCAAACTCTGCTGCCAGATGCCACATGGACACCAAATGTTCCCCACCAGCTCACACCAGCCAGTGCTGCAGAGGCACTGAGGGGAGGGCTCGCCGTCTCACTTTCATCCCTCCTGCCCTGAGCTCCCTCAGCTGTTGCAGACCCATCTGTCCCATGAGCTGCTGGCCACGCTGGGCAGCTTACAGGCTTCAAACGAGGAGGACAGGTGCTGGGGAATGGAGGGGGGCCTTTGGCCACCCCTGAGCAGAAGCCTTTTTCCAGCCCCCGCTCCCCTCCGGCTCTTTCCTCAGCCTCCTGGATAGCTCTTTTGTTTGGGACAGGGAGTTTGCAGCTTCCCAATAACCGATATCCATTGCAAAAAGGCAGAGCTTTGCGATTTCACTCCAGATCAGAAAAATCCTCTGCATCTAAAGGGCCAAGAGATGAGCTGAGCTGAGCTGAGCTGAGCTGAGATGAGAGCAGCTTGTGACAGGAGAGGACCTGTCCCCTTTAGAACTTTACAGCCAACTCTTTGGTTTACCAGACCATTTCCTCATGCAGCATCTTTCCACTCGGAGCACGTTGCTTCCCAGAAGAACCACCCACACGAAGCTGGTGCAGAACAGAGCTGGGAGACAAGGACAACCTTTATCCATGCTCCCTGCTTAGAAAGACCTCAGTAAGCTGACCAGCCCCACCACAGACCTCCTAAGGAGTTGCTTATCCCCACATGCCTGCAAGGAACGACGTGATTAACTCTTCCACTGATTCATCCTTATCCATTTATCTAATACAAACCATTTCTTACTCCATTAGGCCCTTGCCCTCACTGAGTAATCCCCAGTTGTATCATGCTTTGGAATTAGTCTGCAAGGTCCTCAGGGCAGGGATCATGCCTTGGAAGGTGCCTCGTAGACTTTAGGCCATTGCTAAATTAATAAGAACGTAATAAAAGTATTAGAGAGCTCTACCGAGGGAAGCATAGTTATGCCCCAGAGGCAGCGTATCTGGTTAACAACCCTGAAAAGAAAATGCC
The DNA here is from genome assembly GCA_028565055.1 of Phoeniculus purpureus. Lineage (NCBI taxonomy): Eukaryota > Metazoa > Chordata > Aves > Bucerotiformes > Phoeniculidae > Phoeniculus > Phoeniculus purpureus. The sequence goes on along the minus strand of JAOXOE010000705.1, from coordinate 12,917,247 downwards.
AACAACATTAGCCTCTGCCCCTTCATCCCTCTGCCTAATGTAAAATTAAATAGCTACAAATTACCCATCTATTTTTCTATCTGCCTAGGCAATTAGCCCATGCTCATTACTGGACATATGGGGATACATCCAGGCATGCAGGCACTCATCGAGACGGAAGGCACAACACACAACATGGTACCAGTGGCTTCTCCCAGGCCTCTGCTCCACTGTAAAATACGCCATTAACCCCAAGGTACATCATGCCATCAGTGGAGGTCAGGAAAAGCCCAATTCCTGCACGGGGTGAGGAAAATCCTGTGAAATCTGGCAAAAAAAAAGGTGCCCAAATTGCAAACCAAGAGCCAGCGTTGGCAAGAAGGCGGCAATAGCAGTATCAGAGCGGTGCAGGACAGGGATGAGCAGCCAGGGATGTTTATTCACATGGGAAAGGCAAACACCAACCTATAAGCTAATGTGGCTCAGCACATTTATTTACAATTAAAGCTCGTGCATCCATCTCCGTGACTATGAGGTGCACCCTACTGGTTAGAGAGCCTGTTGCCGATGGTGCTTGGTCAAGAGCAAACCCTCAGAACTGCAGCCATGGGACATCAAGGCGAATATTCTGGAAGAAAACTCAGCCTGGAGCAGCAGCACTGAATAGGACACCCCCCCCTTCTCCCTTATTCTGTGGCACGGACATGGGCTGGTTGGGGCACCACAGCAACAGCCCCCCACCCAGTACCACTCCATTAAGTGAAGAATGCTCCCTCAAAAGCGCCTTAATCCACCCAAGTTCAAGCCCTCCAGTTAGCAGTTTGAGGGTAACGCTCTGTTTCTATTCAGGGCAGGATCAGAGGTCTGATGAAACCTCGTGTTGCCGACATGAAAGTGGAAGGAGCCTGATCTAATCCCAAGGAAAATGAAGTCCACCTCTTTTCTCCCCGCAGCCCTCCTGAAAAGCAAAAAAAAACCCACAAAGCAAAATTGAAGCTCCACATTTGACTCTATTGGAAGAGGAAAATTCCCTGCTGTCCTCAGATGGTTAAAACATGCAGCTTTAGCGGGCTGCATAAGGAATAGCAATTACATACCCTTCACCTCTTGCCAGCTTGTTTTTCCCTTTATTGTTTTTCAGTGGGGTTTTGTTCTAAATCTTTCAACTTTTCAGTCATTCCTCTGGAGAAAAAAAAACCTCACCCTCCTTGAGAAAGGGTGGTTTGGGGAGGAAGAAAACAGAAGGGAGTTCACAGGCTGCTCCCATGGTGTTAAGGAAAAAAAGGAAGGAAAAGAAGAATAAAAAGCAGAGAGGAAAAGAAGGGCCAGGTCTGCAGCAGAGTCAGCCTGGCCATAGCAAAGGAGCAGGTGTTGTACTGAGTTAATTTATCTGGGAGGAGACCTGAGCAAATCCCAGCAGCCCTGCTGAGAAAAAAGCTTTGTGTGCTCACACAAAGCCCTCCCCACTACAGCATTTCTCTTGCTGTCTCCCCTTCCCTCCTCTTCAGCTTCTCCTAATTGCAGGGCTAACTATCGTCCTCTGGCAAGTGCCTCTGATGGTCCAACGGCAGCCCTATCACCCACCCTTCCTGCCCCTGTCCCCCATGACTGAAGCTGATGGTGATTATTTTCACCGCACCCATCCCTGCAAAGCCCAGGCTGCTCTTGGTTGCTCTCCAGCCACAACCACGTCTGGTGAGGAACCACAAAATCCTCCCTCTGCCGTGCTGAGGCCATGGTTGCTGGGCCGTTATGACATTGCCGCAACCTCTGGTACAAGGAACGGTGCAAAGAGGGGCTCCAAAGATTCCTCTTTTGAGGCTGCAGACCCAAGACCCACATCAAAGCGGGCTGGCTGTCTGATGTTTGCTTTGAATGATGGTGTCTGAGGGAGGGGGCCGATCTGCTTGCCATCCATGAATATGTGCATTGCTGGCATAGCCTGCAGCCACGCCACAAGCTGTGTGTCAATTAAATGTGGATCTGGAGAGCAGCACGCCCAGGCAAGTGAAGCTGGGAAGGAAGGTTATTCATAAAGCAGGGAGATGGTCTTCATAGCATCATAGAATCATTAGGGATTGGAAGGGACCTCAAAAGATCATCTAGTCCAATCCCCCTGCCACAGCAGGATCACCTATGCATATGAGGTAGAACAGGAACAACCTGACAAAGCCTTCTGTTAACAATGAGAAGAGGGCTGAGTTCAACAAGCATAACTTTAGTATTTCTCACTGCCAAGTACATGCCCAGAAACCAGCATCTCACAGGGGTCCTGGGCTTTTACACAGCTATCACCACTTCCACCAGTCCACAGCCTCCACCCTTGTTGCTGACCACTTCTGCAGAGCCCAAAACACAGAGCAAGTGTCTCCAGCAGCCCCACTGTTCTACCAGAGGAACTTTCTTCCTGGAACAAAGGCCAGCATGGCAGCAGAAGGGAAGCCGGCACCTTCAACATCTGATTTTTCCAGATGCACGAAGCCTTGCTACAACTTCCCTACTGCCCACTGTACTGACAGCACCATCACAAAGGTGGATAAGCTGGGAAGAGAGGGAATGGACTCTTGTTCTTGTTTCCAACAGCTGCAGAAGACACACACAGGGTTGCTTGAATAACCTTATGTCCACCCTGGCCATACCAACCCACTCGTGGGTCAGAACCGCAGCAAGATGCAGCCACCAGTTGACATAGGAGAGGACAAAGAACATGGGAACATTGTGCCCTGCCCCTCCTCAACTTCATTTCATGCTAGAAGGACAGGCAATACCTAATGGCAATTTAGAGAGAGAGAAGCAGCTCATCAGACGAAAGTTACCTTGCACTGAATTATTCAGACTGAAGTCAGTCTCTGTGCCAGGAGCAGAAGGTTCTTTCACGCATCTGGGAGGAAAAGGAAGACTTTAGGGCACGAGCAAGCAGCAAAGCGCATCTCCCTCAAAAGTGCTCCGAGGGTTAATCATACAAATTAAAACAAAAGACATCCCTTTAAGACACAGGAAAGGGAAAGAGGAGTGGGAGGGGTTGTGAGTAGGGGTGAGAGCAGCTGGAGAGGAATTCCAGGGGGACTGATAGACAGGCAGTCACAAAGTCTTTTAATTATTTAAAAAATAAACTAACACAGAAAAGGATGTCCTCAGGGGCAGGGGGAGGCAGAACCTCAGGGTACCCATCAATTATACACAAACCAGCTCAGGGACACTACAAATAAGGGTCCTGCGGGTATCCTCAGGGAGATGTCACCAGAAGCTGGTCTCATCCCACCACTCAGGACACAGCACACCACCTTCATGACCCTTTGTTTCCCCTGACTTAATTGTGTTTTGTAACTCCAGTTGATATCCACGAGAGGAAACAAACACAAAGCTGGTCTTGGCAATGGTTCCTAATTGCACGGCAACCACATTTTTGCCTGGCACCACAGTGGGGAACCAGCCAGCTCGGGAGCCTCCTTCCTTATTCTTGAGTTGGTGACCACAACAAACAATTGGGTGTTAAGGAAAAGCCAACTGCTTCCAGGCTGCTGCTTCTAAACCAAGGTAAGGAAAGCCACGAGGCAGGAGATCTGGGAAATACATCTGTCCTTTAACAACCAGCTTTCCTGACCAATGCTTCAACCAGTATGGAATAGCACCTCCAGAGCTGCAGATCCCCAGTTTGCAACAGGATCAGGTCACACACACCACTCCCAGGGACCACACAACATGATTTTTCTCTGCTGAACAGCCACCTGCATTGTTGGCTTTCAGATCTTCCTTTCCAAGAGCTCCTTTAACAGAAAGCAACCAACAAACAGTCCAAGTGGCAAAAGGATTTCTGCCCAATTTTACTGTTGTCTTATTCCATGAGCCTGAAATTGATTTAATAGAATCATAGGATCATTAGGGATTGGAAAGGACCTCGAAAGATCATCTAGTCCAATCCCCCTGCCAGAGCAGGACCACCTAGTCCAAGTCAGAACCACACAACATTAGGGATTGGAAGGGACCTTGAAAAATCATCTAGTCCAATCCCCCTGCCAGAGCAGGACCACCTAGACTAAGTTGCACAGGAACATCTCCCCCAAGATCTTTAGTAACGCTCTGTTCTAGGGAGTCTGAAGCTTGAGGGGAAGAACCATATCAGGTTAAGAAATGGTGATCACAGGATCATTTAGACTGGAAAAGACCTTTAAGGTCATCAAGTCCAACCGTATACCCTAAACCCACCACCAAAGCATGTTCCCTAACATCACTGCTTTCTGTTGTTTCTTGTTCTTATGAGAAAATGCAAAACACTCACTAGAAACCAACAGTACTAACTTGCCCAGTGCACACCCTCAACTTGAAGCTTTGGCTCACAAATGGGTGAGTCTACAGTCCAAGGCTTCAGCCTTCAAGAGTGAAGAGCCACAACCCAATACAAAACCTCAACCCATCCAGGTCATCGCAGCTACGCCAGCTCCTCCACTCTTGGTTCATACTTAAACTAACGCCTTGTCGCATTGAGCTCCTCCTTAAAACACACAAAACCCTGCAGCTCGCAAGCAAGAGGGGCGATGTGTAGTTGATAGAAACCACCCCACAAACGAAACCACAATCTGGACGACAAACCGGCAAACACGCAGAACCTCTATCTGCCATGATGATTTATTTTAAATAAACAAATCCAGCTGCGGTGAAATAACAAGTCCTCTGCAAACACACACAAAACTCCTGGCTGTTTCATTACAAACATTTTCAATCTAGTCCCTCAACTCCAGCTCTTGATGATAATTAAATACGCATAAACGTACTGCAGTGAATCCGCTCCTGGTAATTTGCATAGCAGAAAGTAATTATTCTGGCAATTAGGCATGGGGCAAGGTGCTTCTCCTTTACTTCTGATGCTTTGGTGTCACCTTTTCAGAAGTCAGTGGAGGCCTCCTTCCTGTTAACAGGTTCATGGCATCTTGGTCTCATGTGTTTGGAGCTCTGCTTCACTGGCAAGTTTGGGATAACTTTATTCTCATTGCTATAGCTGGTGCTGCAGACCCATAGCTGCCTTTAAATAGCTCCTTTAATTAAGAATTAAAGTGTTTTCTATTTGGTATTTATGGTGTTCATCAGCTGTAGAGCTGTGCCAGCCTCGTGCAGGAATTAAACAGGGCCAGAGCATCCTTCAGCTGAAGGGAACGAACCAGATTGTTCCTGCTAGACCAGTCTATTTGTCCTGCTGCACATGGACAATGATGCATCTCTGCTCACGGAGAAGAGATGCCAGCCTGCATCCATTTGGGTGAGACTTGTCATCACAAGCTTTATAGCCCCTGCATTTAGAAAGAAGGCCCCCAGCCACCAGCAGGAGCTAGAGAAAGACTCGGGGCAGAAGGAGCGTCAAGGAAAGCAAAGCCTCAGAACAGATCTGCAGGGCTGTTTTGCACAGCCACAAAGCCCAGCCTTTTCTTCTCTAAAGGCATTTCTCTTTGAACGTCGGTTCTAAAAGCCTGTGAGAGAGAGCCTCCTCTCCCTCTGGAGGCTGCTGCCTGAGCTACAGCTGCCCATGCTCAGCAGCCTTCCCTGCATTCCAGCCCCCAGCCTCTGCTAAAAGGCAGGAATTGCCTCAGGTTTCTTCCAGCATCTCCTCATCTGCATAGCTAACACGTTTTGATTAATCCACAGCTACGTTCCCAAACATCTAAAACCAATTCTTGATTTTATTAATCTCTTCTTATAGTAAAGGAAGAGAAACATCAAAGAAACTAAGACATGGGGATTGGACTAGATGATCTTTTGAGGTCCCTTCCAATCCCTAATCTGATTCTGTGATTTCTTGTCCTCTCCCTGCGCAGAGCTCCTGGTCCCACCTACTCACAGATTCAGAGGAGTTTCCCCTGGTGCTGCCACCTCTCTTGCCCTACTGCCCTGGGCAGCTCCATCTCTCCAGCTCAACTCAGCTCTTGTCCAAAGCCATTACTGTCTCCACCAGAGCAACCCTGAATATCTGTTGTCCTCCACACCGATTTTAGTTGAGGTTTAGTCTACTTGCACAAACCGGTGAGAGAAAAGTGGTCCAGATGTTCATGCTGGTCTCTTCTCACAGGTCATTAGCAACAGAAGCAGAGGGAAGGGCTTCAAGCTTCAACAGGGGAGGCTTAGACTGGACATCAAGAAGAAATTCTTCCCGGAGAGAGTGATCAGGTGCTGGAATGGGTCACCCAGGGTGGGGGTTGGGTCCCCATCACTGGATGTGTTGAAAAATCACTTAGATGTGGTGTTGGGGGATCTGGTTTAGGGGTGACCTTGTAGACTAGGGTTGATGGTTGGACTCAACGATCCCAGGGGTCTTTTCCAGCCTGAATGAATGTTTCTGTAACAAATCACATGCAATTCTCTGTCACTAACTTCTCATCTAACCACGGGCACTTTATGTCACCTTTTCCTGCCTACCTCTGCCTTCTTCAAAGTGCTGTTCAGAGATACCTGTTAAAGGCTGGAAACACTCTGAACATGGCATTAGCCACCAGCCACTTCAGAAAATCTTGCTCACCACAGGTGGATGTTCACCCTTCGGTGAAACCCCAACTCTACCAATAGCTAGAGTCAGACTCCAAGTCCTTCAACAGAAGGTGGGTTTCACCTTCCTTTCCCCAGGGTCACAGCCAACATTTCAGTCAGCCCCAGCCCACCCTTCAGACACGCTGCCATTCTCCAGCAAGCCCAAATCCCATCCTAAAGCCAGGAGCGATGGGATATGACCACCCAACAATCTTCAGCACTAAGACCCCAAGGCTGCTGCTGGCATACGAAAAGGAAGAGGAAAAATGCAACAAAAGGCAAGACTAAAAAGGCTTCCAGTCCAAAGCACAATTAGGAAGAACTCACCCCTTTTTCTCAGGGTTAGTGGAGTTTCTTTATTTCTCTTTTTGGCTTGGCTTACAGCTGCCTGCAGCTCCCTTTCCTGGTTGCCTAGCAGGGCTAGTATTCATGGCAATCTGAGGTACCCTGTGGTCGCTCCCTGGAAGCAGCCTGCTACTTCCTACCCAGATGTCTTTTATTTCAGCCAGTGTCACTGCTCCAAGAGCCACAATGGTGCTTTATTTCCAGGGCACTCATCTTCACCCAATCCAGCGACAACCTCGCCTTACCGTCAGCTATGTTGTCCCCTAGATGAACATCAGACAAAACAACAAAAGTCAAATGAAGACAGTTAACACTTCCACTCTGTGAGGGTTGTTTTTACAAAGCAGAAACCCTTGGGCTGCACAGTTCTGCTCAAGTGCCCTGTACCAGCCAAGAACAGCTGAAGCAATTAGCAAAGCCCTGTCTTCTCCAAAAGCCACCGACGCCAGGGAAGGAATCCACAGGAGAACAGGACACTACAGATCCCTTAGCTCAAGACCCATTTTAGGGATAAAGCCTTTAAAAGGCAGGGGGGATAAGACGTTAAGCTTGGACTTCAGAAAGGGCTAAGCCCCATCCTTGCGTATTTGGTTGCCCCACGTAAAACGTACGATAACAGTGTTTGCTTCCTTCATGAAATCCACCGGCAGAGCGGGGTTAATAAGAACTACACCTCCGAGTTATTTTTACCATCCTAGTATTCAACTGAATAGTTTTAACACTGATAGCTCTGCCTGAACAGACCCAGGGAAAAATGCTCCTGCAAACGTCTAACCACAAGCGCCACATGTGCAGGACATCTGGCTGGAGATGAACTCTCTCTCCTCCTCCTGGCTAGTTTTTGAATGGGATTTGTGACACATTCACATGTCCAGGAGGGAGGTTCAATTTGCTGACTCCTCAAGAGCCTCGTCTCTAGAAGCTGCACTTTTTACGAAGGCAGGAAGGAAAAACGGCTGGTGGCCCTGGGCAGGGACATCTTGTTGGGACTAGATGACCTCTGGGGTCACCAAATCACAGAACATTAGGGATCGGAAGGGACCTCGAAAGATCATCCAGTTCAATCCCCCTGCCAGAGCAGGATCACCTAGATCCAGTCGCACAGGAACATCTCCAGAAGGGTTTTAAGCCTCTCCAGAGAAGGAGACTCCACAACCCACCCTGGGCAGCCCGTTCCAGGGCTCTGTCACCCTCACTGGGAAGAAGTTCCTTTTGGTCCCTTCCAACCTAAACCATTCTATGATTTAATGATTCTGTGGACAGTCTGTTCAACCTCTCACACATCACTTGTATTCTTGTGAACAGAACTTGAGAGCAGGTCTCCCAAATATTGCCTGAACGCCACCCAGAGCTTTCACATTTAAGGAGGTCACCTTCACAAGTCTTTTTGTCACCCGAGAAGATGCCTGTGATTTCTTCGTGCTTTTCATCATCACACAAGCACCTAACACCTCAGCCACATAAAGTGCTGAGAACAGGACTTAGAAAAATGTCCTGATTATAAACTGGATTTATTGTTTACTCTCACAAGCCCTAGTTACTGCCACTAAAGTCAACGGGAGTTTTGCCATCGACTTCAATGGGGTGGAGCAGAGCCAGGGACTTTTGTCTGTTAATTCCTTGTGGATCATTTACAGCTTTCCAAGCACCACTGTAAAAATAAACTTCAGATTTTTAAAAAACCACACGCATGCACACAACAAAACCACCGGAGCGGAGCTGCGCACAAATAGCCAAAGAGAACCGCGGGCACGGCACCCCGACAGCGTTTCGGAGCAGCTCGTCAGTTACTCGTTAAATCAGCAACACGACAGCCCCGTTTGACAGGATCAGCAGCGTGTGAGCACCTGTGTCACCAGGGATCAAGTCAGCTGTGATCCCAGGTAGGTAATTTTTGAAACTTCCTGATTGTTGATCAAGTCTCAGTATGAGTTTGGCTCTGGGCACAGAGAAACGGGCACAAGTGGGTTGGGTAAGTGATGGTGCTCTGGAGGTGTTTGGTCTAGGTGATTCTGCTCCGGCAGGGGGATGGAACTGGGTGATCTTTTGAGGTCCCTTCCTACCCCTAATGTTCTGTGATTCCATGATCTACACAAGGGAGGGCACCATGAGAGTGGTGAGAGCCTGGAATGGGTTGCCCAGGGAAGTGGTTGGGGCCCCATCCCTAGAGGTGTTTAAGGCCAGGCTGGATGAGGTTCTGGCCAGCCTGATCTAGGGTGGGGTGTCCCTGCCCATCGCAGGGGGGTTGGTCCTGGATGATCCTGTGGTCCCATCCAACCCTGACTGATTCTATGATTCTATAGTGACTTATGGTGGAGAAGGTACTTTCATCTTAAAGCCTATGTTGCAGGTGCTTAGAACTTCTAGAAAGCAATATGGACGTGTTCCTGTGTGACTTGGTCTAGGGGATCCTGCTGGGGCAAGGGGATTGGACTAGATGATCTTTCGAGGTCCCTTCCAATCCCTATTAATTCCATGAATATCTCTTCCTGTTATCTCTGGTGCAGTTCTGTTGGCCAACCCTAGATGCCTAAGGTCTTGATGAAGAACAGAGAGCAGGGGATGACCAGCCACTCTGACTCACTCAGAAGACAAAACACGGAAAAAGGGGGAAAACTCGCACCCCCTCTATTTCTTCCATCTTTAAAATGCCTCTCCTACCCCAAATAGCACAGTGACAAGGCTCAATGCTGGAAGGGAGTCGGAGCGTTTTTGCACCCCACTGTCAGAACCCTTCTGAAAGCAAATATTTTGCCTGCAGCAGCGTGTGAAATGTCACGCCGACACAACCTTCCACCACTCAGTTGGCCAAAGAGTCAAAAACCTGAAGCCCTGGACTAACACAGGGCAATCACTCCTGGATGAACCTTCACCATAGTGCTGGAACGATTCTTGTGTCGACTGCTTGGGAAAAACAGAGCTAAGACAAAGGGAGGCTGAGAGCCGGGAGCTTGAATTGAAACTATAAAAGGAACAAAAGTAGCAGCAACAAAACTCTACCGACTCCTTTGGCACCCAAGGACGAAGCTTAAAATACAGCCAGCGTGTCTCAGCAGTTTTCCCCCATGTTCTCAAGAGAAAAAAAGAGGAAGAGAAAGAAAAGAAGAGAGTTCTTCGAAACAATCTCCTTCTGTGTGCGCTGCTGCCAGAGCCGGGGAGACTAACCCAGCGCTTCTGTGCCAGCCCATTCACGTGGCCAGGTGAAAAGAAACCCATTCCTTTAGAGCCTGGGCTGCCCCACACAACATCTGCTGAGAAAAGTGGGATGGGAAACACCAAAAGGGGGAGAGGAGAGCAGCCGAGGCCCTCAGGTTAGAAGGGCAGCCCGTTCCCACCGGGGAGCCCCTCTTTCACTTGCAGACAACTGCTGCATTTGACAGTTCAATGGGAACTGAGGCAGAGCAGGAGGGAGGGCGATGGAGGAGGGGGAGGTGGCAGAGCCCACATAAAGGGCAGAATGAGAAAAGCAAGGAGACAAAAATTCTTCGTCTCTTTCATTTCTGCTTTCAGGTTTGGGGTTGTTTTTTTTTTCCCCCCTCCACAATATGACAGTTAGGAGAAAGAGGAGAGTTTCTTTCAAAATCAGACGCATGGGCAGAGGGTTGAGGCTTCTAAAAACTTCTAGCCGAATCAATTTTATGGGGCTTACAGAGGAAAATTCTTCTTCTTTTTTTTTTTCCCCCTGGTGTCCCCTCCTTTTGTTTGTGTATTCAACGAGAAAGAGAAAGGATTTACATAAAATAAACAAAAAGAATGAATAGCGGCAAACCCTGCCATGGGCACCAACAGAGGATGCTTTTAGAAAAGCTACAAGAATATTGTTTCACTGCTCAGCATTGTCTGAGGGTCCAACACAGGCACATTCATCCCGGGGAGCGGTCCGGGAGTCCTGAGCACTCCACACCAGCCCCTCAATGAGAGCTGCGTGCTTTCTCAAGTCTGCTGTATAGAAACTTTCATCCAAACACGTCGGGGTGTTTTGTAAAGGCTTCAAAGCAGCCCCGTGCCATAAAAGGGTATTATCTCCGTTTTACAGAACAGGAAACTGAGGTCCAGAGGGAATCACACAGACAGCATCCAGAAATGAATCACTGGCGAAGCCAGGAATAAAACTGGTCCCCCGGAGCACCAGGCTCATCGGCAGTGAATGCAGGAGTGGCCTCGGCTAAGTAAGAGTCTCTCCACTGGGTTTTGTGTCCAACCCAAAAACGACACGCACAAGGCTCAGAGCAGAGCAGGGCACTCGCACCTACAACCAAGAGATGTTGATTTATAGCCACAGTGGTCCTCGTACTGGGAAGCCTGGAGGAGCTCGGAACTGTTGAGAAGCACTGGTGAGAAGATAAGCAAAATGGTTGTGGTGGGAAGATGATAGAGAGACCAGCAACAGCTTCCTGGTCTCCTCAGAAGACTGAGGTGCAACTCGGGTTCATCTTCCACAAATTTAAAAGGGAAATGAGATACCACATCCACAGTTACTTTAGACTTGCTTCCGTCTCAGCTAGAGTTCCCACATATTCCCTTCACAGTCAGTAAGGGAGGCAAGAAACCCCAATAAGCTTTTGAAATTAACACCATGCTCAACATTCACCACACACCGTGCAACAGCCAGGGTGTGCTTGGGACTAGGGTGGCAGACAGCAGAGAATCTCCAGAAAGTCACAAAGCCCTGGAATGCCTGAGCTGTAACTCAGAAGTGAGGATTAAGAGGTTAAAACACTTTGTGTTCAGCTGGAACCAGTCTAGAAAGAGTTCAGCATCACTTACCCTTTTGTTTGTCAAAAATCTCCGGTCCTTGATCCTTCTTGACTGCTGTGACTCTGTGTTACGTCTCTGCTCCTCACTGCACACAAACCCAGCGTGCTCCTGCTTAATGGCCAGTTTGCACTGAAACAGGTATAAAGGTGATGAAATAAAGCTAGAGGTGCTCCTGCATGAGCAGTGGCTGGTCAGCGTGACATGCATCTCATGTCATGAAGAGCAAGTACAACCTGCACCTTCCTCCTACCAACCCAGCCTCGCGGCTCTCTGGAGTTTCCAGCATCTGCAATGCCCGGTTTTGCCCCTCCACACATCACAGGCATCCACAAGCAGAACTGAAAATCCATGAGGTCCATCACAAGGCATGGAGAGAACTCACCAAATGATCTTGGAGTGGTTTGAGGGGTTTCTTCACACAATCACACAACATTAGGGGTTGAAAGGGATCTCAAAAGATCATCTAGTCCAATCCCCCTGCCACAGAAGGATCACCTAGACCTAGTCACACAGGAACATATCCAGGTGGGCTTTAAATGTCTCCAGAGAAGGAGACTCCACAACTCCCCTGGGCAGCCCCTTCCAGTGCTCTGTCACCCTCACTGGGAAGAAGTTCCTTCTGATATTTATATGGAACCTCCTATGTTCCAGCTCACACCTTGTCCTATCACTAGAGGACATTGAGAAGAGCCTGGCTCCATCCTCCTGTTTTGATTCAAGTCAGAACATCATCTACAAATATTTCTGCCACCGGCAGAGAAGAAAAAGCTTTAAAACTCTACCAAACCATCTTCATGTTTGAAGGTTGAAGCATGAACCTTGTTTTAAAGGGAAGCAGAAGCTTGTGTGCATTATGTGTTCTATGTATTTGTAACACCCTCTGCACATCCAGCCCCATCGGACCTGGTATCAGAGCCCTGTACAATCCTAAACCCATACGCTATTTTCCATTTCACCTTTCCCTTCTCTCACAACCCCAATGAGAGCAGAAGGAAGGTCACCTCTGCTAGGAAGGAGCTAATTGCATTCTCCACAACTGCAGCCCATCTTGTGAATCATAAGGAATTGGAAGGGACCTCAAAAGATCGCCTAGTCCAATCCCCCTGCCACAGCAGGATCACCTAGACCAAGTCACACAGGAACACATCCAGGTGGGTCTTAAACCTCTCCAG
>JAOXOE010000705.1:12875159-12889494 GCA_028565055.1 Phoeniculus purpureus | reverse complement strand
AGATCATCCAGTCCAATCCCCCTGCCACAGCAGGATCACCTAGATCAAGTCACACAGGAACACGTCCAGGTGGGTTTTAACTGTCTCCAGAGAAGGAGACTCCACAACCCCCTGCGCAGCCCCTTCCAGGGCTCTGTCACCCTCACTGGGAATAAGTTCCTTCTCAGACTGATGAGGAATCTCCTGTGTCCCAGCTCACACCCATTGCCCCTTGTCCTATCACTAGATGATGCTGAGCAGAGCCTGGCTCCTGCAGAGCACACGAGCTTTGCACAGACCAGACTTCTCTCCCTTATCCTTCCTTCCCTTTTTTTCCTTAGAATAATGATGATCTCCCTCTGCAAGCCGAGAGTTACCCAAGATGTCTTTGAAGCGAATGTATGGGAAGGAATTCCTAAAGAACTGTATATAAATGCTTAATTAACACACTCAGGCTGTAAAAGTAGACATGTACTATAAGGAAAAAAAAACCCCTCAGTGTCCTATCTTGAGTCTGTTTCATATTCAGTTTGGAGACTCTAAGCTCAGGCAAAGTTTTCAAGATATTTCCAAGCATTGTTGAAAGATTCAGTGTGAGAGCACTGTGGACCTCGAGATATATCACTGGATGCCCCAGATATCAGTAGAGAGAGCCACACACCCTGACACCAGCGGCTGAGGATGGTACCCGTTCAAGGCATCTCTGTATCTTACAGGAGGCAGACTGCCTCCTGCTACATGCCCTTTGGGTAATGCATGGGACAACTGGCTGGACAGCAGCTTTCAGGGAAAGGTTCCACATCAATACGAGAAGGAACTTCTTCCCAGTGAGGGTGATGGAGCATTGGAAATGGCTGCCCAGGGGGGTTGTGGAGTCTCCTTCTCTGGAGACGTTTAAAACCCGTCTGGATATGTTCCTGTGTGACTTGGTCTAGGTGGTCCTGCTGTGGCAGGGGATTGGACTGGATGATCTTCCGAGGTCCCTTCCAACCCCTAATGGCCTATGATTCCATGACATGGGTCTGGGCAATCCACTCCAGGTGGGATGGGTGAGCTGCCTCCCAGCCTTAGCTGCTCTGTGACACCACCCAACAGACCGATTCAGCCTTCTCACTAAAGGTTCCCTCCCCAGAGATCCCTTTCTCAGGCAGTCCAGACACCTTTGGGGTTTTTCTGTGCCTTGCAACCAAACCACTGTCCTGGTTTTACCTTTTAAACAAGTAACGACCAAGCAATTAGGGAGACTTTGATCTTTCCTGTTGACAGGAGTGCAGGACACCTCTCCAACACCCCTGATGGAGCTCGCTTTGATCATAGAGGTGTCTTCTGTGGTGGTAGAATAAGGAGGAAATTTACTCTTGTGGGGGCTCACTCTTGTTTTAGGTGTCTAGAGGTTGCTTTTGAAAACAGTCTTCCCTTTTCACTTCAAAACCTTGTCCTGAAGAAACAGAAAAGTCTTAATTTAGAATGTTGAAAGGGGTTCGTTTGGGCTTGTTTGGTTTTGTCCCAGTGGTTGAACTGGTTTTGCTAATTCATCTTCGTTTTCTGACTGGGATTAACTCAATTTTAGCTAGTACTGCTGTTTATTTTAGCAGCTGATTTAGAACTGGTGCCACCCGGCAGGGCTGCTCGTGCCAGCGCTGTGACCAGCAGAAAACCCGGCGTTGCTGCTTGTCCTGAGGGGCAAGAAAGCCAGGCTGGAAAATGATGGCCTTTGTAATCTCTACCTGTGCATTTGGCTCCATGTACCCCTTGAACCCCATCCCGTGACCCGGGGATGTGCCAGTCCCGTCCCGCAGCACCGTGTGCACCAGCAGGTCTGACCTTGCTGGGGAAGCATCGCACGGCTGCTGAGAAAAGGGAAACGGAGGCACCAGTGTAAGGGTTGAGCAGAGCCTGGCTCCATCCTCCTGACACCCACCCTTCACATATTTATAGACATGAATGAGGTCAGCCCTCAGTCTTCTCTTCTCCAAGCTAAAGAGACCCAGCTCCCTCAGCCTCTCCTCATAAGGGAGGTATTCCACTTTATCATCCTTGTTGCTCTATGCTGGACTCCCTCCTTCTTGAACTAAGTGGCCCAGAACTGGACACAATACTCCAGATGTCCCATGTATATAGATGTGGTCTCTCCTTGTTATGTGCTTCATGTTGTTACACAAGGGGAATCTACCCTCCTTCCAGATCCTTGGATGAAGCAGATCAGGCCAAAGGCACTGGGCATGGACCTAAACACAAAGCTCTTCGTAAAGAGACAGCTCAGCCAAAGCTTAGCTTAATAGCTGGTCCCATCTCTTGTGGTCATTTAACTGAGGAAGGCATGGTCCTGCTCAGGACTGACATGTTCATCCTTCCATTTTTCTCCTGGGTGACAGCACAATGACCGGGTAGTCATCTCATCACCTCCGTGTGGCAGGACACTGAGGGACACTAATTCACTGACCTGGACCCACCTCCTGAGCTGATGTCCTTCACAGCCATGTAAATCCTTTCTCATGCCCTCCCATCTCACTGCGCTGTGTCCAGAGGTTAAAAAAAGATGGAAGTTTTATTCTTATTATTAATTCCACTATTACTTTGTAGGGGGGGACTGAAAGGCACAACTAGCAATGAGGGCTGCATGGAGCAAACATGGTTGGGTGGAGAAGGGAGAAGGTATTGGGCAGGAAGAAGTGGTTAGCAGGGAGCCTGCAGAGCAGAGGCAGACGCTATTAACCCCTCCAGTACGGCAGTGGTGAAGTCTCCAATTCCCTTTTGCCCTGTGCTGACAGCTGGGACTGAAGCTTGCTCATCCCAAACCAGTATGTGAGTGTGCATCCTCCCTTCTGCAAGGGCAAGTGGGTGGGGGTCAACCCAGGAGAGCACAGGGGGTACGAGACAGGGAGGCTCAGCAGGCTGACAGCCTCAGGTGTGAGTGTGTGACTGCCGACATTCCTGTGGAGCAGGAGGTCTGTTACCTGGAGAAGTTTGATGTTTGATGAGTGATGTCTTCATCCAGCTGTCCAGGAGTGGGTTATTGTGCCTCTAGGCATCATCAGTGCCAGGAACCCCCATGCAAGCTTTTTTTAACATCCTTAAGACATTGGTGAAAGAGGCAGCAGACTGAGGAACAGAGTAGAAGACCAGCAGGGGAAAGGGTGCCCCTCACATTTCCGTGTCAGCTGGTGGGGAGACCTGGACGGCCTCGCAGAGCTCCCGCCTGCCTGCACACTCCTCAGCATGGGACCTGCAGAAACGTGTTCCTTCTCCTAATGAACTCATGTCACCGACCTGGCAGCCAGCCCTCCAAGGGGGTGTTTGCTGAGCAGCCACAGCTCTGGAGAACAGAGTAGGGCATTTGAAGTCTTCAGCGTTTTACTCATTTCCAGACCTTTTGGGTTTCCAAGGGACCTGTCAAAGATGACTAACGAGTAGCCCGTGTACTGCTAGATGAAAATCAGAGAGAAGGTTCTGAGGGAATATTGCTGAGGTGAGGAGCAAGAGGCTGAAAGGCCATTGTGCAGGAGAGATGGACTACCAGGGTTCATCCCACCCATACTGCTGGATGGTCCTGCAACCTCAGAGGAACGAGCACATTAACGATGTGCCCTGCTCCCCTTATCTGTGAATTCAGGCTGGTTCATTACCGCTGCATTTTTAGAGTCAACACTTGAGGTTTAATTTATTAGTGCCCATAAAACCCTTTGCATTCCAGGCTGGAAGTTTTCTGCAGCACAAACCTCACTGCAGCCTTCTGCTGCCAAAGCACACCCGGCACCGCTTGGTGTTCACCAGACCACAGCAAGATATGAGCTGGGTATTACCAGAATGAGAGATTTTGAGAGATTTTCCTAGGATGCAGCTGACTTTTCCTTCCTCTCACATGGATCTCAGGCTTCATAGAACACCTCAGTGAACCCCACGTCCCCACCACAAAACCACAGCTGCAAGTCTCGGCATTTAGCAGATCCACCTCTCCCTGGGGAGGACACTGCCCAAAACAAAGCACCTCTGCTGAGGGTGGAATCGAGATCACTCCCCAGTGCTGAGGTGCTACTGCTGATCCCAGAAGAGGGAACAGGATGACAGCTACTGATACTTCACAAGGGCATGCACTACTTGACCCGTTAGGTGGGGACAGTCTCCATCCACTCCTTACCCAGTTCAGGCATCACACTCCTCCCTTACTCTCA
Organism: Phoeniculus purpureus; assembly: GCA_028565055.1. Lineage (NCBI taxonomy): Eukaryota > Metazoa > Chordata > Aves > Bucerotiformes > Phoeniculidae > Phoeniculus > Phoeniculus purpureus. The sequence goes on along the minus strand of JAOXOE010000705.1, from coordinate 12,885,343 downwards.
CAAAGTCAGGGTCAGACAAGGAAGGAGTCCTGGGTCATCAAGAGGCAGCAGGAAGACAGGCCAAGAACAAGTCAAAGATGTGCAAATGGGCGCTCCCTGCCTGCTCTGCTCAGGAATACCCTCAGGTTTGGCTAATCCCCTTTTACATTGCAAGGCAGTCACAGCTATAAACCTCTGGGCTGCAGTGGAACCCAACCACACACGGTTTCCCTCCTCACCCAAGGGCACATCAGCACTGCACTGGCTCCTGGAGCAACAGGTTTATGGCAGCAGCACCAAGGACAGGAAACTGGATGATCTTGCACCCTGTCTGAAAGATGCAAGGCCAGAGGTGTTACCCTAGTCTACAACAGGAAGAGGATTGAAGACAGATGGTCCTCAATACAAGGAGGACATTGAGATGTGGGTCCAAAGAAGAGTGGTGAAGCTAATGAAGGGCCTGGAGGACAGCTCTTATGAGGAACAGCTGAGGAACTGGGGTTGTTTAGCATGGAGAAAAGGAGGCTGAGGGAGGACCTTACTGCTCTTTACAACTATCTGAAAGGAGAGTGTAGACAGCCAAAGGTGGTCTCTTCTTCCAATACAGTAGCAACAGATCAAGAGGAAACGGCTTCAAGTTGTGCCAGGGAGGTTTAGATTGGACATCAAGAAAAATTTTTTCACTGAAAGGGTGGTCAGGGATTGGAACAAGAAAGTGGAGTCACCAGCCCTGGAAGTGTTCAAGAAATGAGATGTGGCCATGGGGAACAGGGTTTAGTGGGCAGCACGTGGTCGAGTGGATGGTTGGACTGGATGATCCTGTAGGTCTCTTCCAACCTAAATGATTCTACGATTGTGTCATGGGAAGGGGTAAAACCTTGTGTCGACACTCAAGGTCACAACCCTACAGATGCTGGGAATCTGCTTTCCAACTCATCTGAGCAGCTGCTGACAACACATGGAGAGACACAGGGGACCAGAGCAGGGTGAAGCCTGTAGAAGCTTCACACAGACAGCAAAGGGAAGCAGGGAGAGCCTTGTGCTCCACAACTGGGTGCCAGCTACAGGTTCTCTACCAGAAACTGCTATTTCTTTTTCAGTAAATACATTTCCACCTGATGCAATCCCCCTCGAAGCCATGACCTGAGGCTCACGCAACCCAGAGGACCCCAGGACAACTCACTCCCCAGCCAGACTTGCCACAGGCCACTGCAGAGGGGTTAAAAGGCTTCGCATATGGCTCTCATTGCTCTTCCTTTTATCCTCCTCAAACCCAGCAGGCAAAGGAGAGCTGGAAGAGGTGAGGAGACGGAAGGGGGATGGGAGAGGGTTAAACTGGAGGGAGGCAGGGAAACAGCCTGACCACGGTTTTTTAGCACAGCCAGCAAGAAGGCTGCCACCCGCCTCAGGGGACTATTAAGGGACTATGGTGACTTTCATCTCCAGGTCACCAGTTCAAATCTGGTCCAAGTCAGGGACAACAATGGTGTTATGTGAAATTAATTGCTGGTCTCAAGTCCAATTCCTAGTACATGTGTGTCCATTTCAGCAAAACTCGCACCGGCTAAAGGCCACTCGAGCACAAGGGCAGAGAAGTGAAGGGTGATGGAGCTCTTGCCTCATCCCCAGATGGAAACCCGCCGTCAGCAAAGGTCAGTGTGATCAAACAGGGCTTGTTGTCCCGCTCTCTCCATTTCCAGGGGTATTGTTCTCACACCACACATGTTGTGTAGAAAAATAACTTCAAGGCTTCTCAGATTCACGTAGCCTGAGTCAGTAATGCAGAGTTAGGAGTAATCCTTGTTTCTGGAATCCCTCTTTCCCGAAGGAAAACGCCTGAGATAACAGGATGGAGTTAGAGATTTATAGGGCAGGCACAGGTTTTCTCCTATTTTGCACAGCATCTCCTCACTCGTGAATACAAGAACAACCTGGAGAACCCCTCGCTGCTTCCAACCGGTTAGCACTCACATTTTTCTCTTAAAGAGAGAGACAATATTTGGGGCAAATCCACTCACCAAGGCTTTGAAAAACAAAACTAGATATCAAAATACCATTAAACGGACACTCATGGAAAACCAGCTCAGCGCCTTAACAGAGCAAGAAGCTACCAGGCGCAAATAAGAAGGTCCACAGCAAATAGTCCATGTTAGCAAACCAGCAGCTCACACCAGTTGGGCTCCAGATGGTACCTTCATCCCACCATGTGGGACTGAGGCGAAACACCATGGAGCAGCCATAGCTGTATCTGGGGTGTCTTTAGGGCTGTCAGAAAACAGCTGTGCTGGATCCAGAGGGGCATTTTGCGCTCTCTTCAGACAGGGGGCTGAGCAACAGCTTCAAGAGCTCCCAGCATTTATCTTCCACCTTTAAAACTAGGCAACACACAGCTCAGCCCAAATCACACGCTGGAGCAGGCAGTCAAGCAAGGACAGTGCTCCAGTCAGCAGGGCAGACTATCTCTAACCAGTGCTCACCTGTGACACCAGTTCCCTTATGCTAGGCAGCAGCATTACCTAGTTTAATTTCTCCGTCAAAAATGACAGCAGATGGTCTCAGCTGGGAAATATTCTTGCCCCTGGAGTTACAGCTGCATCTTTCCTGACTGCTCGCCTCTCCCAATTAGAAGCAAATATGCCTCCTGTCAGGCAGCAGATCATTCTGCCCCTACAGCCCACCCCATACTGGCTCCCATTTAAAAATAAAAGATTGCCTTTTCTGAGCTGCTTATTGCCGCTTGCACTGACAATAATTCTGTGGAAATTGGTCGTTGCCACCACTGATGACCATTAGCATGCTGACCTGCTTTGACTTCGCCATCAGCTTTGAATATCAAATCCATGATTAACGACTTCCAGTAATGACCCTGCCAGAAGCATCCCTGTGTTTCTCCAAGAAGGTACCCTCTGAACTGAATCATTGCAGGAGCTTGTCATTTGTCAGCAATTTAAAAGCTGATAAGTCAGCAGCACACACTTGGAGATGAGGCTGCGCTGGCTTTCTTGATGTCTGTTGCGCTGCTTTCTCTACAGCGGAGACAGATAAAATTCATATCATTACGACCAGGCTTGCTTGGTTAGCATCATCTGAGAGAAGAGCATGAGGAGAATCGCTCTGTATTTGTCCCATTCTGGTCCTCCTTCCATCTAATAGAGTGATTCAAATACACAGAGTCGAAAACTTGTCACCCTGCTACGGCTCAAAGACACCATTAAAAGCGATGTAGAGTACCGCTTCACTCCAGTAAAAGCTCAATTTCTCAAGCTTAAAAAAATGCTCTGAGGTTAATTCTGATGGATGAGGCATCTGCATTGCATAGTCTGTTGCTCTGAATTGCACTCGGCTTCCTACACGCCTGCTTCTTCAGTGTAGAAGGTTAAATCAGTGCAAGCTCTGTACATGCCAACAGGTAGTCCAGATCCCTGACTGGTCCAATGCACGAAGCCAGTGCTAATGAGTGCTGGCTCAGAGGCAGGATGCTGCACAAACTAGACCTTTGCTCTGCCCGGGTACCTTCGTGGCTCATAGAAGGGAAAAAAGCTTTAACAACGCAGCAAAACCAGGACCAGACAAGCAAATCAGAGGCAATAGAATCCGCCCTAGCGAAAACATCTAGTCATGTCTTTGATTCTTTTACAAGGGCCCTCTGAAGAGCTCCCTGGAGCTGCATCAAGGCCAAGTGCTGCAAAGAGCAGGTGAGGCATGCTTGGAGCTGCCTTCACATCTGCAAGTGCTTTACGGTCCTAGAGGGAAAAAAGGGAGGGGATCCTCTAATGATATTACTAGTGCCTGGCACTGCAGTGAGGCTGTACAGTGCCTGCTGCACTCCTTCCTCCTACAGGAAAGGAAAACTCTGTGTGTGAAGGAGTTAAAGGGCTCTAAGACAGTGAAGGTACCATCTCTGAACAAAGAGCCAGGGCCACAGAGCAGTTTGCAAGCAGAGGAAAAATACCTAGGATTCTCAGCAAAGCAAGAGCCAAATAAACAGCAGAGAGTCTCCGCCACCAGATGCGTTTGTGTGGTTGCAGTCTTGATCTATCTGACTTCTGTCAGACAAATTTAGGCTTGCTGCAGTGCATTTGGGGTGCAACCTCTCTGTGCCTCAGTTTCTCTCCTATTGTACAAGGTTAACTCTGAGACAGAACAAGAAGTTCCCATTTTGTTTGGGCTCATCTATCCCAAGTGCAGGCAATAGCTGTAATAACCAGGTCCCAGGAGAAAGGAAGCCCTGTTATAATAAGGCAAAACCTGTCATTCACATCAGCATCGCCAGAGTGCTCAGAGACACACGAAGAAACAAGCTGCTCTCCCCAATTCCTCCACACAACGCTGACACAGAGCCCAGTGCTTCACACACAGCGAGTGCAGAGCTATCCCACGTTCAAACGGGCAGCCTAATCCCCACGCACAGACAAGCCATATCTTCCTGCAGCTCCCTGGGGACCCTGCCTTCCAGCAGACACTGCGCAGACAGCTCTGCATCCTGCAGCCAAGCAAGGAGAGAGCCAGAACCATACCTCCACCTTCCCTAGCGCCTGTGCCTTCTGCCCACTCCCTTTCCAGCCCCACTCACTCACTGTGGACACGTGGCAGTGCAAGCAAAAGGATGCGACCCTAGTTTTCACTTACAAGAAGTTGGACGTGGAGAGACCCATCAGAGATTCTGTCAAGGCTTCTTCCTCCTGCCTGCCCTAGGAAAATTTCTTCCAAGCAAACCAAATCTCCCCCCTCTTAAGCAAGAGCTATCTCCCTTTCCAGCCTCCCTTTAGTAAGTTCAGTGAGGAACCAGCTTCCTCCAAGGATCCAATCAGACCTTCTTATCAATTAGGGTAACTGGCACCCAGCTGAGCCTGTCTCCCAGTTGGGACCCATTAACACTCAATTAAGACAACCCCAGATCCTGTCCTCCTCCCCATTACAGCTCTCCTCTCTGTCATACACAGGTTTGTGAGCAAAAGCCTCATGAGACCATGTGGTTGTCCATCCATCACGTGTCTGGAAAGGCAGGGATAGCAAAAATGAGTGTATTGAGCAGGGCACGTTCTCAGGGAGTTCTGCACGTAGCTGTGCTCTCATTCAAGCTACGCAATTAGCCTTGCCCCTGTGGCACAGGCAGGACAACAACAGCATCACAGATTCACAAGATTATTGAGGCTGGAAAAGACGTCTAAGGTCATCAAGCCCAGCCCATGACCTAACATCAACACAATTAGCTAGACCGTGGCACTAAGTGCCACATCCAGTCTGTCCTTAAACATCTCCAAAGGTGGGGACTCCACCACCTCCCTGGGCAGTCCATTCCAATGCCTGATCACCCTGTCAGTGAGGAAGGGCTTCCTAGCATCCAACCTAACCCTCTCCTGGTGCAGCTTCATGCCCTGCCCTCTCACCCTGTCACTAGTTGCCTGGGAGAAGACCCCAACCCCACCTGATGACAACCTCCCTTCAGGTAGTTATAGAGAGCAATAAGGTCCACACTGAGTCTCCTCCAGGCTAAACACCCCCAGCTCCCTCAGCCTCTCGCCTTCAGACTTTCCCTCCAGTCCCTTCCCCAGCCTTGTTGCTGCTCTAGACCCGCTCCAGCCCCTCAATCTCTTTCTTGAAGTGAGGGGCCCAGCACAGCCTCCCCAGTACTGGAGGGGAGGGCTCACCAGTGCTGAGTACAGGGGGAGAACATGTCCCTAGTCCTACTGGCCACACTATTGCTGATACAAGTCAGAATGGCTTTGGCCTTTCATGCCACCTGGGCACCCTGCTGGGTCCTGTTCAGCCAGCTGTCACCCAGTTCTGCCACATCCCTCTCTGCCAGGCTGTTCTCCAGCCACTCCTCCCTCCAGTCTGTAGCTGCAGGGGGGTATTATGGACAAAGTGTAGGACCCTTCACTTAGTCTTGTTAAACCTCATCCTTTGGCCTCTGCTCATTTACCCAGCCTGTGCAGATCTCTCTGCAGCATCTTCCTCCCCTCCAGCAGATCGAACTCCCCCCCAGCCTGGTGTCGTCTGTGAATTTACTAAGGGTAGATTCAATCCTTTCATCCAGGTCATCAGTAACAATGTTGAATAGAACTGGGCCCAGTACTGATCCCTGGGGGACACCACTGGTCACAGAACATCAACTGGATGTGGCACCGTTCACAACCTTCTTGAGCGAAAGGCAGAGACCTAGAAAGCACAAGGTGCTCCCATACAGAGCCAAGTGGGTCTTGGTGAGGGATCAATCCCTGGTGCCTCCTGCCATGTGCTAGGTTCAATATTCCATCGTTTGTGAGGACACAGCCTCCAATTTTCACATCTCTGCATAGACCCAAGTCACCTTTCCAAGGGCTTCTTTTGTTGCATCTAATCATGAGGGTCAGAAAGCAAATAACAGCACCCAACACATGGGAAGCAAAAGAGCTCGATAATCTCCTTGACCTCGTGCTTTCTTTAAAGCCTTGATTCACTTTGGTTGGCTGTTTGGAGCTGATGTGCTGGGACATTTTCAAGCAGTTGCATGAGGCACGGAACTGGCCCAGTTTTCCCATTTGTCCCCCTCCTCCACTGCTTCCATAGCAGCCGCCTCCGCAGAATCCCCTGAGGATGCAGCCACTGTTCAGCCGTGTAGCCCTGGGGAGCAGAGAAACCAGCCCTCATCAACCCTCTCCTTGCCACAAGACATCTCATCACTTGAAGCTGTCAGTGTTGTGCTGAACCCCCTCCAGCTACTCCCCTAAAAAACACCTTAAATCCCCTGTCAAATCCAGAGGAAAGCAGTGCGTGGTCTTTCTGCCCATAGGGTTTGATCTGCATCCACCTGCTTGCTGGGGAGCAGCATCTCGCTCGGTTGCGCAGCCCCAAGCAAACCAGAGCTGCCAAGGAGCAGCACGTGTTCCTTCCTTGCTCTGCTTGGTGATTTATTTCCATGCCACACATCTCCAAACAGCACACACCAGCATTTGGTCTAGTTCTAATATATACACTAAAATATCCATGTCTGCCTTCCCGTGTGTATATATAAAAGCAGGGGGACAGTGAAAGGGAAATTTGTCAGATGACCTAGCGGCTCAGCGCCAGCCAGAAAGCATTTCTTCTCCCATGTTTCTGAAAATAACCGGTGCACATTTGACTTCAAAGTAATAAACAGTGCAGACATTTTCCAGCCACATTTATATCACTGTAGGAGGACGCAGCAGGAGACCGGGTTAGTGAAGCAGCTTTCCTCTCTGCTGCTCATGTTCTGGATGAAACCAAAGCAACACTTCCAGAAGAATCGTTGTTCCCAAGCAAAAACCACTTTCTCTCTCCCCCTGCTCTCATCTGCTGTTCCAGGAGGCTTAGGGAATTCACACCAGCAGACCCACCATCTCACTGCTGCGGTCCAGCTCGCAGAGAGGGAGGAACTGGAGTTGCCCTCAGAGATGGCCCTTCTGTCTCTGCCTGGTGCGTGGGCACCATCTGTTTAAAGTGTCTGAAGTCATTTACTTCCAATTTTCGATGGGTTTGAACTGATGATACTAATTTACATCCAGCGTATTAGACTCCTAGGGATTCTTGTTGGGACTGACCTTCTGATCACTCTCCTATTTAAGCCTGAATGTATTCTGCTCATGTTTCTACATCAACCATATTATGCCTGAAGCTTGTAACGACTGTTGCTACTGCTTTTATGAGCAATTTGCTAATAAACCCCTTGTCCTGCAGGCTCAGTTGCCAGACATCCCACCAATATCACGCAGCAACCACTCGGTGATGCACAACCCATCTGTGTCCACGGTGCCTTGGCATTCCTGGCAATGTAGCGCAGGTGATGTGGAGGTGTTCCAGGGTGTCCCAGACCTTCTAAGCACAAACAAGGGTGAAACATTAAGTCAGATTGCTCATTCACAGGGAGCAGACTTCTCCAGAAAGGGAGCACTAGCTCAGGCAAGGAGAAATACAGAACCTTGCACAACAGCCCTGTTGTCTCTGCTGAGCTCCAGTGGGATCACGGGATCAACTTTTTCCATCCTGTACAAACAATAAACATAAATTACTAAAGAAATAGCCACACTGGCCTGGAAGTAAGAATCTCCTGAGATCTCCTGAGATCAGCCATCCTCAACATTTACACTTAAAGCAATCTCAGGAAAGTCGTTTAACCATCCCACCTCCGGTTTCCCTCTCGTGGCACAGCTCATCTGTCACACAAGCAGCCACAGCAGTCCAGGTCTTGCAGGTGACTGTGAGCAATGCACCCACTTTGTTCTCTCCTGAGGCTGCCTGCATCAACCACAGAGCAATCAGCTTGGGAGCATGAATCCCTCCTCACGGGGCATCCAGGGCTTAACTAGTCAAGGAAAAGCAACAGCATCTTAGAATTATAGAATCAAAGAATCTTAGAATGTGTTGGTCTGGAAGGGACCTTTAAAGGTCATCTAGTGCCACCCCCTGCAGTGAGCAGGGACATCTTTAACTAGATTTGGTTGCTCAGAGCTCAAACCTGACCCTGAATGCCTGCAAGGATGGAGCTTCTACCACCTCTACCATCTTCTAAATCTCGTGTCCTACAAGTGAACAAAATTGCCATCCAACACAGCCATGAAAACCCGTTTCAACATAGAATCATAGAATCATTAGGGATTGGAAGAGACTTTGAAAGATCATCTAGTCCAATCCCCCTGCCAGAGCAGGATCGCCTAGACCAAGTCGCACAGGAACACATCTGGGTGGGTCTTAAACATCTCCAGAGAAGGAGACTCCGCTTCCATGTGTGCATTGGGTGAGGAGGAATATGCCCACCCTTCATGGACGGGAGGTAGATATTTTTCTCTCATTCTCATTAAAGACTTTTAAAGGGAACAATTTTATCTACTTCTACATCTAGGAGAAGCTTTGCCAGAGAGGCAGAAGCAAATGCATCGCACAGTTCCTCCCGATGGGACATACAGGTGAAGGGGGGCCTTCTATCACCACATCAAAGCCAAGCTCACCCTTTGTAGTGCCCATGAATGAGACTCACTTTGTCCCCCTAACAAGTGGGTTTTGCGCAGAAGATGGCCGCATTGATTCTCCAGCGGCTACTTTTAACGGCTGCAGCAAAACCAATCAACTTGGTGTCATCGATGGCTTTTGAGACATTGACTAAGGATCTCTGGAGGGCAAAGGGGACAATACAACCTGGAAAGCCCTCCTTCCTTTCAGCCTGCCCTGCACTTCCCCTCTCGCCTTGTTCTCCCTCTCCTCTTTATTAAGCCGCTTTTGTGGGGCTTTCACCCATTCTCTCCGATAGTGAAAAAGTCCAAGTGAGTGAATCTCCTCCTCCTCCTTTTTTTCCCCCCCCTGCTTTTCTCTCATCCTTTTTCAAAGTAGGGCTGCCAGGGCTTTCAGTGCGTCGGGGTCCCTGCCATGCCGCTTTGTTGGCTGCCCCAGCATTGTGCTTCCCAAGGCAGTGCAGGTGCAGCGGGGTTTTGTCTGGGTGTTAAACACGGGCTAATTAGCCCGAGGGAGGGGACCAGGGATAGCATTCATTACACGGAGACATTCAGGTTCCACAGGAACTGGGAGCTGCCCGCTTATCGCAATCTCCAGTTGCTTCTGCCCCCACTGCAGGAGGGGAGAGCCTCTGGGAAGAGGATCACGCCCCACGCGGGTTCACTTGCCTCCTGTCTGCTTGTATTTGCCGCTATCCGAATCATCATCTCCAGTGGAGAGAATAAATTGCCATCAGCTCTGCACAGCGCTCTCACACCCCGGGAATGGTGAAATGACATATCGGCTCAGGAAGCCGGGGAAAGACACAAAGTCCAATAAAAGAAACTCATAGAAACCACTGCAGACAGCCCTGGTATCGAGGGCTGGTGAGTGCGGGTCTGCCCTGACTTCAGCAGTTTTCCTTTGCGAGCTCTCGTGAAAATAAACCTATAATGCACACCAGATGCAGCTCATGTGGCACCCAGGCTGCGTATTTATTCTGAAAGACAAGAGTCTTCGCTTGGTTTCATTTGTCACTAAAAAGGAGAAAGAAGAGGCATAGTGCAAGCGAAAACAGAAATACTTCGACCCAAACGCACAACATCAGTGGCAGCAGCTTCACCAAGTGACAGCGATGGGTTTCTTTCCAAATGTCAGTGAGTGCTAGGTGTTCATGGAATCATAGAAGCATTAGGGATGGGAAGGGACCCCAAAAGATCATCTAGTCCAATCCCCCTGCCACAGCAGGATCACCTAGACCAAGTCACACAGGAACA
>JAOXOE010000705.1:12857997-12875059 GCA_028565055.1 Phoeniculus purpureus | reverse complement strand
TCCACAACCCCCCCGGGCAGCCTGTTCCAGTGCTCTGTCACCCTCACTGTGAAGAAGTTCCTTCTCATATTTATGTGGAACCTCTTATGTTCCAGCTTACACCCCTCTTCCTATCACCAGTAGCCTCCAGAGCAGCACTGGAACCTACATTGAGTAAACCACACCAACGGCCCGTGCCCACAAGCCAGGGCACAAACCCCCCCTAAGGTGGTAGAAAATGAGAAGTTGTTGGGAGCTGGGGACTGGACATCCCCTGGGGTGTCTGACCTCGCGTTTCCAGAGTGAGAGCTGCTCCTTATTCACATCTCCCACTTGTAAGCCCAGCCAGGTCAGAGCAAGTTCCGTGTTGATTTAGCAGCGTTTTACATTTACTTTGGACTCACGTTGTGCTGGTGTGAATAACTGCACAAGCATCAGGCAATCGGGGGAGCAAAGACGTGCAAGTGAAGCAAAATAAACCATCGAAAAATCCGTAAGGGAGCAGTTCCAAGTCAGTCAGGTCACTGAAATCACACACCTACATCACACCTCAGCCCAGGTAAGAGCTGCTGGATAACCCTGCCACCGTTCGGGTCAAAACTTAAAACCTCAGGCTGTGCGTCCTCAGTCAAGTGAAGGACAGTTTTGCAAAGCCTGTGTTTGTGGGAGTTTTCCACAAAGGGTTTCAGGCAACATAAAATGTTCCTGGCACCATTCTCAGCTGTGTGTCCCAGAGACACTTAGCTCTGTACTTAATTCAGGTTTAATAGGCTGCGATTATGTTAAATAAATACCAGCTGAACTGATTATTTAATACACAGTTATAGCTGTTTAACAGCCCTGCAATTGACTGGTACATCTCAATAAATGTGTGTTTTTCATCGATCGCCTAGTATTTTATTTCACATCCCATAATTTTCCTATATAACTCTTGGACCTTCTAAGCACTGCTGGGGGTCGGCCCAGCCTGCCGCACCGACGGCTGCAGTTGCAGCAGGAACGTGGCCCAAGCTGCCTTTCCAGGATTCAGCGCCAGGGTTAGGTAGCCACAACTGGCTTCCTTCCACCCTGAGGTGATGCAAACTGCTTCTCTGCATCCCTCCCAGTCTTGCCCAGCTGCTCCAGGCCAGTAGAGCAGCTGCATCGCTCCACCCCAGCACTGGCCTCCTCGCAGGAAGTCAGAGATCATTCTGCTCTCAACAGGCTGTAAAGAGTCTAAAGCTTCAAGAGGCTCTAAAAATGCATAATCCGCTTTTTTTCCTTTTAAAAAACTTCAACATTCGCAGCCCTCGGCACACCGACGGTGTTTGCGCTTCCCCGCTTCGTTATCGGCTCCTCTGCCGCCGCCTTGAAGACATTGACTCAGCTAAGAGGCACCTTGGTTGCGGCGCTGTCAGGCGTTAGCTCGCGGTGATCGGAAGATATATAAATAAGAGGCTGTTTCTAAAACCTGCATCTATTTGCAACGCAGCCAAGTGAATAACAAGCTGTTATTAGAAGCACGTTTGCTGAGGTCTGACAGCCGCACCAGGGACACGGACGGTTGCTGCTGTTGGAGCTGGTTACCCCAACTAACCGCCTCAGTTCCCAAAAGACAGCATCAACGTAAAAACGATACGGACCTGTGTTTGATTGCTTTCTAGCGTTTCTACACACAAAAAAAATGGGGGTGCAACGGATGCATTTTACAAAGGCATCCGCAGAAACAGCCAGCGATGCCAGATGATCTTCAGAGGTCCCTTCCAACCCCTGGTAGTCTGTGATTCCACGTATTGGAACCACTGAATGTCCATCCTCCACCAGAAATGTCGGGGTGCAGGTTGTTTGTCCGATCTCGGGGTGCCATTGTAAGGTCAGCAGGCTGAAAATGTAGATGTCATTTGAAAAGCAGCAGAAGGAAGGAAAGAAAAGAAGAATAAGCAGGGTGGTTTTCACTGTTAAGTGCTGCCCACCCTTTTGGGATAAAACAAGACAAACCCCTCCACATTCCTGGCTGTTGTGAGCTGCACTTTCCCATTCAGACCCCAACCCACGGAAGCCGGTAGTTATAAATGCTCGAGAGCTAATAAACACTTCTCAGGGTCTAGCTCTGGAGACCCGCATGGCAAGGAATACACGACTCTTTGTTATCATTGTACGCAGCCCCTTCCTTAAAATGCCCTGACACGACGTCTCAGGCAATAAATCTCTTGCCAACGTGCTAAAGCCCATCTACGTACCATAAAAGCTGGGGGGTTTATTTCCACTTGCTTCATATTCCATACCCCTGTGACGGCTTTATTCTCCAGCAAGCACGTGTGCATGCTGAAAGAGAATGCAGATCTCGTATTCCTGAGAAGTAAGGCTTTTTTGCAAGTTAATACTCCTCGGGGTGAGTGGAGACAAGACCCATCCGGACCCAGCCAGCGTGATCTGCATTTGCTGTGCGTTTTCCCAGCACAGTCACAGCTCTGCACCGTTCCATCGTATGGTAAAGGTATTAATTCACTATTTCCTGCATTATACAATCCCCACTTCCTTTCCAGTTTTCTCACTCTAATGATGCCCTAATAAAAAACAGAGGTAATAATGAGATTGGAAAACAGTGTAATTTCTAGCTGGCGAATGAATTGCTGGACTAGAGCACAGCTCTGGAAGCTGCAGTGCTACTAGGCTATTAGATGAGGGGGTTGAGCAGCTGACTGCCTCAATCGCCTCAGAAGTCTACCAAAGTAGCTCAAGAAGAATCACAGGAAAGGCTGAGGGAGCTGGGTCTCTTGAGCTTGGAGATGAGGAGACTGAGGGCTGACCTCATTCATGTCTATAAATACGTGAAGGGTGGGTGTCAGGAGGATAATGGAGCCAGGCTCTGCTCAGTGTCATCTAGTGACAGGACAAGGGGCAATGGGTGTAAGCGGGAACACAGGAGGTTCCATATAGATATCAGAAGGAACTTCTTCCCAGTGAGGGTGACAGAGCACTGAAAGGGGCTGCCCAGGGGGGTTGTGGAGTCTCCTTCTCTGGAGACATTTAAGACCCGCCTGGATATGTTCCTGTGTGACTTTGTCTAGGTGATGCTGCTGTGGCAGGGGGATTGGACTAGATGATCTTTCAGGGTCCTTTCCAATCCCTAATGTTCACAGAATCACAGAACATTGGACTCCCCTTCTCTGGAGACATTTAAGACCCCTCTTGGATATGTTCCTGTGTGCCTTGGTCTAGGTGATTCTGCCTTGGCAGGGGCGTTGGACTAGATGATCTTCGAGATCCCTTCCAATCCCTAATGTTCTGTGATTCTTTGAACATTAGGGATTGAAAGGGACCTCGAAAGATCTTCTAGTCCAATCCCCCTCATCTAGTCCAATCCCCCATACTCAGGACTGGCTTGCTGATGGTCAAATCCGTGTAGCCCAAAGAATCAACAGCTGTGGGTTTGTTCAGTATTGACAGAGAAATGTCCTCACACAGGGCTTTTCTTGAGGTTGAGTTTAAATGGCTGTGTGCTCCAAAACAATGAGTCCAAGACGCAGGGCTTGACTCTGCCTTCAGGCTCCTCCTGCTACATCTCCACTGGCTGGTACTGCTGAGAACAGGCTGGGCTTCCAGGGAGCTGCTCCTGATTGCACTGAAATAAACAAATCTGAATCAGAACATTAAAATGAAGGTTTGAATGAGCAATTTGGAGATAACATTTCCTTTCAGCATACTGAGAAACACACCCTGCGCCAGACACACTGCCCCTCAGCTGATTTCCAACACTTCATTCATACGCCCATAGCAATTAGTTATAGCCATGCCTCTTCCCAAAAGTTGTCTCCACCATATGTCTAAGAGAGATTGTTCTTCTTTCTGACTGAAGCTTCTAGAACTTCTAATGCCTTGGAAATGCAGTAATATCCTCCAACCCTTATTTACGTGCTCGGATTGTCACTGAAAGTCATCCAGCCAACCCAAAATAAACAGGTTTGTTTGAGCTCTGGACAGAGGGTGCTTCAAAGCTGTCGGACAGCTACTGCTATCTAGATGTCAATGAGAGCAGAGGATTTGAGGTTTTCAAGAAAATATGGGCATTTCCCACCGACAGCACCCATCAGCATTGTTCAACCACATGAAGGAGGCAGTCTGGGTGCTCTTCTCAACCAAGAAGAAATACCCTCCTGCTCCTACTGCATGGCCATGGACAAACAAGCACGAGGAGCACCATCTTCAGAACTGGTGACATGCTGCAACGATGGTTTCTCAGTGCATGACCAGTACACTGGGATTGGAGAAGCTTAGCAGGTAGTGATGGAGGGCAGAGTGTGCAGGAGTCTGTTCCCAGCCCCAAGGATACCTTTTTCAAGGTCTGTGCTCCATGGGATCTTTCAGTCAAACTCCTGAGTGCTCTCTCATCTTCCATTAGCTTCCCCAGTTGACTAATTTTTAAGCAGCATCTTCCACCATGGGAAGAGCACTCAGCTTCAGGCCAGGCCTGGCCCCACCCTCCTCTGGAGGAACAGTGGGCTTCCAGGGAAAATTTGTCTCTTTGGAGCTTTAGAGAAGAGGTCAGAAGCACAAGATGGAGGGTGTCTTTCAGACACCAGCTGGAGCGCACCTGGTGTCAGGGTGGGGTTAGTCCCATGGCGCCCATGACAAAAGGACAGGCAGAGAAGAAGGGGGGTGCTGGCTCTCAACAAGCTTTGGGAGCTCACACTGAGAAGCCAGACCTGTCTCTCATCCCAAGACACAATATCCTCATGTGGAAGAAAGAGGGAGAGAATAACTGCTGCTCTCAGCCACCACTGATGAAACAGGAGCCTCCAGCCAAGCCCTTCAGTGCTGCCTGGTTCCTCCTGCAATTAGAGGGAGCTTTGGGGGCAATAAAGAGCACCCAGCTGATTGCAGCACAGCCCCAAGCAGTCAGATCTCAGTGTCTGGAGCCTTTTAAAGCTTTGCACGCACAGACTTAATGGGGAGCTGCATTTACACAGGTGATGGTGAACTGCAGCTGGGAGGAGGGGGTGGCTGGCTGGAGCGCACAGCCTTGGATGGATCCAATCCAAAGACACCAGATCTCTTGCTGGTCAAAAGGTGGTTGGAAACGAGATGCAGTCAACTCTGATTTCCAGCATGGGTGGAGCTGAGCTCCTGAGGAGCAAGAGGGTTACGTACTTGGTGTCAGTGCAAAGAAAAGTGGCATCGTGCACCCCCTTCCCATTATGAAGGAGTGAAGGATGCCCTGCTCATCACCATGCACACCTCCTCACCCAGCTGCGGGCACTCTCCAAAGGTCCTTGCACCCTCAGCAGCACTACAGGAAGAAATATTCCCTGGAACAGGCAGCAGATCCCATATTATATCAGGTGTTTGGTCCAGTGCACAGAAACACACAGCATCCATCTTTCCTATGAAGGGGGTTCCATGCCACCGCTTCTCCTGTTTGATCCAAGAGCTGTCAGCTGAAACTGCCGGTGTTTCCAAGCACGACCACAAAGATAAAGGCAGTTGCTTGATGCAGCACTATTCAAAATCTGCCTGACGGATACAGTGCCTGAGCATTTTGACCTTCAAACCTCCCCCACAGCATTTCCATAGCCTGTAGTCAGATACGAAGCTGGTTTCATTTATTTGGGGTATGTGGGCAGAGATAGGTGTCTGTTGACTGATGGTATCAGGCTGCATAATTTGCTTTTAATTTATATCTGTCCTCCCAAAGAGTGTCTAGTGGGGGAATAAAATAGATCTGAAGATAAAACAATGGCTTCAGGGCAGGAGGGATGTACAGAAGAGAGTCTCCTCTCCCTGCACATACGACAGTCTCTGCTAAATACCTGAACAGACACCAGCAGCTCCTGTGGGCTTCAAGCTATCACTTAAGCTCGACAATTATGCAGGTAGCCAAAGCGATTATAGCCCAGCTAGAGCTGGGTTTGGACCAGCCAGCAGAAATCAGAGATTGTACTAAACTGCAAGCCTGGGCTAAAGGGATGCTCAGGCACTGCAAGAGTCAAAAGAACAGAGACAGGGTAGGTCTACCAAAGCAAGAGTGAGGTCAGAGAAAGGCTCAATCACACGAGGCCATCCTGCAAACACCCTGGCCTTTGGCAGGGTCTTGAAAGAGCAGCCTGGCATGGTAGGATTAAGTTGGCTGGGAGCAGAGACAAGGACACCCATACTGGGAAGCAGAAATTGGCCATTAGGACAAAACATCCAGGAGTAGGATCCAGGAGAACTGCTACAGCAAATGGCACATTCCAAAGGCAAGAGCGAGCGGTGGGTTTGCCCAACGTCTCCACCAGCAGCAGGGGCTGGATAGCCCCAGGCCTGAGAAGATTAGTCTGAAACTAGTTCACCAGGCAATCTTTTCCAGACTTTGATTAATAAGGCAATCTCTTCTCCTCACTTGACAGCCACAGAGTTTGTTGTGTTTCATTTATAGTCGCTTCTACTCTGCAAACACACGAGCAGCTTGTGTTTGCAGAGCTTGGCAGCCTGTGTTCATTAATTCCAAGATGCTGAGCATTCTCTCAGCCTTTGCAGACAGTCACACCTGACCTCTGCATCTGCAGGAAGACAGCCCCTTTCACGCACTTATCAGCAGCTTTCATCACAGCCGCTTCCAGCCGCCCTGCCTGCACAGGCTTGGCCCTCTGGCAGCTGGCACGTGCCATTTCCTTCCTCTGAATCTATCCTTCCCACACACATCAGCAGGGCACAGACATTGCCCAACACCTTCATGTGTGTGGCCACGTGAGGAGTATTCAGTTCAATCCATTCAATGTGGATTCAATGATCTCAATGATCTCTGTGCCGTTTGTCCCACTGGCATCCCTGCCTGCCCAGCACAGCCCTGGTTGCAAATAGGAGAAGATCTGCATCTTCTCCTTCCCAAAGGCCCCCTTACATCACGGGGGGTGATCAGCTGGCTGTTTGCTTTCTCTGTAGTTGCTTTTTTAACAGCACTGACAACACACGAGGTTTGTCACCGAAACTGTCCTTGCACTGGTGAGTTTAAACCACCAGGACTCCCCACTTTGCCATTCAAGGCTTCCCTGGACTCGAGTCGATCCAGTTTACAGCTGGCAAGAACCTTATCCTGGGTTTAGATTGCAGCACTGTCACAGATAATCATTCACACACTGGATTAACTGGTCTGGATCCAAAGAAAGATGGGCAGCCAGCGTGGAAAAAGCCTCGTGTAAACCAAACGTTCATCCAGTGTCATTTCACTACAAACCCTCTGCTCACACAGAGGATTTGCTGGGATCCAAACACTAATTTCCAGCACAATACTAATTAGGGTAAAAGCCTGTCTGCCTTGAAGAGTCAGGGAGAAACATTCAACACCATTTCAATAGGAGGACTGGTGGCTCCCAGCTCCATCCCTCGCAGCAGAAGGAAGAAGGAGCACTTTTCCTTACTTATCGCCCAACTCACTGCAGGCACAGCCTGGTCCTGCAAGAAGAGCAAGGAAGAGAAGAATCCATCCTAACATCCAAATCTCTCTGTGCCTTCAATAACCAATTTGACTCACAGCAAGACTACAGAGAGAACTGAAGGAGAGCCTGAGACCAGCAGAAAATCTGAGCTCCAGACAGTAACTGCTGCTTAGAAATAAAACATTAGAAATAAAATAAACAGAAAGATCTGGAGCAGGAGCAGTACCTTACGAATGCCATCAGCCTCAGGTGCAGTGGGGTAAAACCCCAGTGTGCAACATGAAGCAGACACCCAGCACTTCCATTTGAATGCACAAATCTAGCACCAGTGGGAAACCCTTAGAAACCTCTCCCTGGAGTATCTCCACTAGTTACCTCGATACCCAGACTGGCTTTTATGAGCAGAAGCTATGCTGGGATGCACGTTTGCCTCATCTGCTTTAAAAAGGAGCTCTTTTCCCCTTTGCTCCACCCAGCAGTTTCATTAGTTGGGACCTACTCACGGGCTTTAGCCACCCGTCTCTTCTCTGCAGCCTGGATTTCCCAGCCACAAGAACATCCTCAGTGCCTTTCACCTCCAGCATTATGGCCTCACCCAGAAGCGATCTGTACAAGTCTCTGTGGTACCTACAGGGCTTTCTGTGAATAAGAACCCCTTTATGAGCCTAATACCTCTGCGTGCTACCCCAAGACCTCAGAGAAACCTACTTGCAAGATGGATTTGGCCTGGGGGGAAATCCCTACCAAACCTTGGGGGATTAAATTCCAGCCCATAATTGAACCCAATGAGTTTTTCAGTTGATTGTCCTCTCCCTTTGTCCAGGACCTTGCTGAGCTTTCCGTGCAGCCTGCTTGCCAAACACCACAGAGCAAATGGCGCAGCAGCCAGCGCATTATCCTGCACACCAAGCAGGGCTTTCTCGTTTCATTCATCATTTATGGGTTGCAGGAGTGAGTTCCCAAAGTTACTGCAGCGCCCTAACAAAGCGATGGGGCTCAGTGGCAGGGAGGGAGGGCAGCGAATTAGCCTTTCACCTTTGGAGGCCTCAGCTCAAATCCTGGCTCAGGTTACCAAAGAAAGTGAGTCTGATGGGCTCTAGCAACCATCTGTGGGGTGAAACCACCTCACCGAGCAGCCAGACCAGCTGAGACGTGTTACACACCACACTCAACCCCAGCACCTCTGCTTAGCCCCACACCGGGGCTCCGCTTCCAGGGGACCTTGACCAGACTGAGGGCTTAACGGCTGCAAGTTGCTGGATGTCCCATAAGCACCACAAAGGGGAGCAGCATCCAAAGCAGCACAGCGTGACGGGGATGGCAGGCTGGGAAGTATTTCCCCAGTTGTTTGCCTTCCCTTGGGGCCGCTGATCTTTCTTCTCCGGTCTAACCGGACTTTGTCATTCTGCTTCTCCCTGTGAAGGATGATGCAGCTAAAAGTACAGAATTCGTTTCACTCTAAAATATCTTGGATCAACCATTTTTTAATGGGGGATTTATTTCTTTAATTACACTAGGAAGAGGCAAAAATAATTGGGGAGAGGACCCAAGAATCATCTCTACCTCTTCAGACTGTTCCTGGAGATGAGACTGAGCATGGCACTCAGCGATGCATTTTTAGAGAGGAAAAGTTTTACTATTCTTCCTTCTACTTGACCATAACCACCAGCTGCAAGTTTCTGCAACAACCCTCCTAGAAGAGTATCAGGGACAAGAACACAGCTTGAGAGAAGGAGGAAGAGCAGTTTAATGAAAGCTTATGATGTAGCTGCAACAGGAGAGCTGAGGTTTTAGACTTACCTGAGCTGTGACTTACTCAGGTATCTAAAGTAAGTTTAAACTGTCTGCACCCATAAGATGTTCTGATTCGGTTTAAAAAGAAGTGAAGGCTTCTTCATGAGGAGAACCAGCTGGTCTCCTGCCCCTCTCAAAGGGGGCATCTCCTTCCTGAGAGATTAACTTCCCAATGCTTCCAAACTTTGCACTTCCTGGCTTGAAGAAAAGCTGGATCACCGAGGCTTGGTGCACAATGAGGGTAACCAACCATTCTGATGCAAGTAGCTGCACCCACAAAGGATGAGGTGCAGGAGGACAGCTAGAAGGCTGCATAGCTGGGTTACTAGCCAGGTGAGTTACTAGCCAGGTGAGTTACTAGCCAGATGAGTTACTAACCAGATGAGTTTTCCCTCTTCCCCCCTTCCCCAAGCCAGATTCAGCTACCATCCACAAGATTAGTTCCCACACTTGTGTTTTAGGAGTCCATCTCAGATAAATGAAAAGGACCAGAAGCTTAATGCTTCCTCCAGCTCATACCTCCAGGGGCTGAGCTATGGCTCCTACAACACCTCCATGTCCTCTGCAAGCTCAGCCTGTACTCACTCAGCCCACTGCGAGTACTGCCCAGCAGACCTGCACGTTGGATACAGACAACCCCGAGCCAACCAGTGTGAACAGGAGGTCAATGAATTTGGGGGTCTGGGCTTTTGAACCCACCCATCTGTCCATGAAGGCAAGCCACGGGGGCTGAGCACGGACGAGTGAGTTTCTCTGCCGTGGCTCACGTCACCGTTGTTTTGCCAGAGGTAGAGACCACCACGGCCGTCGAGCAGATATGACCCACTGGTGCTATTTTCACTTTAGGTATTTCTTTTCCCTTCACGGAGGAAAAAACAAACAAAAGGCCTTTGCACCTGGTGAGGAACAGCTGTTTGTTTAGACAGCCAAATGAAGTCATCGCTGAGAAACGATGCCCTCACACCCCCTCTAATACTGATTTGCCAGAAACCATAATGGAGTGAAATGACCCATCGCCATCTGCAGCTGTCTGATACAGCCAGGAATGCTCCTGCCTCCTTCTCCATCTCTTCCAACCGTACAAGAGCCAAACTGTCCTTAGCCTTGTCATTTAACAACAACAACAAAAGAAAATCATCTCCCTAGGATGAAAGGGAGGTGGAAATTACTGCCTAACCCATTTTCCCTGCAATTTGCCCTGGGAACCTTCTCATGAAGCCTACAGCACCTGAGCCTGCCCTGCTGTGGGGTCTGGCCAAGGACTCCACCAACCTGCAGCCAGAGCAAAGCTGCCTTGAGCAGGGCACACACGTTAACACCGCTCTGCTCCTCAAGACAAACGGAAAACTAAGCAATTTTAATTTGCATTTTAAAACAAAGGCTTCTAATAGCCAGATCATTAACTTGGCCACGAGGCTTTCACAGCAGAACTTGTTACCCGCTATGTGTTCCGTTGTCGTGAAGATATATTAAATACTATTAATTGAGATGCCTGGCTATTACGCTGTTTGGAGACTTGCCACCAACCCGCTTCCGCCCAACCTGTATTATGCTGTGAACCTCGGAGGCGTTTTAAACACCTCGTGCAAAATTCATGAACGCGAAAAGGAGCCCGTCTGTGCTTCCAGCGTGTTGAGGGGCTGGGGAGCCTTCCTGAAACCCAACTCAGTTCAGGGCTGATGCCTAGCAGCTACTACATCTCAATCCGAGGGGCCAAGCCCCCACTCAAGCCCAGATGATTACCACGCTCTAGATGCACCTTCCTTCTAATGAATATAGGCTTACGGACAGCTCATGCATTATTTACCAAGGTGTGCTTATTATGATTGCAATGATTTAAGGCAGTTTGTTACAGGCACAGCTCTGAGTGATTGCGATCAATAGGAGAAACAAGAACAAGCCAATCTGCATGGAACAACAGTCCTGGTCCTTAGGGGCTGTGCTTCTCTGATTAACCCTTCCCAACCCGGCAGCTAAGAGGCTAGCACTTTCCTGACAGACACAAATAGCTGGCTACCCTCCTCCTTGCCACCTCAACCTAGCATAAGGAGGGATTCAAAGGGGTTGTGCAGCTCTTCCAGCTGTTTCTCGGGGCAGAATCCCGCGTGCTGGCACAGCATCCCTCATGGGATTTAATGGCTGCCTTGGATGTAGCTCCAATCTACTCATTAGTATGTCATGCCTCCACCTCCAGGCCTCTTACACAAAACCTTCATCTCTTCACCTGCATTTAGAAACAGCTTCTGCTGCTACCTGTTATAGATCCCAGGTTCAAACATGAGGGTGACCAATGCAGCAGGTATGAAGCAATAACTGCAAAGAAGTAGCTGGACACCGGTCGTTCCTGCTTGAAAAGCAGAAGCAGCTTCCCCAATGAGAACTAGAAGGAGGAAGGGAGAAGGATGTGGAGAGTTCACAGAATGTCAGGGGTTGGAAGGGATCTTGAAAGATCATCTAGTCCAACCCCCTGCTACAGCAATTTCGCTGCTTCACAAGTTTAAAGATGGAAAGATCCCTATTCTTTGCACCTGATACCTCCTAGTCTGCAGAATTATGGTTCAGCATTTGTTCTGTGCACCCTTGGAGCTGGACCAGATCTCTGAATCAGTCAGGATGATTTAGCAATACTGCTGTGATGTCCCACCACAATAGTGTGAGGTCTCAAATGCTAGAAACTTCTCCCCTGTGTAGCACAGGGAGAAGACAGCCGTAACTTCCAGACAGACAGTGTAGCCTGAGAACCGTGAGGGCAACCAGAAAACCCTGCTCTAAATGTCTCCCAAAACTCCTCGCACAAGACAGGGGGGCCTGGAGATGTCCGTCCCCAGAGAGCAGGGCTGAGAGCAGCTCAGTGCCTCTTCACTTGCATGGGGGCGTTGGATGGGACCCGGCATACAGGAAACATATTCATTATTTCAAAGGGGAAGCAAACAGGATGTCTGGACAAAGCACCAAATAAAAGGCTAATGACACAAATGGATATTTAATACAATGACTTCCTCTGATTATCCTATAAGGAAACACTTCAAATATTGTCCATTCTGTACATCCTGCTTCAGAGTCCGGGAGGGGACTTTTCCACACCGTGCACTGGTTTGGCAGGAGTTGTGCTCTTACCTGCCCATTGCAGATGAGGTGGTATGATGCACTGAACCAGCGTGAACTGCTCAGCACCCCAGGATGTTCTGCCAAGCAGCAGGATAGCTGCCCTGTTGGGCTGCTCCCCTTCTCCTGCTGAGCACCCCCGGCACGGGCAGATGGGTGACAAGGCATTGCTGTGGTGGCTGCTCACATTCCAAAGCTCTTCCTGGTGACAGACAGTTACTCTGGGCTCCAGTTACGTTTTCCCCCTCTGCTTGATCTCTGTTACACCCAGCAAAGCATCGGGAGCTGGGTATAGCACCAGCACTGAGAGACCACTGTGTGGACTTAGCCCCCAGACTCAATCTCTCCAGGAGCATCTCTCAGCTTTAGCCATCCCCGGGGCACCTCTGTGCTGGGGGGAGGTCACCGAGCAAACAGAGTTTAGCTGAAATCCCTGCTCAGATTAAGCCAAGACAGGATTTCATTAGCACAGCGCTTGTTTCGCGTGCTGGTGCTGATCTCTCCGGAGAAAAGGCAACGGAGGCCGTTTGCTTTACAGCAACTGGGGGGAAGAGACAAGAAGAAAACGGTTCGGCTTAAGAAAATATAAATAAATTGTTTCCAGAGCTGCCGTGACCTGACGATTGCTTTGGGTTAAACTCAATCCAACCCAACGTAATTGGCCAAGAGGCCAGAGACAGCGATACGGAGGAGAATAGAGATTAGATTCCTTTTTGCTGGAGAGAGAAGCCTGAATAAAATCTTCTCCGCAGAAATGACTTTTGATTTCTCTTTGATTTTTGATGTGGAAGAATTTAAGCGGCGATGGAGGTCTAGATGGGCACTGAATAGCAAAATAATGACACCATCAGGGACACAAGGAGGGGGATTGAGGAAAGCTCCTCTCTAGTCTAAACTGGTAGGTTTTGTTAACAGTTGTTCCGTTCCGCTGTCTAGCCAGCACTTTGTTTAAAACAGGACTTCGTTAATATTTTGATTAAGTTAATAAACACTATCAGGCAAACCTGCCTCGACACAGCCAAGGAGGACCTCCTAGCAAAATCGGAAGGGAACGACTGACAGCCCTAGAAATTCTCAGATGAGGAAATAGGCAGAAGACAAAAGGGGAGATTCCCTCAACCTGAGTCGCCTTTAACTATCCCAGCAAAATTAAATACAATAATGAAGACTAATTAAACAGCAAATTTTGTTACAGGCTGTCTTCAAGGAACTGTCCTTCCAGTAAAGGAAATCTATAGTCTGGAGAGGACAAGGAATATTGTCTGATGGCTGTTGAAGAGTCTCCCTCTCTGGAGATATTCAAAACCCGCCTGGATGTGTTCCTGTGCGACTTGGTCTAGGGGATCCTGCTGTGGTGGGGGGATCGGACTAGATGGTCTTTTGGGGTCCCTTCCCATCCCTAATGTTCTGTGATTCTGTGAAGTCTGAATGTCTTCCAGCAAAACATTAAAAATAAAATAAGAAAACACAAGCAAAATAAAGCCTTCTTCGTCTTCCTTTCTTAGCAGCATCCTTGGGGTAAAACGTGTTTCTCCTGATGCAATAAAGACAGCTCTGACCCACACAGCCACTGATCGCTGCTAGCGATCAGAATCTGGTGTCTCTGTACACGGTGTGAACTACAGTTATTTCTGTACCCGTGATGCAACAGCAGTTCTCTACCCATCTTGCTGTTCCTAAGCTCAAGGGAAAGGGGTTCATTCAATCCCATCTTTGCTGCACAGCTGCTTTAGGAAAGAAGCCAGTTAGTCTTCCATTCCAGGCCAAGAAAAATAATCTTGAGGGATGAGATAAGGCAGAATTTGATCCTATGTTTACAGCTCCCATTGCAGCCAAGGCCAAGCTGACAGACCTGTGGGAAAGCCTTGTGGTCTCACTGAACATAGGTGTCACCAAGAAGACAGTTTGTCCCAAAGGGCCAACATTCCTCCCTAACACCTTTCCTGGAGCAGCGCAAGGGATTGACTGGTCTCATTATTTGATAGCTCCAAGCCCCTTATTGATTCCCACCTACTGCTGACACTAAGAAGTTACAATTCGGTTCAGCCAGCTTTCACACTGGGACAGGACTGCCGGCAGCAGTCTTTAGCAGGCAAAGCCTACAGTCCCATTACCAACAGAGAAATCAAGATGTAAAACCAGGAAAGCACGCTCATTCAGGTTCAAGGCCACCTCCTTCTTCTCCCGTGAGAGCCCTTGACTCCATCACGTCCTCCAGCCTGGGAAAGAAGCTCCTCTTCCTCAACAAACAGCCCGTTTCAACAGGCAGCAGCTGATGCTCGGCCACTTATTTGCGTCCACCTCCAGCTGCTGGCTGATCACCCAGCAGAGGAGGTTAAGTGTCACTGGAGCTTAGCAGCAAGATTGGACCTGCCCTTCTCCAGCTGCATCCGTTGTGCTCTTGGGGCTGGGCCAGCCTCAAGACAGAGGATCTGATGGGGTGGAAAAGGAAATTCTGTGCATTCCTCATCCGTAGCCTACATGCCAAGTGAAATGCAGCGATGAGCAGCCAGACCCGAGCGCTTGTCTGAGGCTTAATTCTAGCTGCAAAAGTTGTGCTGTGTTCAAAGCAACGTCCACAGCAGCGTGGGGACCAGAGAAAGAGTCCTGCTGGGCTTGTGAAATCATTCGCCCTCCAGTACTCATGCAGCAGGTGACATCTTAGGAGGATGTCATAAACCCTGGGATGCGCCCTGCAAAGTCTGAACGCTGGCTTAGGAAAAACACCTGCCCTGAAACGGACCCAGCATGTGATTCTCATTTTCTTTGACCTTTTCCTGTCTCTCCTTAGCCAGGCACAAAAACATTCTCCTCAGAAAAATTTCTGCCTGGAAATGACGGTCCTTTTTTCCCCAGGTCTTGTTAACGGGAAGAAAATTGCTTGTCTTCCAGAGATGTGCTGCTGTGAACGAGCAGTGCCTGAGCTTGGGAGAAAAACCATGTTCTGCAGGGGGAATTCTCTCAGTGCTCATCTCTGCTCGTAGCAGCCATATCCTAACAAACACAACTGGAATGAAATTAAACACAACAGCAGGAAAATCCAACACCAATGTGATGTGACCCTGATCACTAACAGTTGAGAAAATCCAGCTTTTGGTTCCCTGCTCCTTCCTGCCGGTGCGTTATTAACTCTGGGAATGGAAATCTGTCATGAGCAGAGTTACCGCAGCTAATCCCAGTGTCCTGACAAAGGGTGGTGTGAGCAATTTCCTTTTGCCTTCAGGGGTTTTGGGGGGCTGTACTCCTTTTGCCTTCAGGGGGTTTGGGGGCTGTACTCCATCCCCACACCACCAGCAGCTCCTTTACTCTATCCCCTGTGCAGTTTGCTTGGGTTCCCCATTTCCAGGTCACATCCCCTCAAGTCTCATCCACCCCACTTAGTTTTTATCCCACAGTGTAGCTGAGGCTGTGTGGGGATGAAGAGCATAAAAGACACATGAAGTGAAGTGCATCACTGCTTTAAGAAGTGCTGGAGAAAGGTCTTTCTGCTCTTCATGCCCAGGGGTGCCTGTCAGGTACCCAGGATGATCCTTAAAGCTTTTAGCATGAGGAAGCTAAAAGCAAACAACCACCAATATTCATGCCATGGGGAGAGAGGACTCGTTCCTCATAAAACATAACCTGTGCCTTCCCACCTGCGCCCAGCGGCCGAGACATCAGCCATCACAACCACGGCACCTCATTTATTCCATCCATGGTTGCTGACTTGAGTGGGACATCAGCTTGGGGCTGGGACA
The DNA here is from genome assembly GCA_028565055.1 of Phoeniculus purpureus. Classification (NCBI taxonomy): domain Eukaryota; kingdom Metazoa; phylum Chordata; class Aves; order Bucerotiformes; family Phoeniculidae; genus Phoeniculus; species Phoeniculus purpureus. Next base: position 12,859,047 of record JAOXOE010000705.1, on the reverse strand, counting down.
GTTTGGCGAGAACTCAGTCAGGGGTAAATCCAGGCATTTCTGGCAAATCTACCTCTGATTCAGCATGACCATTGAGTTTGGTGGCTACCAGCTCAGCTAAAATCACTCGGAAACAGGATACGTTTGGGAGCTGCAGCCAAGACCCAAAGTGAAACAAACTGCTCGGAGAAGTCTTCCAGGAAGCTGGTCAAGCTGTACTGGCATTGCCCACATGATGTTTTCTTCACCACAAAAACAATGTCTCTGCCATTGCTACCACTAATTTCACTGCATCGCTCGTAAAACAGCTCCTGTCTTTGTAAATCTGTGTCCTGAAGGGGTTCCTGACCCTCCCTTTCGCACCATGCAGTTTGGGACCTGCTTCAAGCCATATGGCAGGTGCATGATGCAGATCCACTGTGTGGTCACCTCTAGTTGCTGCTGTCTCATCTGCTCAGAATAAGGTGCAACCCTCTTTGGACACTGATCCACGCCAGCACTACTGCAATCCAGGAAGGAGGATGACCTTCAGGAGGGAGAAGCCAAGAAAAGCAGTGTTTGGGGCCATTGTATGTGTTCAGTCACAAGGGAACATCTCCAGAGCTCTCTGTACCACACACACCAAACCAGAAGTGCCACAGCATAAATTACCTCCGAGCAATGGACCTAAACCCACTTCTGCCTCCACATGAGGAAAAGCCTCTAGCTGAAACGACTCTGAGCTTGAATGGGTCAAGTGTGTGGGCATGAGCCCCATAAGAGAAAGATGTCACAGAGTAGTGGGGAATCCAGATTTGCAGGAGGAAGTTGGTAGAGATGTCATAGGGAACCCTTTGTCCACCTAACGGCTTAGTTAACAGCTGTATCACAGAACACTAAGGATTGGAAGGGACCTCAAAAGATCATCTAGTCCAATCCCCCATGTGAAGGTGTGGTGTCAGGAGGATGGAGTGATGGAGCCAGACTCTTCTCAGTGTCATCTAATGATAGGACGAGGGGCAATGGGTGTGAGCTGGAACACAGGAGGTTCCACATAAATATGAGAAGGAACTTCTTCCCAGTGAGGGTGAC
>JAOXOE010000705.1:12773928-12841424 GCA_028565055.1 Phoeniculus purpureus | reverse complement strand
CCCCACCCCGCACCGCCCCTTCCCTACTCCCCATCGCCGGTTTGTTTGTATTGTGTCAGAAAAGGAGAGAATTTCAGAATTACAGCTGAAAACGCCATCTGTTTCCAATGAATCCCCCATAGTTTTTCACAATGTTTTTGGCAGATCTCTGCCTGCAAATTCCTTCAAGCCCTGAGTGCTTGTTTTTGTTGGGGGAGGGGAAACCCAGTCCACAGAGGCGGATTTGTTCCTTCCAAAACTCTCCAGTTTCTTTACCTCCTTTTTTTTTTTTCTTTTTTCATTTGCAAGGGGGGAAAAAAAAGAGAGAAAGCAGGAGGGAGAAAGAAAAGCTCCAACTCTTAAACGTCGCCCGTTTATCTTTTTAGTTCAGTAAAAGCTCCCCCCTCTTTTTTTTTACTTTATTAATTTTTATGCCTTTCTTTTGCATAACCGTAGGTGCAGCAGTCTTGCACACACATGTAGGAAAGAAATAAATAACTGCTTTATGCCCTCCCCCCCTCTCCCCTTTTTGCAGGAAAACGAGCCTTCTCGGCGCTGAGGGGGTCCCTCTGCAGCCCGCGTCTCCCGAGGGACTTCCCAGCACCCCAACATGCTGGAGGCTGAACCTTTTTTTTTTGTTGTTAATTTCCTTAATTCTTTCTCTTTTACTTCTGGAAGCTCTGGAGCTGCTCCCAAACGCGTTGCCTAACGCCCTTCGCGGAGCGTTTGAGTTGCAAAGCGTCGAGGCCGTGAGATTTACGGTGCAAGAAAGAACTTGATAGGAGATCTGGCTGCCTGCTTTGTTTGATTCTCCCTTCAGCAGTCAAATAAGGTGCAGAGAACTGGCAGAACGGGGTGATCCGGAGCCCGCGGGAGCAGGGCGCAGGCGGAGACGGGGCTCCCCGTCCATGCGCAGGGCTGGGAGCACGCTGGGGGCTTGCACCGAAAGCTTTTTGGGGTGGGAAGGGAGGGTTAAAAAGAAAGGGGGACTTATTCCCTGGCATGTCCTTTGCCCCTTTTTCCCCAGTGCTTCCTGGGATTTTGTGGGTGGCCAGCAGGTTCTCAGCCCCAGGAGGCTTCGCACCCCTCCTGAGAGCCCTGTGTGAGCGGGGCCGCTGGAGGCTGCTCGAGCGGGTGCTCGGCGTGTCAGATCAGTGCCTCGCCGAGTCCTGCCCTATTTATTTGTTTGCTTAAATCCACCCCCCCCCTACGCACACACCCCGGGCTGGATTCCTGCCTGTGCTGCTCTAACACCGATGGCTTCACTCTGCTGCCTCCTGGGCGGCCCCCACCATGGAGCACCCTTGGGCTGGGGTCACCGTCGGGGGTCTCTTTGGCGTGAGTCCCCCGCGTGGGTCAGGGTGACCGCTGAGCTGCGGTCAGGGCAGCTGGGCAAGGCGGTTTGGTCAGAGCAGGCCACTGCTGACAGCTGCCCTGGCAAAAGTCCTGCTCAGGTCTTGTGCCAGGTCCTAGCTTCGGATGCTCGTGGGTGCTCCTGGGACCCTGATTTCCCGGGGTGCTCAGCTGGCCACCCAGCTGCGCCTCCCGGTTACAGGCTGTGCTGAGTTTTCTTGCAAATCCTTTTGTACTTTCAAACTCCAGCCCTGGCTGTTCACCCCAGATGTCAAGCTCTGCGCTCTCCCTCGGACTCCGCTTTACTTTGGCTGTCCAAGTTTGTCTCTGGCTTTGCCTTTTTGGCTGTAACAACCCCCCACCCCGGACTGCATCCCAAAAAAATAGGGGTTTTCTGCTCTTGGTCTGTCTGGGCAGTGCAGCTGGTTCCAGATGAGGATCCGTCCCTGCTGGAGGTGTACATGGGATCGGTTGATAAATGGCTTTTGTCTCAGCGGCAGGGAGGGACGTGATTGCAGCATTAAGCTGAAACTGAGAAGCGGGGGCTAGAGGCTGTTAAAACACCTCCCAGCCCTGCAAATGGGGAAGGTGGTGGCAGGGGAGGAGCGTGCCTGTGCGGGATGTCAGGGCAGGGAAGAAGGGAGGGATTCAAACGTAAACCTGGAAATATTTTGGTTTCCCTGGTTTGTTGCTCGCGTGGAGCTGGTCGCAGAACAGGGAGTTCTCTGCGATTACCAGCAAAGCTCGTTGTGGGGCTGGAAGGAGGTGGAAGAAGGATATGTTGCTTTTTTGCCACACAAGATCCTAACATTCCCAGCCTTTCGTTACTGGGAACAGGAAGATACTGAGTGACTTTGGGTTCATCGTGGCAGCAGCTGAGGTTTCCTTCTCTGTGGCCCGGACAGCTGTGGCGAGTCTGATGTGCACATGAAAGTGCGCACTGGGCTGGGCAGCTGTAAAAACTTCTAACCTGGGGGCCCTACTTGGTCTCTGCACCAGCCTGCTGTCCCAGAGAGCTGGGCTGTGGCACAGGCCCCAGTGACAGTGAGGTTTGTGGTCTCTCTTGTTGATGGCTTCGTGGTGGGCACATCCCATACAGCAGCTGTAGGCTCTGGCAGGGTGACACGCTGCCCAAGTGAGCTCCTCCTCAGCTCATAAGTCCTTCAAGGGATCCGACCCTGCAGCTGAATCCTACAGCTCCCAAGGGATGAGTGTTAGTGGGACAGCAAAAGAGGTCAAAGACAAGGAGCTTTGGTCTGTCTGCTTTGGTTTTCCCATCAAAGCAGACATCAAACATCAACCTTGGAATAAAGGGGAGTGTGGGAACCCATGAACGCCAAACCCTTGGGGTCCTAGGTGGTTCAGAGGGAGCTGGAGTGAGCTCAGGGCTACTGCAAGCCAGGAGTGGCATGTGCTAGGGCAATGCGGAAGGTGTTTTGGGGAAGATGGAGGATGCTCGGAGATGCAGCTGTGGTGGGGCAAGTGAGTGGTGTCCTGGCCTTTTTCTGGCTGACTTGGCAGATCCCGTCTTGATGCTGCAGAGATCTGGAGTGAGCTGTGCAGGCAGAGTCCTGCCTGGCCTTGCTCAGCATCCGGAACGCACTTGTAAGAGGAGAGCCCCTAAATGCCTTTAAAAAGCCTTGTACCCTGCACTCGGCAGCTGCTGCCATGAAGAGAGGAGGATATTTATTCCCTTGTCCGTGAGCTCTCAAAATAACAGGGCGTTCGATTGTAGCCTCAAGATTGCTTTGCACTCAAGTGCAGGCCGGCAGAGTAAATCACTGCTTCACCAGCTGAAATTCCTGCAGCAAGGGGGAGAATTGAATTATGGCCAACTGCAAAACCAGATGCCATCCCCTTGATGAAGTCATCGGGCTCTTACTGCGGAGAACAAGCTGGCTCCTACACACACGCAGCCCTCGTAGGCGCAGACTGAGCCGCTCTGTCTCACCGTCGTGTGCAGGGCAGCCGGGGGCCAACGTCCCTGCAGATGTGAGAACAGTGAGTCCTTCAGGGTGGAGCACTACGAGGCTGTCGAGTCGCACTTTCTGCTGCGTGAGGGTCCGGAGTCAGGGGGGGATTGGCCATTTAATTCCCAGCGAGCAGAGTTGTCCTTGCAAGTGTGAGTGAGGTTTCTATGGGTCAGGTAGAGAGCAAGCTTCACTTGAGCCTAATGTGTTTTCTGCTCCCTCGGTTTCCTCTCCTTCCTGGACAGCTGTTGACTTTGGTCCCCAAAGCCTTAGCATTTTGATCTGTGGCATTTTGGGGTTTGGACAAGGTACCTTTATTATCCTTGCTGTGACACTGTCCAGCCAGCCCTTTCTGAAATGATGAGGACATGTGGCAGAACATTTTAGGGCTGGATCCTGGCTCTGGCCTTTGCCAGCCCACAGCGATGTGAGAGCATTGCTGTGCTGGAGATGGGAGGGTGGGGAGCAACAGGGCGGGGAGAGGGGGTGGTGGGTTCCAGTTAGAAAGTTAGATTTTTCTCTTAAAACCTGGGGCAGGGGGGGGCATCAGACAGATGCATTTAAAAATAACCTCAGAAGGTCTGTGACTGTGAAAGAGGAACAGATACTGTCGCTTCCATGGGGCATGAGTGATAGGGAGCACATCTGGTACTGGGTGGATGCCCAGCCTGCAGGATGGGATCCAGTAGATCCCTTGCATCGCCGGGAGCAGCTGCAGCGTGGGTTGGGTGCCCATGTGGGCTCTTGGTGGGCTCGTGGGGCTGCTCCCTGCATCCGGGCAGCTGGCACCCCACGCCCTGTGCACAAGCCAACGCCTCCGATTGAGATGCCGCAATTTTTTGGCAGGCGTTTAATTGTATAAATTTGCCTCATCCAGATTTATGTGCTCCGGGCTTTTCTCCATCTCCTCGTTTCGTGTCTCATTTACCTCTGCGTTTGAAGGGCTGAAATTTCACAAGAGCACGGCGGGGATGATTATTCCTAGAGGGAATCCACACCTGTGAGCAGAAAGCGATTCCCTGCCAGCCCTGCCGCAGCCCGGGCGAGGGACCCACTGCCACACCTGGGGGGCCCCGGGCGCTGGTGGGTGGCAGCCCTGTCTTCAAAGGCACCCTGGGAAAACAGCTTTGGCGTGGGGAGAGACATGTCTGCTGGAAACACGAAACACTCAGTGATGGCGGTGGCTGGTGGAGGTGGCCTTGTGAAGGTGCCACTGCTCTGGAGGGATGGGGACATGGATGGCAGTGACGGGGGCGGGAGGCTGAGGGTGATGCTTCATGCAGAGGATGAGAGAGTGAATCCGACTCTTCCCACTGGACTCGTCTTGGATGAAACCCTTGACATCCTCAGCATCCTCATCTGTAAGATGAACCACTCCCCTCGAGGAGATTGTATTGCAGACTCTTGAGGACTGTTGGTGAAAGCTGCCCGGCTGAGAAGGTCAGGTGTGCAGCTCCAGCAGCACTTTGCAGCCCACAGCACGCTGTGGCGAGCAGCCAGCTTCATTAGTGCCCTGCCGCAGATGAAGAATCAGAGGAGCTCGCTTCCTTTCCTCCTTGTCCTCTATCCACCAGCTCATGGTGGAGCAAAGCCTGCATCCTTTGAACCACCCGCCAGTGCCGCTGCTTCTGAGCAGGTGAAAGCTCAACAGCTGTGGGAAAGGCAGTGCTGGATCCTGAACCCCAGGATGAAGTTTTAAAAGCTGAGTGTGTGATTCTGTTGCTGCTTTGGCTGCAAAGGCTGGTTCCTCCTTTCAGCCGGTCACGCCTCATGGACTTCCCAAGATTTGCTGGTAATTCCCAGAGCATCACCAGTCGCTCATGGCCCCAGCTGCGAGCGCTGTGCTTGATGCCCTCGCCCATGGTGTCGGCTCACCCCTTCTCCCTGCGTGGGGATGTTGAGCTGAGCCAGGAGGAGCCGTGCTCGCCGCCGGGGCTGGGGAGGGATGCGTTCGCCCCGCTAAGCATGCCGGGTCAGCGGTAAGATGACTCTCCGAGCCAAAAGAGCTGACTAAGTGACAGGAACGATCAAGGGCTCCTTCGGCAGCATCCAACGGTTCATGCCGTAGCCGGTGAAGACACTGACTCTGCTGTTTTCCTGCCTGTGCTTGCCCCGTGTCTCCACGATGCCTGGAGAGGAGAGATGGGGGGCCCTGAACTTGGCGCTGAGGACAGAAGGGAGTTGGCTGTGGCAGGTCCTCCAGATGCTTTAGTGATTGACACGGGCTGAAAGGAGAAAACGCCTTCTGCGTCCCTTTTTTGACTTAAAGGAGCCGGAGAAAACCTTTCTCCTCTTTAGCAAGAGAAGGACTGGGTTCCACCAAGCTGCACGAGTTGAGGAGTGATGCGAGATCCACCCAGAGCCTTGTACTCCATCAGTACATCCCTTGCCTGGATTTAAAGCATCTGCTGCTTTTGCCAGTGGAGGAGAGCAGCAGGCTCAGGCCCCAGCGCAGAAGGTGGCCTCTCCAAGCCCGTCTCCCCTTGCACGCCCTTGCAAAGTATGAGCTGCATGGCTTTAAGAGAGGCAGGTTTATTTTTCTCCTCTAGTTCCCTCCTCCCGGTCCTTCCCCCACTTCAGTGCAACTGAAACCTGATCTAATCCCTTTGCACAGGGGTAATTTATTGGTCTATTGGGCTTTTCTTGATGGCAAATTGCATTGTCTTTCTTCCTGGGTTGAGGCTTTGGAGCAGTTTGCTGCATTCCTGCAGCTCTTTTCTCAGGGCTGATCTTTCACACCCCCTCTGAGCACAGTCAAATCAGTTTTATTGGGCCTCTTTGTTATGCAAACAAGGCAATAATAACCAGGCTATTATTCTGCAAGATTGTGCTTGATTAACAGTTCAAAGGAGGTCGCTGGAAGAGCCCGGCCCCGCCATCACGCACAAAATCCTTTCACGAAGCTTGGGTCAGGTGGCCCTTGGGTCTTCCTCACCCCACGGTGCCCTGTGGAGCTGCGGGAGAGCTGCCCCTGCCCATGACACCCCATCCATCAGGGCTGGGGACAGCACCGATGGGCTCTTTTCTCTGCCTGGTGTGATGAGGCGCCGGCTGATGAATGTCGTAAAATACGAGCATGGATGGTTGGCTTGGAAGGGGCTTTGAGAGCCCGTCTAGTCCAACCCCCTGCAGTGAGCAGGGGCATCTTCATCTGGATGGGGTGGTGCAGAGCCCTATCCAACCTGACCTTGAATGTTTCCAGGGATGGGGCTTCTCCCACCTCTCCAAGAAACCTGTGCCAGTGTGTCACCACCCCATCATAAAATTTCTTCCTTCTCTCTGATCTTGCAGCCCACACAGGCACCGAGATGTGGGGCCGTGGGGTTTGTGTAGACTTCCGTGATGGCATGAGAGCTTGGTCGCAAAGGGCAGATGGCTTTCATCCTCTCTGACTCCCAGACTCTTGCTGGAAGGGACCCTGTCAGCCTGGTTGCTGAGGAGCAGTGGGATTCTATTTTTTAGCTGGAATTCTCGGTCGGTTTGGTGCTGTGGGGCTGGGAGCTGAGCAGTCCCCCATCTCCTTGAAGCTGGCAGATGTTGCTGGTATTTAGCACCTCGAGAACGGTGCCTTTCCTATTGAGGTGTCAGCATAAATATGTTTATTTAGATTACTTAAATAAATACGTGTTTAGGAGCCTAAGCCTAGGTGCTCAGATGTGAGGCCAAAGGTAATTAGGCTGGACTGTGTTCTCCAAAAGAGCCTTTTACTGCCTGTGTGAGGCTCGCACATCTCAGCTTCAATCCATAGATTTGGAAAGACGCAGGGTGATGTATTTGCATCACATGTGGGTGATGAAATTCTTTCCAGCCCGTTAGTAACCGAGAGGATATTAAAAAACATCTCCTAGCAGTGAACACTCTAAAATTAACAGGTCTGGTTAACGTACACCCAAGAGTCTTTAAAGATTTGGCTTTTGCTTACTGAAAAATTAATTTCCAGTAATTCTCTTTGCTTAGAGGAATGAGAGGAGAGCAGACAAATTGTTGATTTTATGGTCGGTTTTGGAAAAGGTGTGATTTGGGTGAATTAGAGCAGCCTGGTACCTGCTGAAGGGAAAGTAGGGGTTTAACTGGTAGTTATGAGCCCAGTTAGATGTCGGCGTGGATTGTGTTTGAGCTCTTAATGTGATGGTGGGTAATACAGCAGGAGCAGAGTGGCAAGACCCCAGGTGGGGTGATGCCTCAGAGCCCTGTGTGTGTATTTGGTGGACCACAGGCTGCTTTGCTGGGCTGGGAACTGGTGCTTTGCAACTGTGAGCTCTAGGAAAGGTCAGGGCCAAGCAGCACATAGAATCAGAGAATGCATTGGATTGGAAGGGACCTCAAAGGTCATCTAGTCCAATCCCCCTTCAACGAGCAGGGACTTATCTAACTAGAGCAGATTGCTGAGAGCCCCATCCAGCCTGACCTTGAATGGCTCCAAGGATGGGGTCTCCACCACCTTTCTAGACAACCTATTCCAGGTTTTTCCTGATGTCCAACTAAATGTACCATTTTCCAGCTTCAAACCGTGGGCCCTCGTCCTGTCATTTGTGAACAGTCTTGCCCAGCCTTCTTATCCCCTTTCAGGGACTGGAAGGTCACTGTAAGATCCCCTCGGTGCCTGCTGTGGCGTGATGCCCTGGCAAATGGGTGACCTCGGGAGCGTGGTGAGCGTGTGGTAGGTTTTGCAGGAACCAAGCCTGCCAGGAGGGAGGTCTGATGGTGGAGCTGGGCAAACACCTTCCAGCGAGAACTTAGAAGTGCAAACCGTTGAGCTTATCTAGAGGATTGACAAGGGACTTGATTACAGTGTGTAAATATCTTTGTGGGAAAGGCACTGGTTACTGACAGACCTTTTAGTGCTTTGGAGCAAATTGCTGGTTCTCTTTATGTCCTGACAATGGAGGCAGATAAAATCCACTTAGAACCAAGGCCCACGTTTTGTAAAGGCGATAAACTCCTGAAACAGCCCGTGAGCAAAGGGGTGGCTTTTCAGATGGGCAGATGGCAGAGGCCCTCGTGGGAGGTGTTCCTGAACAGACATGGGGTGCTGGGTCCAGGAGCTTTACTGGTTTCTTTAAACTTTTCCAAAACTGTTGGCTTTCAAAATACTAAAGGGAATTTTTTTTCCTTGGTTTGAGTGGCAACAAAGCCCTTGAGATGACAGGAGGTAGCCAGGCCAGCAGGGGTGAAAGTCACCTGTCCCTAGGATGAAGCACCCTTTGTGATGGACAAGGATGATGGCATCACCCAGACCTGGGGCTGTCTCACAGATCCCCTTGGACAGCTTTGCTGGGTTCCTGCTCGAGAGGGATTTGTCTCTGTGCTAAGTCATCTGTGGTTGAAAAAAAGATCCATTGTGAGTCGATGGAAAGTAGATTATGTGAAATTGAATAAACATCGTTTCTTGGCCCCGGTACAAATGAGCCTTCACCACTTGTGCCAGATCTGCTGCCAGGGGGGGACAAGGCAGAGCATGCATGGTGGGAGCAGGACAGGGTCGTGTTTGCTCCCCGTAGCCCTTACCAGCCATGGTCTGGGTTTGCCAAACCCAGTGGCCACCAGTGTTGTTGAAGAAATGGCAAACTGAGGAAGCCCAGGCTAGCCAACCGTGCTCGTGCACCGCCTGTGCGGCACCTGGCCATGGAAATCTGGCCTTATATGGGGCCCTTACTGAGACAGCGAGAGGGGATGGGTGCCAAGACCGGAGTGATAGCATCTTAAAGAAGAACGCTCCCCCTTCAGGCCCGGCAAGAAGGCGATGGGCTTCCCTGCTCTGGCTTGTGTTGGAAGCTGGTGTCGCTCAGTACCTTATAAAGTCATGTGTGACCCAGGGATCACAAGAAAGTTTAAAGCCGGAAGAAATCAGGATCACAAGATCCCAGGGATGAGCAAGGGATGCTCTTGGGGATGTGCTCAGCACCAGTGTTGGGGGGCTGTTGTACAGCAGCCCACTCTGTAGGCTGCTGCAGCAGCTCACGCCCGTGTCTCATGATCTAGGCGAGTGGAGCGTGTCCTTTAAGAGCAACCGGCTTTATTCCTGCTAGACAAATCCACTCTGCACAGCACCCGAAGGGCTGGAGCAGCCGCTCTCCAGGCAGGATGCACAGTACATCCCAGTGCCTCACCGAGCTGTTTGTTGGGTGCAGCAGGGTGTGTGTGCTCTGCCTGTCCAGGGACGTGTCCTCCAGCTGCTCCTGGGGCTGTGATGTGCTGTCTGCAGAGGCAGCTCATTGGGCTGCTTGCAACCTCAAGGCATCCTCTAGCTGCACATTAGCATAGCTGCTAGAGAGCAATGATTCTAATTGCCTGATGCCACAAGTGTTGATGATAACCAGCAGTGGTGGCCCTGGTCACGCTCCTACAGATGTTTTTTGGCTCCTGCCTTTCAGTGGGACGGTCGCTGCGGACCTGTGAAACTCGGGGGATCTGCAGAGCTATCCTCTCAGTCTCTCAGAGGGAGTGAGATGCAGTCTTCTTGTTTTCCACCCCGATAAACCCACACTGCAAGCATCTCACCCAGAGATGCCCATGCTGATACTGCCCCAGCCAGCAGAGATGTCAGCCCATGTCCCAGGTCAAAAGCTCGTCTGGTCAATAATGAGTTAAAAGCTTCTCACAGGTTTGAGCAAGATGCTGTCAAGGCAGAACTGCTCCGGGGTTTGGTGCTGTTGCTAGCATCGGAGTTTATTAAACATGAGTCTTCAAACTGTGAGGAACCTGTCACCGTTTCCTATTTGCACTTCACTCCTCTAGGAGAGGGAGAGGAGACAGGCTTGTTCCTTACAGCTCTGTGTTTTATAGCCCCTCTGATTTTCCAGCACGGGCTGTGTTTAGGTTTCCAGCACTGCGATGTTTAAAACTAAAACACACTGTTTTCCCTGAAACAATACCGGGGTTTGTAACTTTCTCTTCAAACAAATGTGAAATGGTTTTGGCACAGGCGCCTTGCCAGCCTCCCGCTAAACAAACCCCCAGACAGGAGTAGCCGTGTTCGCCAGTGACGGGCGCTCAGAAGCACTGGTGGAAATGGTGGGGCTTTTCTTCTCCTCCTCCTGCTGCTGCTGCTCTTGTGCTGGAGCCCATCCTGTCACCAAGCGCTCTGAGGGGGTAGGTTAAGAGGAGAGGAAGGAAAACCCCATCAGTTCCAAGTGGGTTCGCCCAGCGAGACTCCGCGCTGGCACGGGTGGAGTGGTGGCTGTGCGATGCTCAGCGGTGCCCATGTGCTCCTGCGCAGCTGCTTTCGCCTGCCCCAGGGAGCAGACGGTGAGGTTGGGGGGAATAACCAGAATCTGAGTTTTCTTTGCCTTCCTCCTCCTCAGCAGTGAGTGCCAGAGCTGTGGCTGAGCCGGGCATCATGGGCCCTGCTGCCTTTGGCTTCACCCAGGCGGGTGGAGGGCAGGCTGGCACCCCTGCGCCCTACTGTGCTGGTTTTTCTCCTCTGCCTCTTGTTTTCTCTGTGGTGGGGAACAGGCTCCAGGCACAGAGCAGAGGCATACAGCCGGCCAGAAAGAGGTTTTTTGGCTCCTGCTTCTTTCCAGGGGGGCACAGGGACGTGGGGCAGGTGCTGCTCCTGATGCCTGAGGATGGTGGAGTTGCTGTTGGTTCTGCTGCAGGATTTGCTACGGCACAGATCCCACTCTAAGCACTGCACATAGGATGTGGTGGGGGCAGAACCATCTTGCCAGGGCTGGGTTTCCTCGTGCCCACAGAGGAGGAAGCCAGAGGCAAGCAGACTTTGCCCTGGTCTGGTCACAACGTGCAGTAGCTCATGCAGCACAGAGCACTGAATGTCAAACCCTGAAGAGGCACTAAAAACCCCATCGGATTGCCCCCCACGTTGATGATCTTGCCTTATCTCCTCTGATGAATACAGCCCATTCTTCCCCACCCTGGCTTTCCCTTGCAGGAGCATTCCTCTAAGTGCTCTGGGTGCTCTTTCCCTTCTTGGCTTAAACTGGGGCAGATCCTACTGGTTTCTTTGGCTTCGATGCATGAGAGTTGGGTCATGTGAGAGGGTCACGTCCGGCGAGCGAGGCTCTGTCACGCGCTGGAGCCAATATCATGAGGTTGGGCTGCGGGAGGAGGACACCAACTCCTTGCTGGGGCTACACGTGGATGTCCCCCATACAGCCGTGCATTGACCGCCTTGTGTTTGCCTCTCTTCCCACAGTGACATCTCCATGCAAGATCCTCAAGTGCAACTCTGAGTTCTGGGCGGCCACGTCGGGCTCCCACCACCTGGGCACAGAGGAGGCCCCCGAGTTCTGCACGGCGCTGCGTGCTTACGCGCACTGCACCCGCCGCACCGCCCGCACTTGCAGAGGGGACCTGGCCTATCACTCGGCCGTGCATGGCATAGACGATCTCATGGTGCAGCACAACTGCTCCAAGGATGGCCCCACGTCCCAGCCCCGACTCCGGACATTGCCCCCCGGGGACAGCCAGGAGCGCTCCGACAGCCCCGAAATCTGCCACTATGAGAAGAGCTTTCACAAGCACTCGGCCACCCCCAACTACACCCACTGCGGGCTCTTCGGGGACCCCCACCTCAGGACTTTCACAGACACTTTCCAAACCTGCAAGGTGCAAGGGGCTTGGCCACTCATAGACAATAACTACCTGAACGTGCAAGTCACCAACACACCGGTGCTGCCTGGCTCCGCGGCCACCGCCACCAGCAAGGTGAGCTTCAGGCGTGTTGCTGTGAGCAGAGCAGGGCAAGGGCTGAGGCTGAACAGCCCTTTCTTTCTAACATCAGTCTCCTCTACAGCTGCCAATCTGCTTGGGGAGGGTAAGACGAGTTGGGAGCTCCTCAGAATTTGAGTGTTTGGCGGCTCTGTTCTGGAGAACACGTCTGATAAAGAGAGGCTGAACGAGCTGGGGCTTATTGCTCCCTACAACTACCTGGAGGGGGTTTGTAGTGAGATGGGTGTTGGCCTCTTCTCCCTAGTGACTAGCGATAGGACAAGAGGAAATGGGATCAAGTTGTGCCAGGGGAGGTTCAGATTGGATGTGAGGTGCCCAGAGAGGGTGTAGAGGCACCTGGAGGTGCTCAAAAAGAGGGTAGCATGGTGTTTCAGGAGATGGTTTAGTGGTTTGGGCTTGTAGGGCAGATGCTTGGACTTGATGGTTGTAGAATCATCAAGGTTGAAAAAGACCTTCAAGATCCTGAAGGCCTTTTTCAACCTTGACGGCTCTATGATTCTAAATATCTGATACTTAGAGCCTTCTTTTGTCCTTCCTTTGTCCCCACTTTCACTTAGGTTCCCTGGGGTTTCTTCCTGACCACATCCGTCCCCATCATGGTTAGCAGGCTGAGATGACAGACGTCAGAGTGTCATCATTGCCAAAGTAGGGGGTTGCAGATTAAGAGGGGCCCCCCCCCGGGGTAGTGCACATTGCCGTGACCAGCCGGACTAGGAATGACAGTGGCACCTTTTGGGGGACACCCAAGGTCCAAGCAAACCTAGGACTGCCCTCCAGGAAGGCTCCAGCTGGCAGGAAAAGCCTGGAGGGAGCTGAGCTCTCCCCCGTTGCCCAGGCTCATAATTGTCTCTGTGGTTTGCAGTGAAGTCAGGGCATTTTGTGGGGCACAGTCTGTTCTGGAGGTGCTTTCACAGCCTAAATAAACATCCTGGAGGTACAAGGCAAACACTGAAAATGCAAGTGAAAATGCGCTGCTGTGGTTCAGCAGGACCTGTGTAGAACAGCCTCTCTCTTCAGGAGAGACCCAGAGCTGCTGAACTGTTTTGTGGCTTCACGGCACATGAGACCTACAGCCGATGGGCCATTTTCTGTGCCAAAAGAAAGGGAGGCTTAGCAGGAGGCATCTCCCTGCTTTTGGAAGATGTCCTGTCTCGCTGTGGCTGAGAGTTCTGCTTCTCTCTGTGTGTAGAGAGAGGAGAGAAGCACAACTAGGACAGGTTCTGCTGCTTGGTTCTGAATGGCACAGTTTTAGCCTGAGCTGGTGTTTGTTTTATACTTCTTAAAGATGTTTAATGAATCTCTCAACTCCTCACCTACCAAAAGATAGCTGAACCTGCAGAAGTTTGCAGGGAGCTCTAGCTTGAGGAAAGTGGTCCTTAAGGACCCCAGGGATCTGCAATATCTAGGCTGGATCCCAGGATCACCATCTTAATTGAGCCTTTTCACTCGTTATCTGCCTCACGGGCTTATGGTGAGGAGAGATGAGTCATGAGATCTGCAGCATGAGATGTGGAAAGCATTACTGGGTCACTGCTAGAGGACCATGTGCTGTTGGAAAGGATGAGAAGCTCCCAGTGCATGGGCTTCTTTGTGGTTTTTTGCGTGATGTTCATTGATCTGCTCTTCTTCCTCCAGCCAGAGGCAGGGCTGGATTCAGAGGAGGTAGAAGGAGGTCTGTGACAGGGGCAGTGCAGCCTGAAATGGAGGGCTGGTGGTGCCTCTTGACAAGGCTTAGATGGGGATAGCAGGGCTGTTGTGGGGCTGGAACATCCATACACTGGAGTGGCTGGGAGAGAAGGACTTTGCCAGGGCTCTGGGCAGCCATGAGCTACTTACCAGCATCACTGGGAGGAGAGATGCTGGGAGCCACCACTTCTTTGGGAGCAGCTCATACTCAGCCCTCGTGTGTACCAGCTGTGCAGCTGCTGGAGCCAGCTCTCCTCCAGCTCTGCCCCACTCTGGCCAGATTTCAGTCTGCCCCTTCAAGGGTTCTGTGTGCCAGGAGGTCCTCTTTACCGCTGCTCCCTCATGGAAGGAGATGCCAGAGGAAGAGTAAGTCTACAGGAGGTGAAAGAGGAAGTGGAGTTTGCATGGGAAGAAGAGCAAGTTGATCTCCCTCCCATGCAAACTCTGTTCTTCCTCGTCCTCATGAAGCCTTCCCCTCAAAGCCAGGTCAGCAAGGGAGGAGCAAGTGCTATGAGGTTTCTCTTCCAGCAAGCGACCCGTGCTTGAGCCTAGCCCAAGGGTGTGGAGCTGTGTTGGGCTCAGTCCACATCCACATCATCCCTAGCAGGGCCTGCCCACTCAAACATGCTGAACATGTGTGTGTCTGCATGATGGAGATGGAGCACAGCATGTTCTGGAGCCCAGAGGAGAAGACTGTTGGTCTGGCAGTGACCAGGGAACGGAAGAAGTCCAGTCTTTGGGATGTAAACGCTATGGGAGCCAGAGAAGAAGCTCCACCACCTCTGAGAGAGCCAGGGCTCATCCCCTTCTGCCATCTGCCAGGCCCTGGAGGCAAGACAGAGCTGCGTGCGTGGGCATGCTGCCACAGGCCTGTGAGCAGCGATACTCCACCCAGCTCCAGCTACAAGGGAGCTTCTGTGCTGGGCCTGGAGATAACAGTGCAGATGCAGGTGGTGTGCTCAATGCAGCCTGGGGGTCTTGACTCCACACGTGGTGTCTTCATTCCTTAAGCAGGAGCGCCATGTCTGGGCGCCTAAAAGTTGGGGCGGCTTCTTAGGATGAAGGACCTGCCCATGAGCTGAAGGCTTTTGGCTCTTGGCTGGGCTGAGGAGACAGCTCGTCCCCTGCCATGCTGCTCCTGGTGGTGGCCGTGTGTTCTCAGGTGGTCACTGCTGGTTGTAACCCTGTTTGTTTCCTTTCTTCCCCGCAGCTCACCATCATCTTCAAGAGCTTCCAGGAGTGCGTGGACCAGAAAGTGTATCAGGCAGAGATGGACGAGCTCCCCGCGGCCTTTGCTGATGGCTCCAAGAACGGTGGGGACAAGCATGGAGCCAACAGCCTGAAGATCACCGAGAAGGTCTCAGGCCAGCACATTGAGATCCAGGCCAAGTACATCGGCACCACCATCGTGGTGAGGCAGGTGGGCCGGTACCTCACCTTTGCCGTGCGCATGCCAGAGGAGGTGGTCAATGCCGTGGAGGACCGGGACAGTCAGGGCCTCTACCTGTGCCTCCGTGGTTGTCCGCTCAACCAGCAGATTGACTTCCAGACCATCCGCTCGGCTCAGGCCACAGAGGGTCGCGCTCGTAGGAAGGGGCCCAGCCTGCCGGCGCCCCCCGAGGCCTTCACGTACGAAACGGCCACGGCCAAGTGCAGGGAAAAGCTGCCCGTGGAGGACCTCTACTTCCAGTCCTGCGTCTTCGACCTCCTAACCACAGGGGACGTCAACTTCATGCTGGCTGCTTACTATGCCTTTGAGGACGTGAAGATGCTTCACTCCAACAAAGACAAGCTGCACCTCTATGAAAGGACACGGGACCTGGCCCCGGGCAACACGGCTGCCTCAGGGACCTCCCCTGCCCTCTGGGTGCTTCTGCTGTGTTTGAGTCAGTGTTGGTTGGGCTTCTTATAGAGGTTTGCTCCTTTGCATCATGGACGGTGGGAAAAGGGGAGCAGGAGGGAACCAGGGATGACTTGGCGGTGCTGGACAACAGAAGGTTGGATACCGGAGCCACGTGAGTTGTCTTCAAGCCTCAGCTCTTCCCTTTGGCACCAGGTCATCCACCTTCCCAGCTCTTGCCTGGGAAGATTGTGCTGCCAGTGGGACCAGTCAGGAGTTTTTGCTGGCCTGTACCTTGTTTGGACCTTCCTTACTGTCCTCCTGCTCCCAGTCATGTGGGTGCTCACCTCCTTGGAGCACTCTTGCAGGTCTTGAAAGTGGCTGTGACACTGGTGTGCATGAGTGTGGCTCTGTCTCTGGAGAGCAGAGCCCACGAGAAGGGCACAGAGCAGCGAGACAGGGACAAGCCTGGCCACCACAATGGTGCTGGGCTTTCTGCTCACCGGGGCCATGCTCTGCTTGCTGGGCACGTCCCGCTCTGCCGTAGCCCCACGTGGTGCAGGGGGCCCAAGTGGTGGGGAATAGTCCCATGCGTGCCTGGCTGCCCATGCCAGGCATCTTCTGGGTGGAAGGAAGACACGTTCCTCGGCTTGCACCTGCTGTGTTTCAAAGGGCATCTCCTGTTGTAGCCAGTCTGAAGCACTCAGTACGTTCATTCTTGGCTCCCCTGTCTCTGCCTGGACACACCGAGGACTCCTGAAGGCAACGGGGGAAACCTGGCCAGTATTCGAGCGGTTTCTGCAACTTCTGCCCAGCGTTGGATGAGTTCCTCACACCATTTGCTCTCCCTAAAACTGGCAGCGAGGAGGCTGCTCAGAGGGAGACCTGACCCACACCTCCTCCAGCCCTGCACCCACTCACCTGCCCACAGCTCAGCAGGGCTCTGGGATGGAGCAGGAGCGTCGTGCTCCATTTTTTTGCTGCTAGGTCTCTGCTCTGCTCCTCGTCCTGGAGCCGTGACTTCTAACCCCATTGCAGACCAGTTGCACCTTAAGCCCTACTGGGCTTGAATTGGAAATGGGGCCATGTTAGAAATCCACCCAGGAGATGGAATCCAGCAGCAGAGGACCCCCCCAGCTGCCTCCAACTGTCTGTTCCCTGCCTCAAAACCATCAGTAATCTCCTTCCTCCACCACGTAGTGCTGCCCATCTCTTCACTTCCCTCCGTGGTTCACCTCAGCACTCACCGAGCAAAGATCTCGACACCTTTGGTCTACATCTTGGGAGATCTCCTGTTGTGTTTCCCCTCCTTTCCTGTGGGGGAAGTTCCCAGAAGACAAGCCCCAAAACTCTTGGTGGGGGCGGGCACCTCCTGCTCTCAAGGGAGGTCTCCGGGCGTGCTGAGACAAGCCAGCACCAAAAGAGGTGGGAACAGGCTCCATTTGGCAGCGTGAACTGGTGCCGAGAGGCAGCCTGGTGTAAATACTCGACGTGACTATTCATTGTGTCCTAACAGCTCTAGAGCTCCGTTTGTAAAGCAGCAGAGAAATGCAAAATTGTGTTGATGGATGTAATTTATATTTGTCTCTTTAATATATAGAGCCCCCCCCCCGGCATTGATCTCGTGTGACTGTACAGATGAAGAGATGTAATTGGTTTGTAAATGTTTTAAGGAAAGAAAAGAAACAAACAAAAAAAAGAGATGTGTTTACTACTTTGCTCCTTGCTTTGTTTGCTGGTGCCCCAGGTGTTCAGTTGAGGAGGACGATGAAACAAGGGTACATCACGGCTGAGGAGAGCAGCCGCTGGACTGGGGCACGGGGCAGCACCATTTCCCAAGGCACTAATTTAATTGCTTGGCCAGGCTGGTTGGGATCTGGTGTTTCCTTTGCTCAAGAAAGAACCGAGTTTCCTGTCTTCCCTAGGAATTCAGAAGGCGGGTTCCAAAAGCCAGAGTTTGGGTGAGAGGAAACATTTCTTTGTTGCTGCATGACCCCCCACCCCAGACAAGAGCAGCAGTGCAGCACATCCCTCTGCAGGGATGGGGCTCCCTGAAAGCTGGCCCAGCCCCGTGTGCCAACAAGTCAAAACAGACCCTTCAGACCCCCTTTCCCATGACACCATCACCCCACAGCACAGTGCGCTGTGGTTTGGGGCGATGTCCACATCTGCTTGGCTGTGGCGTGGCTCAGCCTTGCTGTCCCGGTGAGCTCTCCAGCTGCGTGGCCGGCTGTCCTGCGGTGGTTGGGGCATCCCTGTCGTAGAAGCAAACAGTGAAGCACTTTATTTTGGTTGTGTTTGACCCATTTCTGGTTCAAGGTGAAGCGTGGCCAAGAAAGACCCTCTACTTGGAAACAAAATACGATAAACGTAGGCAAAGAGGGGGAGTGAGAAGGTCCCCCCCAATTTCCTCCCTGTGTTGAGACCCACAGGAGTGTCACCGCGTGTACATACTGTAAATTATTTATTGAGAGAAATTCAAGTAAAGTTTGAGGTTTTTTGACAATACTTGAGTGAGTCTCGGTTTGTTCTCGCTGTGTTGGGTGGTGCCGTTTGCCGCTCGGGATGTGAACGCTGCCCTGCTTCTGCAGTCACTCACAGCTGTAGAGTCATGGACTCGTTCAGGTTGGAAAAGACCCTTGAGATCATCAAGTCCAACCAGTAACCCTGCTCTGCAAAGGTCACTGCTGGACCAGATCTCTTAAGCACCACATCTAAACATACCTTAAACACCTCCAGGGATGGGGACTCACTGCCTTCCCTGGGCAGCCTTTTGCAAGGTCTGGCTACACTTTCAGTAAAGAAGTGGTTCCTGATGTCCAACCTAACCCTCGCCTGGTGCAGGGTGACACCAATCCCTCTTGTTCTATCCCTAAGACACTTTTTTCTTCCACCAAGGACCCTGTGAGGGAGTCTCTCCTGAGAATTTCCCTCTGGAGCTTAATTACCTACAGATAAAGGAGAAAAATAGAAAAGGGAACAGGGGGGAGAATCTTAGGGTTGGAAGAGACCTACAAGATCATGAACTGTCAGCCCAACTCCACCATGACCACTAAACCATGTTCCCTAGGGCCACAAAACAGAGGTAATGCAAATAATAACCTACTGGAGCCTCACCTTGCTGGGAAAGGAGATGGGCAGCAACAGAGACCAAGCAGGTGCCATCACCCTTCCCCAGCTCAGCCCAGCAGCTGGGATGTGCACCCTAACAGTTGACCCTTTTGGTGATCTCCCCTTTCTCGGGCATCACTCTTGGCCCCAGTGGGGTCTGCTGCTGCCCTCTAATGAGGGAAGCCAAGCCTGCAAGTTTTTGGAAGAGGACTACTGACACCCACAGCTGGGGCCAGGGAGATGCTGAGGCTGGGTAGGACACTGGCACCAGCTGAAGCCACGTTACTTGGGCAAGTCCATGCAGAGATACCCAACACTAGAGGTTCGAGACCCAACCTCCTCCTCCCTCACAGGCCTAGCAGCTTTCAGAAAGAGCTGAACCCATTCCTTCTGCCTCCACTAGCAAGTGTGGCATTAGCCAGATCTGCAAAGTCCTATAAGAGCTGCCCAGAGCATGGAGGGGACTGGGGCTCACTTGCTGCCCTGCCAGAAGGTCTTCAGTGGTCCCATTCTCACCGATTTTGGGCAGGAAGGACACTCCTAGCTCTCCTTGTAGAACTAAGCGCTGACGTAAGAGGATGGTGACCTCCGAGTGAGCAGGAACTCCCATCCTCATTTGTCAAGTGTGGCACTGAAGCTGCCCAGGGAGGTGAGTGGGGCAGGCACAAGCCACATAGGGACACCAGGGCATGGGGCAGTGACACTTTGGCATTGCTGCAAGCTGCAACCTGCTCTCCAGGTCATGCTCCACGGGTGGTGAGGGCGCAGCCCCAGCAGGCTGGGATCTCCAATGTCCCCCTCCCACCCTACCAGTCCCATCCCATCCTACGTGATCCTGTGGTGGGCGGCTGCTCCAGTGCCACAGCCCGGTGTCCCAGGTGGGGTTCCAGGCCCTGTTTTCACTGCCTTGGCCAGAGCCTGGGCTACTCTGAGCTCTGCAGCCAAGCACTCAGGGGAAGTGGGGACTCTTCAGCTGCTCTTCATGGCCAACTGCCTAGGAACAACCACAACTGCAGAGCAGGGTTCACCAAAACCAGGCTTTTTGCTGGGTCCCGGCTGCCCTCTAGAGGGTCCGTTCTGGCACGGCAGAAAGCGCAAAGCAGGGGCTTCTCAGCCCCACAGCCCCTCACTGGGCTGGGTGCCAGGCAGGGCTGCGGGTCCTGCTCCCCGTGGCTGCAGCACCCCCCACCAAGACCAGCCAGCTGCAGCAACCGCAGCTCCAGCAATGTCTTTATAGAGCCTCCTGTGGGACCAACTGGACCTGTGGAGGTGTGGGAGGCTGTTGTCCTGCCAAGGGGTCATTTCCCGATCAGTTTGGATGATTTCAGTGTTTGCAGCGTGGTGCTGCGGGTGTGAGGTGGCAGGGGGATGTGGGTCTGAGTTGCGTCGTGCCAGGGAGCTGATGCTGATGTCCCCACGACCAAGGTGCCCTTATAACCCAGACATGGAAGTGTATCCACACCTGCACGCTGCTTCGGCTCCACAGGCCCCTGTTTCTCCAGCTTTCCTGTGGGAACCACTGGGTAAGAGAGAAGTCTCTGCTAAACTCCTATCACCTGCTGCCTCAGATGAGTTTACACCCCACGTTCCAGACATGGACACCCAGACCAGCTCCCCATAGAGTCTGCGACTCCCCCAGCCAAGCCCTCTCTTCCTGCTGCAGCCCCATGGCCAGCAGCCAGTCGCTCTTTCCATAAGGAAATCCATTTTTGAGGGGCACATAACTGAGCTGTGAAATTTCACTCTTGGCTGAAACTTGGCTCAGCAGCAGAGCGGCTGGGAAGGGCTGAACCCAGTGGCTACAGGTGTGAAAAGCCCTTTTTACAATGAGCTCTTAGAACTTGGGAGAAACAGCTTCAGTCCCTGCACCGGGTCTGGCCGTGTGGGGCCTCCGTGCGAACAGATGGAGGGTAAAGAACCAGCCAAAGCAGCTCGCAGGCTGCTGTCGTATCCCACCCAGGGAGAGGGGAGAAGCGAGTGCTGCCCAGAAGGGGCTGGGGACAGAGCACTCCACTAGTGCAGCAAGAGCAGCACTTCGCCTACAGAAAGGGGAATTTGGTAAAAAACAAAAGCTTACACAACCCCAGAGACGCAAAAAAGACAGAGGTGGGATAAACACTGAACCATTGGTACCATCCCAGTGAAATCCTGGTGGAAATGGGTGAGGAAACGCACAGCTTCTCCTGCTTGGATGGAAATTCCCATCCAAAGAGGTTTCCAAGTCTCTGTCACCGCAGACTCTGAAACTATGTAGAGCAGCCAAGAACAAGCTTATTCCTGCACGATGAAAACACCCATCATGGCATGCCCGCGGCTGGCAGCAAAGGGCCCCCGCGATCCCATAACAGCCCCCGTTCACAGGCACTCACCCTGTCCCCTTCCAGCAGACCCGACGCCGTGCCAAAGGGGCTGCCAGACCCCAACCCAGACACAGCACGCTGGCTCGGTTCTGAAAATCTCAGTAACACTTTTTAATATACAAGAATCAAAAGTACAGCAGTTTTACAATGTAGGAAAATTTCATACATACTATATAAACAACATATTTACATCAGAAATCACTAGGACAGTGGCGCTTGTTTGTCTTTTTCACAAATATAAATTAATATTAATTACTGGGTTTTTCAGTCAACAGGTTTAAAAGTCCCACATTTTTTACAGTAAGAGTCCTTCTCTCCCGGAGGGGAGGTGGAGGTCAGGAAGAAACGGGTGAAAGCAGGGTGGTATTTTTGCATGGACTGCTTGAACTGTTCACGTCAAGGACTTCACGGCGCTGCATCCACTGTGGTGGGCACTGCGTCGCCTGTCCCCGCAGCGGGGTTTGGTCTGCAGGACTTCACGCATCTCTCCACCAGCATTTCCAAAGCGGTCAGGCTGAAAACCCCTTTTTTTTTTAAAAAAATAAAACCAACTAAACCCCATCAAGTTGCTACTTTTTTCTGCAAAGAGGCCAGAGGGAACCCAGGAGCTTGCCTGGAAGGAAGAGTTGTTGACACCAACACCACAGTGAAGTTCATGGTTGTCCCCTTGTACCCCACGCACGTCCCAGTGACTGTGCCTGGTTATGGTCCCTATGTTGAGGGGACACAGCATGTGTCTGTGTGTGTGCATGCTCAGGGAAGATTTCCTCCCAAAACTAATTCTCCAGCTTCATTACAGCTAAACCCAGTGAAGACCCACTGTGAGTCAACAAAAAGCTATGTGACTTTAGCATCAAGGCTAACGTGACAGCGGGGACAGCTCTTCGGTGCGTTTGGGTAAAGCTTTTGTTGTTATACAAGGAGGAAGCTCCAACCAACCTCATACATGGAAACCAGGATGAGCGGAACCTCCCCTGCCCCTCTGTACCTGGACACAGAAAATGCCTCTTGCTGGGGTCCAAAGTTTTCCTGCAGCAACCTAACACTGGCCTGGCCAGTACTGCCTTTTGCTACAAGTGTATGGCACGAGCTTTCCATCATGATTAGCACTGCTTGGTGAACAAAACCAGCAATTCTCTTTGCCCCTCCGAGGTTTCTTCCATTTTCACATTAAAAGCTAATACCCCTGAAAAGAAAGAACCTCTTTGTTGAAGAGCACAGCGAGTGCCTGCAATCGCAGCTCAGCAAGAAACCGCAGAAACTTTGCTATCTCAGCACCTCCCATCAGCCAGCAGCTCCAAAGGGGACTGTGGAAGACTCACCTTCACCTCCCGCACAGGTAAACACCAGGGTAACACTTTCTCGGGGCAGCACAAGGCCCCTAAGGAAGCAAAACTGCCCTGCACTTGGTGGAAAATTTGCCAAAGGAAAACAAAAGTGGAACTAAGCTCTTCCCACGTGTCCCACTGTGGCAGTGGGTGCACGAAGGAGGGAGTGATGGCAGCAGATTCCAAGCAATGGGAACAGGAGGGGGTAATTAGTGTCAGTCTGCGTGCACCTTTTGTAGTGCTGGCTGGGGTCAGGAAGCCAGCCCTGAACAGCCACCTCCCCTCAGGCTTTCCCCTGGGGAAAGGACATCACAGCTTATTAGGGTCAGACACTGGCATCTTAATAGGAGGCCCAGCTTCTGTCCCCAACAAACAGAGGGGTCTGGAACAGGCTGGTCTTTAATACTGAGCTCTGGGGGGAGATGGTGCATCCCCAGACACCATGCAGCACGGCTGCAGCTCTCCTGCAGGGACAGCTTTATGGCCTCTGGGGATGTGATTCTATGCACAAGGACCTAGGACCTGAAAAATAATCACTCAAGCAATCTGTGCACAGCCCCTCTCACCACCAGTCTCCAGTCTGGACACTGCTCTGCATCACCTGCTGCAACTCAAATACTTGGCAGAGTGTTTGCTCTGAAGAACACTGAGTTGGGCTGCAGCCTCCTCTTTTCCCTCTGCCATGCCAGGTGGGCTCCTAGGACTTTTTCTCAGAGGATTTTTCAGTCCCAAAGGCCTCATTCTCTCCCTGCTTACTCAGGTGCTAAACCCTCAGGCATATTTCCAACTCACACAGACAGAAGGTCTTTCAGTGTAGCTGCTTTTAGCCATTCAGGTACTGCTGACTGCTGGGATGGTGGCAGGAGGGTCACAGACTGATCAGTCCACTGCAACCCTGTTTAACTGTGCTCTACCATTCCTCATACTTTGGTTGCAGTAAAGGTTCCTGATCCCTGTCTGGCAAAGCGCAGACAGAAAGGACTTGCTCGAAGGCTGGAGCACCTCAGTGTTGGGGAGATGAGGAGCATCAGGATCCCCAGATGACCATCTTTGGATCTCGCAGCTCTCACATGGCATCTCTTAACTTCTGGACCATGCAAGCTGCCCATGTGAGAAGGAAAGAGGAGGTTTGTTACGAATTCCTGAGCCCTGTCCACTGGGAAATACTGTTCTCACCCCAGTTTCTTTTATACTGGTTACAAGTGAACTAGGCCTTTGCTAAGTCTGTTTTTCACACATCCCAAAGCACCCCAGGAGTCAAGATTTGTCAGTTTCAGCCTCAGAGATGTGGGGGAAGATTCCCCACATCTCTTCCATTCTAGGGGACACAACATCAATCAAAGCAGAGCCAGTTTCTTGAAATGGATACAGACATGGAAATGGTAACGTGGCCAGGAGAGCAATGGATTGCCACCAGCATGTCTCCAACTCCTTTGGAGTCACTCTGCAGGGACATCAAGCCCCTCTCTCAACCAAGTTTGGCTGCTGAGGGACTCTCCTGTCCTTCCTTGAACATATCCTCCCATTGCCCTGTACTGGTTACACACAAAGTCCAGCCCAACCAGCTTAGCCTGAGTCCCAGAGCAGCATCTGGCACGTAACATCAAGTCAAGAGCAGGCACACAACCATCCGGACAATCCCAAGCAGCATCGATCCACCTTCTTGGTTTGGGGAAACACTGACTGTGGACAATTCCTTTGGGTCCATCAGACAGGGGAAAACATAAAGAAACAAACAATGAGGCAGCAAGGCTGTTTCCAATGTTCAATGGTAGAAGAAGGGAAAGAAAACGTAAATCCAAGCCAGAACTGAGAGTTAGGGAAAAGAAATCTTCCTCCACCTACTCCCCCCTAAATCCTCCTTGACCCAGCAAGATGATAGCAGCATGTTCAGAGTTCCTGGTCGCTGGCTTGGAAAAACCAGCCATTGTTGCATCACACCAAAGTATTTCAGACGTACGCTTTCCCCCCTCTCAGTCACTTTATGCTTTCCGAATGTTCCAGTTATAATCTGGATTGTTTTTCTGCTCTAGTGACCTATCCAGGGGTGACCTGTGATCAAGAGGTGACTTGGAATCATGAGGGGATTTCTGAGAGGGTGGAGAGCGAGGGTCCGACATGGCAGAGTGAGGTGGAGGGAGAGGCTGCTTGTAATCTGACTTGTCTGTGTGGAAGGACCGGTAGTGGTCCGAAGGTCCTTGGCCATGGTATCCCATGGGTGGCCTGTGATCAGACATCCGTCGGAAATCCTGCTGGTGGTAGTTCTGAGGTCTGAACTCATCGGATCGTCGACGCTTGGAATCATGGTGGTGCCTGCAGAGAGAAAACATGGTTGGAGATCAGTTCCCCAGGGGAAGTCTGGTCACTGTGGTCAGTTGCATCACTGCAAGCTCCTCCCAGCCTTGCTGAGATGAGAGGGAATTACCTGTCATAATAATCTCGGTGGCCTCTGTGGTCTCGGTCACTGTTGTACTGTTCATATGGCCTCTTGCGAGACAGGTTATTTGGTCTGCAGTTGCCAGAGCTCCGGTGGGGATCTCCACGAGATCGCCGATCCCCATAGTGGTGGTCCTTGTACCAGTGCTGCTCGTACTGGTGATGCCGCTCCCCACCCCACATCTGGTTGCTGTTGCCACCATAGTTGAACTTTCGATCCCTCTGCCAGTCTCCTCGATCTGCAATGGGGAAAGCACCACTAAGTGTCTTTCATCCTTCAGCTTAAGCCTAATATTTGCTGAATTCTCAAATCACAATGGCTGCTGTGCCCCTTTTAACTTTCTCCTCCCTCAATTACCTGGAGTCAATTTTGCTTTTTTAATATCTCCATTCTAGCAAATCTTATTCTGCCCTGTTCTTACACTCCTCTCATCCCTGGATCATCAGGTTTCCTGGTCCAGCAGTAAGCAGAGCGGTAATACATGTTCCATCCCATCACTGACCAGCCACAAGCCCCAGAAGGATTTGTGCTCAAGAGCCATGGGGTTAGAAGGGATGGTTTCTCCTGACCTGCCAGTGCTCACCTGCGTTGCTGAAATGTCTCTTGTTTGGATGGCCGTAGTTGTCACGTGGGTGCCCGTGCATCTGCTGCTGGGCGTGGGAAGGGGGCAGGTGAATCTTCTGGGAATGAGGATTGTGAGGCACATGAGACTGGGACATCACGGAATCACGGCTGGAGCCTGAAGGCTCTGGGCGGAACGGCTTCTTCATGCTGGACATGTCCTCCTTCTTCTTTTGCTCCTGAAAGGTGGAAGGGTAGGTTACAGCTCAACTGTTCCTCCACCAGAAGATGTAGACTACGTGTGCAATGGCTTTGTCTGTCAGGCTCTGGACTCCCTGCAACGGGTCACTCACCTCTCTTAGGATTTGGTGAGCCAACCCAAGTGTGGTACAGAATGGCAACAGTATAAATGTGCTAGACGACAGGCACAGTTTTGCCCCACACAGCTCTGCTTCTACCTCCTATCTCTAACAGGGCAGCACTGCCAGGTTTTCACGCTAAAGATCAACTCAGCACAATATGTCACACAGGCACTGCTTTTCCTTGGTGAGAACAGCCAGGACAAAGCGATCAGTCTTGTCAAGTGAAGGGACAAATGTCACACAAAAGAGGAGACAAAGGCAACCAGATTGCAGAGATGTTAAGAGAATCACAGACTGCCAACAGTGATAAAGAAAACCCATGGGGTAAGAGCAGAAAACATTGACACTTCAAGTGCAACAACTTTTAAAGACAGCAACCAGAGGGAGGGCACTTCAGATCTCACCTCCTCTTCCTGTGATCTTTTCTTATGAGCCATCTTGTAGAGTCTGTGTAGTTTTCTGGCATCAAATTCTGTGAATTTTGACACAAATATCCATAGGTTCCTAGAAAGAAATGAAAGGTTTCTGTTAATTGCTACACCAGCAGTTTAACACTGCTAACTGCTTCCCAAACACAATCACTGCCTGAAATCAACTTAAATGAAACCAGCACAAGCTGCAGACAAACCCCTCTCTCCTCAGACTGGCTGTGGGCTAAAGAACTCAAGATCTCATGGGTTAAATACAATGTAAATGGCACACTCACCCACAGAAAACCCAGCAGCCATTGTAGACCAGACAGGGAAAACAAAACTGTCCCTCACCTTCTCCACAGCTTGATGTGATCCTGGTCAGAGTAGGCTTTAAGGCACTCAGAGATGCGGTCACCAATTTTTAGGAGGCAGTTGCGTGTGTGCTCCAGCTGTTCTTGAACCGTCAGTCCTTTATCAGGTTTATCAAGTTGCTTCAGTGCTTTTTTGACTGGTCTCATCCTTTCCTTGCACTTGAAAAAGCAATAGAGAGCAGAAAGTGAGTAATTTGGCACAGGGCTCTACACTGTTCTCTGGTTAATCAGATAGAGCTGGAAGAAGTTCATTAGCAGGAGCTATTAGCTTTATCTGACCATTAGGCAAGGAGAAACCAGCTATGAAAATAGCAATTTGCTAGACACGCTGAAGAAAATCACCAGGAAAAGACAAGAGTCTCCCCACCTGCACTGCCCCCTCCTTTGAGAGAGGAACAATTTGCTTTGCAAACTGTAACCACACATGGTCTGCCCTTGCACAGTCCCACAGCAAGCAGGGAAGCGTAACCGAGCTCTGACACACTGAACCAACAGCCCCAGCTCCCTCAATAGCCTCCCTGTCCATCCCCATCTGTGCTCGCTTTAATCTATTGCTTTTACCAAAACTAAAGACACAAGATGAAAGCTCCATCTTTTTCAGCTGTGCCCATCAACCCTGCACACAGACAGCACATTCGACAGGTTCCTACTGCCTGACTGGACCTTTCATGCATCACAGAGTTAAAGAAAGAAACAGACAAAAATAACAGGGGACCTGCAGTGAATACACAGATGTGCATTTATAGAACTGCTTTGAAAAGTGCTATTGCAGCATTTCCCTGGGCAAGGCAGGCCAAGGAGAGTCTGCCATGACAACGTTCTAGTAAAGGCTGTTTTTACAGCAAGACTTGCAAGCACATTTGCGGCAGAAGCATCCACACAACTAGGGAAGTGCCTCCAGCTCAAACAACTCCAAACCTCCTTCAGCCATACAAGGTCACCGTCAAAGCTCTTCTGCGTTTCACAGCCTACAAGAGCCCAAATGGCTTCTTGGCCTCTACAGGAGAGACACTGTCTGCCGCATAAGGCTGTAGGGTTTTCTGTAACCCAGGGCTGTCAAATGAGTGGTGGGAACTTATCAGCTGAAGTAGAGATCCCTCCTGCATGCTCTGTTGACATGCAGCCCTCTTCCACCCTGGCTGGCATCCCTGGCAGAGGGAGGGGATGAACACGTGCACCCACACAAAGCTGAGTTTGAAGAGTTTATCCAAACCCTTTAACAATGAAATTGTTCAGTGAGAATCAGGAGCTGGAAGAACTTTGAAGTTTCTTCCAACTGAAGTGCCAATTACAGTCAGCTGGTGGGCACAGAGGAGGCTGGTGGGTGATTCTGGCACAGGATTGTTCTGCCATCTTCTTAGATCAGCCAGAGGAAATCACTGTGGAGTTCTACGAGAGAGCTCGCACCCCGATGCCTAAAGCACATCTTTGTGTAATAGGCAAGCAAACCCTGTCTGCTTTGCTGCAGTCCCTGCCACTGCCCCCCCATCTCCCAAGGAAAATACTCACTATGCTGAATGTTTCTTGGTCAAGATCATCATCCTCATCTTCTCCAATGGGGATCGGTTCGCTCCCTGCAGTAATGTGGACAGGACCTTGCGATCGCTTCCCTTTGCTTCCAGATTTGGCTTCACCACTTTTAGGCTTTACAAGGACAAATGAGACACATCACATGATGAGCCAGACTGCAGCATCCCAAGCGACCCAAGTTAACAACCTCCACACTGTTACTGGCAGTTGTTAAACCCTGGGCATCGATCCTACAACTGTCCTCCCAAGATCTCAAACAGTTTAGCTGTGATGCCTCTATTTAGCTTTACGTCAACCCTGTGGGAGTAGAGAGAGGTCAGAGCCAACGCGTTGAACATAAATACGATATTTGTACTCATGGAGAGAAAACCAACGCTGAAGACCTGGAAGAGAGGTTAAGCTAAAGACTGTCCCTAGCAAAGGGCAGAGCTCAGAACAGTCGCATGTCTATGAGGATCTGCAACTTCATGTGTTGTTACTTCAGACCCTCTGGAAAGCAACCTTAAATCATGGCAAGTCAGTGTAAATTTCAGCTATGTGATCTATCTGTAATCAAGGCCCTCATCTAGAGTGAAAGCCATACCAAACATCATTGGAAAGCAAACTTTCCCTTACATACGCCACAAAACTTCTGGGTTTGCACTTACGACCTCAGTGTCAAAATGCGCTGGGTGTGCAGTGCATACTTGTTCCCTGGACAGGTACTTCAGGTCATTATTATACAAGTTCTTACCCCCCTTCCAATTCAAACCCAGCCTCAGGGCAGGTGTACCCACAATTCAAGGGCCATTTCAGCCCACAACATACCATTGATGTTGAAACACTCATTCTGATGAGTCCTGAACAGTGACAAGGACAACTTACAGTCTTGATGGGGTGGACAGCTGGGTTATTTGGGACAAGTTTAAATTAAAGGGGAATACAGACAAGGAGCTGTCAACTCCATGATAAATCACAGCTGAACAGAACTTTGATCTGAGTGCTCCAGGCTCTTCCCTCTTTCTTCCTTAACATCAGCTATTTGGCCATATTGCTGCCACAGGAACAGCTCTACTTTGAAGGCAGTCTGACAAAACCTCTTCCTTTTTGCTCATATTCCATCAACCTTTAGGAAATATTGTCTTTTCTACTTTTAACTGCAATTCTTCACAGTAAGAATTCAAGAGGGCTGAAAACGAGTAATACCTCACCCTACAGTGCTTCCTTGATGTGTCTTCACAGAGGACCTTTAATTAATCCAAAGTCTCATAGCTTGTCCTGCTCATAGTTTCCTATCTCTTAAACTGCTCCTGAGAGCACCACATACCTTCTCTTTCTTGTCTTTTGTCTTCTTTTTCTCTTTATCGCTCTCCTTCTCTTTCCTAGTGCTTGTCTGTTTCTCCTTGTTCTCTTTGTTCTCCTTCTTCTTCTGTTTCTTTTTCACTGGGCTCTTTTCCAAGCCATCCTCCTAGAAAATCAGTCACAGCATAAAGTTGGAGCCACTCACCTCACGTACATTTTGTTCCACAAAACTTAAGTCCGCAAAACAGGCGATTTCTGAGGCCCATCCAAATTTGCCCTCACACCTCTTCAACCAGACAGCAAGCCCTGCTGAACCCAGCCCTTGACAAAAGGGTATAAAGAACAGATGAACCCCAATCTGCAACTAGCTGGCACTGCAGATGAGCCCCGCTCTCCTGTGCCAGCTGCACTTGAGAACACTCAGCCCCTAAGGTAGATACTGATCAACACATGAACAAAAAGCCTTAGACTAGAAGCCAAACCACGCAAAGACAGAAAGTTTTCTAAGCAACAGCATGACCTTAGTAAACTCCAGCTTCATCATGGACTGACGTATTGAAAAGGAGAAGGAAACAATTCTTCTGTCTCTCCTTTAAAAGGGCAACAAACTTTGTCCTGAGACGACCTTTGCTCCAAGTCAGTACGTGGATGCGTGTGGCCATCCTAGGATTCCCTCAAAATGCTTAAAGCCCTAACCTGGGCAAAGGTTCCCAGTAGTTGCGCGAATGTTTGTTGTGAGTTTGCCAGTCGTCTGTGGGAATGCACTTTGTAGTGTCCCCCAGAATCACAGGCTGTTTGCTAGAGGTGCTTCTCAAGGAAACCTGGAATAGCTCCAATCCACCAAGTTGTCTCACCTTGACTTCACCTTCTTCTGACTGGTTGTCTGAGTGCCGAGGAGAGGAGAGTTCATTCCCATGCTCATCTTTGACCTTGGGAGCTTTGTTCTCTTTCTTTACTCGTGGTTTCCTCTTCTTTAGCTTGCCCTGGTGAAAACACAGGAACAGTCAGGGCAAGCAAATAGCGACAGCTACTTGCTGGGGACACTCATCAATGTCTTGCAAACAGCTGCAGGTCCTGCAGAGTGCAGGAAGCCTGATGATCCCAAGTCCTTCAGTAAGTGCAATAATCTTCTGCCTTTAATAATTACCATTTCAGTATCACAGCGCAACTGGACATCACACAAGTCCATATTCTTTGCTCTAGATGATGTTTGTAACCAGACTGTCCCCTACCATCAAGCCAATTGCTCATCCTGAAACCCCCAGCATTAAGCAGCCACATCTCACCTCTTCCCCATCTTTCAGGTTTTCTTTCTTGTCCAGATCTTTCTTCAGCAGTTTCAGTAGATAATCAACTCGAGTCTGGAGCTGTTTTCCCTGAGGTTTTTTATCTGTCTCAACAGGTAGGATCTTTGAAAAAGAAGAAAACAAAAAACACACCCTCATCACCTATCAAACCTTGACAGAGACAGATGCTAACAGGAGTCCTTCCAGACCTAGCAAAGGGTTGGAGATGAACTTCTGAGGGAACAAGAAGGTTCAAGCATTTCTTCCAGCTATCACTCAGACTCTGTCTAGCCAAAAGCAGCTCCTAGCAAGTATCTCTCTCCTTGGCCTTCTGCAGAAGTAAAAGGACACCAAAGAAGACACCAAAGCAGCTCTCTATATTCATTATGATCCCTTCTGTAAGTGTGCAAAAAAGAGCAAAACCCACACAGCTTTGCAAACTGTATTTGAGGCCCTGAGTTAGAAAGTTGAGCCACTCTCCTTCACACACCAGATTTGGTAGTGACAGCCTTGTCACTGCAGGCCAGTCTCCTCAGGTAACCTGAGGCACTGCTGCAGCAGTGGCACAGATGCTGAAGTTTTAATGCAAAACAGGGCTGCAAGGGGTCCACTTGTGGAGGATGTACCTCAGCTGACTCACTACAGTACCTTCATTCTTCACTGGAAAGCAGGTGGCAAGTCTCAGGCAGTTGCTTCCACTGTAAAATGCCTTTCTGAACCTCTTGACGGAGGGCTCTCAGCCACAGCCTGACCTGTGCTAAAGAACACTGGTGGGGATGTCATGGGAACGTAGCTCATTGGCAGCAAGGCTTGTGCAGAGATCCTGGATGTTCCTCAGCCCTGTGGTGCACTTTGCTCTCCTTCCACTGTGCTGACACAATGGACAGGGCTTATTTTTAACCTGGATCATTCCACAGGCCCTATAAACAGGTCTTATGGGAATGACTGAGGAACAGAGGAACCAGATGGAGGCTTTCCAGCTGGCTTTGCTGCCACAGCTAGTCATGTAACTATACCCTGAAAACTGACACAGACCACTCTTGACACAAGCAGTGTTGAGTCTGTTAAAAATCATTTTCCACACAGAAATTCAGACTCAGCTTTCTCGTGAGATGCTCAAGGAAATATCAAGTCACCATCATGCAATGCACCCTCTATACTGTGCATGGAAGCACACACGTCAGCATGACCATCTTCCTCCGGCACCATCTCAGGGTGGTTCATACTGTAGTGCTCAGGGAAAATTTACTGCTGATCAGAAAACGCACCTCTGCTTTGCATCAAACATGCAGCATTCCACGGAGGTCACTATTTTCCTCATTATTATTTAGTATTTTTTTTGGAGTGGATATAAACATAAACATCTGTTTATGGAGTAAACCAAACATTTTCTTTATGAACACTGCAACGGACCCCCAACATAAGCAACAAGCAAAGCGACCTACTTTATCAGACAACTTCAGTTCCGGATCTGTTTTAATTAACTCCCAGTTTCCATAACCATGCTCGTAAATTCCCACTAACAAGCGAGAATCATCTTCCACTCCCCAGTCTACATCAAAATGGGCAGCTTTGACACGGCAGGTCAGGCGGTACCTGAAGGCATTTCAAACACGAGATACTTTTAGTGCTGAAGAACACAAAGCAAAACCACAAATCTAGGCTACTGTCGTTCCACTAGCAAAATTCTCTGAACCTCTTTTTGCTTTGCCTACTCAGCCAGACTCACTTCTTCCTTTCCTCTGGGTCTGTGGGAATGGATTTATGCAGCATTTCAAACTCCTCTTCATGCTGGATGATGGATTTCACATTGACTTGGACACCAGAAATCTTGATAGTAGGACCTCTTCTCTTTCCAGGTCCTTTCCCTGCTCAACAATAAAACACTGTAACTAAGAGAACTACCACAGAAAGAAGCCCCTCTGTACCAATGTCTAGACTTGCAGAGATCAAGACTCTGTCTGCAACTTCTTATTTAAACATAGGTTGTCTGCTAAGGGAGGCCCAAAATATAGTTGGGGTTATTTCCAGCTAATTCACATAGATCTGCAATCCAATATAATTTTATTTAAAATATATCTAAGCTGGAGCTGTTGCTTCAGTAGTTTTGTTCAGCTGCAACAGGCTGAAATCCAGCCCAGACAAACCAACAGCATCAGAACCACCATAGATAGAGTGGTTGATGATGCCAGCTCTGGGAAGTCCTCAGTGGATCCAGCTTCACACAGAATCCATTTGATTCCCAGTCCTAGTCACAGTTAAATACAATCTGCTTTGCCTTGTGGCACAGCATTAAACAAGCTGATGGCTTCAACTTTTCCCCAAGAACACTTGTGTTCAGAGGAAGCAAACAGAACCAAATGGCACTTTCCCATCTGAGCAGAAGTGCCAGGGGTTTCTTTCTGTGGATGAGAGTTGCCCAGCAGTGATGGGATGGTTTCAGTATGGGCTTGTTCTTTGCCTTAAGTTGGAGCGTGGCATGTGTGTCAGTCCAGAAAGGGAATGGTTTTCCCAACAGCCCCAAAACCACTGTAACAGCAGCACACCACTCTCTTGCTTACCTTCATTTGGATTTTCTTTCAGCTGCTCCTCATACTCCTGCATTGCTGACACACAGCTATTGTGGATGAGTTCCCCTAACCGTTTCAGATCAGCCACAGACTTATCCACCAGCTCGGCATCCCGGGCAATACACTCCAGCCTGCGAGAGAGGAATAGAAAGTTTATACTCGATACAGCATGTCCTCCCAGTCACTTTCTCCATTCCACAGCTTGCAGCAGTCAATGCTATGTAGGTATGAATGCTTGAGACCTGCACAAGTGGAGTTCATGCAGGAAACAACAGTTTTAGTCTTCTTTAGGTCTAGCCGCTGCAGTACAGTGCAGATGTAGTACCACTGACCCAATCCTCTGGCTTGGCAAAGGTGAGAATCGTCTAACTTGGGCACAACAGGTACCCTCTGTGACTCTCTTTTATGGTTTTCTAGTTCCATCCTAACTCCATTTGATAGGCAAAACCTGCCATCTACTGTCCCTTTTGCCTGTCCCAAGATTGTAGCATCAAGGTCTACAAACAAGCCTTGTGCTTCCCCATAGAAGAGTAAAGCCAGATGAAAAAACACTGCCATTTCCCATGCAAGGATCCCTGCCTCAGCTCTGAGACCTCAGTAAGAGCCACAGCATTGCACCTTCTTTTGCTTATGCTGGGGCACAGCATTCATGCAAGGCTCTGCAGACCCATACTCAAGGACAGCGTGTGCCTCTCTCTACTTTCCTTCAACAGCAATATGGCAGTGAGAGAAAGATGCTCCAAATCCAGTCTTGAAACTAATACGCACAGAGCAGCTTGGCAAGCATTTTGGGTAGCATTTGCTGTTCAGACAGCTGCTCCCTCTTCCTTTCTAGGCAGAGTGGAAATGCCCCAAGGACTGGACTCTGCCAGCGGTATGATGCTGCGTACAGCCCGGCGCCACTACTGCTCTCACTGCTTCTCAGCCAGCATTCATCAACCAAGACATGAGGGACTGTACAGCAGTGCCTGGGTTACTGATCACACACCAGCAAGGCTCTGTGCAGTCCAGGAAGGTTGTATCAAACCCATGGCCATGCTTAGAAATACAACATCCCCCCGTGACAACTCTCTGGAGCAGGGCCAGATTGGGACTTACCGTTCCAGAGGCAGCCCAAACTTCTTGTAAGCCTTGATAAACCTAATTTAAAAAAGGAAATAAAAGAGAAACTAAAGCAACTGCAACAAAAAGTAGGTCCAATATAAAAAATACAGTTGAATATATTAATTACAGCCTGCCTTGTTATCAACCCTGCATTCCACACTGATTAGGCTAAGCATCACTCAGGGCTGGGAAGCCTAATCCATTAACTCCCACAAAGAGTTTTGTGACCTTGGCTGGAGAAGAGCACAACATTATTATGAATGGTGGATGCTTGACAGACAAGGAAAAAAAAATAAAGAAGAGAGTCATAACTGTAGCATTAAAAAAACACATTAGAGAGAAAGCATTGGCTCACCCCATGTTGATAATTATTAACTTAATTTTTCCAAGGAGAAAAGAGGCATTAAATCAACGTCAGTAGTAATTTTAACGCTCAGCCTATAAGTGTAACAACCCTTCAGAGAAGAGCCAAATGTGGTGCAATCCATCATGGAGGTTCGCAGACAAGGATTGCTATTTATTTTTTTATGTCTCGTTTTTATTGTGAAAAATCACTGCCATGGCTAACACACAACTTTAGGGGAACAGTCAGACACTGCTGCTGCAGTTCAACAAGGCTGGCTTTAACTACAGATTATTTCTGTGATGAGTTAATTTTTTTCCCTTTTTTCCCACTTTGTGCTCTTTCAGCCTCTTTCTGTTACATCACAATAATCTAAATGGCTGCTATAGTGGACACTACAAGACCTCCTTCCTTCTTCTCTGGTTTCTGGGGTGGATATGGAGCAGCTACCACAATCCAAAAAGTCTACTTTTTAAGAATTCATCAACGCAGAGATGGAGAAAGTAAAGGAAAACTCACAGCCACCTCTTTTTCGTCTTTGGCTGAATATCTGGCCAGAGTCATAAGACAAAAGATTTTTGGGAAAGGCTCAGGAAGATATGAGAAGTAAACAATGCCCCAGAATTCAGTCCCCATTTGACTTCAGGGACACAGTGCAGAAGATGATGCACAACTGCTGGGATCAGTGGGGCCGGTGCTTCTCACGGGGCTATTTTGCCAGAGCTTGCCTTTCAACTTAAAGCTCAAACCAGCAGGACTGTTGCAAGAAAAATGTCAGGAAGGCCGGAGTCCTTGGCTTCTCCAGCCTTCATCTCATGTTACTTAGACTCCACAAGTAACATGGAATTAGCTGAATCCACTCGGCCCAGAAAAGGCAGTTACAGCAAGGATTAATTTGAGGAAGGTACCAGCTACATTGCAGCCAGACTAAAGACAATGCAAACCTATTTTGCAAAGACCTGAATGTTAAGATCATCAGATGGGAGCACACAGAACTATACAAGGTGCAGAAGCTGACTTGGTGAACCAGCTCCACCTAAACCACTGATGTGCTTTCAGGTGAACGTCTGGGGTTTTCTCCACCTGCATGGAATGTCTAGACTTTGTTTTCTGACCCATCTTTTGCACTCAGCACTGACCTCCTGATTTCAGCATCAGTAAATCCTTCCACAGAATCTTTTCTAACACTCCGAGGACGCCCCCTGCGCTTTGGTCTCTTCTCATCATCGGTATCGTCAGTCTCACTTTCTGATCCAGATGATCTCTGAAGCCTTCTCTTAGTTTCTGCATCTGATTCACTGTCATTTGTCTGAGGCTGTATGTACCAGAAAGAGCAGTTAACAAATGCCTTTTCTGTCTCTCCCATGCCCTGGCAGTATTTCACATTCAGACCGTAAACACCTAGGTATCTCTTCCTGAAGATGCAGGAGCCCATGTAAATCAACCCAAAGAGACTGCACATCCTTGCAGTTTCCAGCTAGCTACAGTGGGGATGACTAATGGACTTGAACATCTCTCCTGTGAGGAATGGCTGAGAGAACTGAGGCTGTTTAGTCCGGAGAAGAGAAGGCTGAGAGGGGAATCTTATTAATGTCTATAAATACCTGAAAGGGAGGTGCCAAGAGGAAGGGGCCAGTCTATTTTCAGTGGTGTCATGTGATAGGATGAGGGGCAACTGGTACACATTGAGCACAGGAGGTTCCACCTCAACATCAGGAAAAACTTCTTTACTGTGAGGGTGACAGAGCACTGGAACAGGTTGCCCAGAAAGGTTGTGGAGTCTCTCTGGAGACTTTCAAAACCCACTTGGACGTGTTCCTGTGTCACCTACCCTAAGTGATCCTGCTTTTGAAGAGGGAATTTGGACTAGATGATCTCCAGAGATCCCTTCCAACCACTGTCATTCTGTGATTATGTGATTCTAAGATGGATTGTACCTTTTTAGTTGAGCTCCGGATTCGAGGCAGCATGTAGATTTCCTCCAATTCTTTCTGCCTTTCTTCTTCCTCCACCTTTTTCCTCTGCTCCTCTGGAATAATATCATCCCAGTCCTTCTGGGACCTCTCGTCCAGCTCTGTCTCTTCCTCCTCCATAGTTGCAAAGTTGGCCACCTTTTTATAGTGAAGGAACACATTTAGAAATTCCCTCCCCTGGCGGGAACACCCCAGAGCTGCCTGCTAAGCTTCAGCTCCTTCCCAAAAGGAATTCTGCCAACATTTCCATAACTACTTTATAATTGATCCCTATGTCATGGCATTCCTGGTTCCTTGCCATGTCTTTGGGCTAACAGCTTTTGAGGAAGTACGTGCAGTTGAAAAAGTACTGCTGAGCCTCCCTAAGTTATGGAGTTTGCTTCCAAATTTGGTAAATTCTGCATTTTATTCACAGCCTTCAAAAACACTTATGTGCAATGGAATTAACACACACGTATCTCTCCAGCTGCCAAACACAGACAAGTCCTCAACAAACTGCTTCATACAGGTCACCTCCTGGGCATTTGTCCTGTTTGTTACTGACCTTATTACCATGGCAAGACACGGGGAACCTCATTCCTGCAACCCACTACAGAGCCAGGGGGTCCATACCTTGAACTGGGAGAGGAGCTCGTCGGTGGCACTGGTGGACACTTCATTCTCTCGTGTTTCAGCCAGACGCAAAATCTCATCAATGTCCATCTCCTATCAGTCAGGAGGAAAGAGTGATAAAGCGGAGGGTGCCGAGCACAGCAGGAAATAAGAGGCTTTGAGAACAGACTCGTGGGATGCAACAGCTAAACACACACTGTGCTGATAGGAGCTAAATAAAGTGCGAATATCTGCAGGGTGTCATCACCAAGGGCAGGGATGAACAATCTCAAGTGGTACAAAAGAGTATAAATAAGCGTGATAGGATAGAAGAAAAGGAACACCAAGGCTGAGCAGCAGGGAATATTTCCAGAGTGAGCTCTCTTAACCGTGGTCTGTTTCCCTCGGGGGAAGCTCTGATGCTCAATCTGTTAAAAGAACTGGTCAAAGCACTCAGTACTGAACTGCCAAGCAGTGCTATGCTGGGGCAGGAGACTGTGACCTATTCAACTTCACTGTGCTGACTTCTGCCTCTCTGCAAGAACAACCAAAAAAGGATTCTGGAGGAGTGCTCGGGGAGAGGAGCTTTCGGCAGGCTCTGCTATAACTAGCTAATGAGTCCTCAGGAGCCACAGGACTCTCTTGATCACCATCACTATTTAACCCATGACAATGACGCTCTACTCAGCCCACCAATGTCCCAACCCCAGAGCTCACTTTCTTCAGCTCCTCTTGACTCATAGATGCTCCATTCACTGACCTGCTCTCATGCACAGGACAAGCACAAACAGAGAACAAACACACATGATGCCCCACACAGCCGTGCACAGGACACCAAACAGCCAAGTGATTTCAATTTTAAACTACCTGAGGCTCTGATTCTTCCCCTTCAAGCTCCTTGAAGAGATCTTCAGCTCCAAACTTCAGAATAGCTGTCAGCTCCTCTTTGTTGAAGGGATTTGAGCTGCAAGAACAAATGAGAAGAAAAATGCATTTTGAACTGTTAAGTCAGCAGTGCTACAGCACTAAACCAAACTGAATTTATTTTATTCATTAAAGCAAGAAGTTTTCTACCTGGCACTATAAAAAGCTTTTTTATTCATCTCTTTCCTGCTCTGGCACAGAAAATTACTGTAAAGGGAACAATCTCTATCTATTTGGGGGAAATGGGGAGAGTCTGAAGTCACTAACAAACTACAGCTGTTCCACCACCACCATATAGTTCCTTCAGATCAGGATGATCTCTAGGATCAGCAAAGGGAAAAACAAGTAATGAATTAAAACTAATTTTTTATTTCTCATCTTCTTTACCCTACGTGTCCAAACAACCGGTTGCATAAGCCACAAACTGGAAGCTGACACTATCAGTCTCCTGTCCTGTAACCTTTCAAACAAACGTTGTGAGATAGCAGCAGGTGAAAGGATATGCCACGTGTTGTACCTGACATCTCTGTCTCCTGACACAATCACTTACTTGGATCGCCCAGAGTTGTTGTCCAGCACAGTCCGGCCAGTGGTGTCCATACGCTGGATCACCAAATGATCCAGCACCATTTTCTTCTTGGCCCTCTCAATGATCTCCTCCTCCACTGTACCCTTTGTGACCAGGCGGTAAATATTCACCTGAAAGGCAAGAAAAGAATAGAGCTGTTTCCTGGACCTGACCATGCCTTGCTGACACAGACACACATCTCTCGGTGGTTTCACAGTCTGCTAACATGATCCCTTTACGCACAGAGGTGTCTTTTTAAAATAAAAACCATCACACAGCTTTTGTATCTCAGGAGATCGGCTAAAATCACGCTGGTTAACACAGATCCTGCAGCAAGGCTAAGCACAAAGTACAAACCTTCTGAAACAATTGCTCCAAATCCAAACTAGGATCAAGCCTTTTACATATCTAATAAAGCCCTAGTGAAGGTAGATGTTCCTGCTTTCCAAGCTTTTCAGGGCAATTTGTTGGAACAGAATCCACCAGGCTGAGAAGAGTGATGCCACAGGTTGGGGTCTATGTATTGAACCATGCCAGGGTCCAAAGCCAACAAAAAGATTCACTTCTTGTTTCATGGCTTCTAAATGAGCTTTCCTTGAGCTGGCAGCACTTTCTGGAGTCAAGACCACATTTTCATAAGCTCTGGTGAGGCAGGAGCCTCACATTTGGATGCCCACACTGAAACCACAGGGAAAACGACATGGGTAATTCTTCCAACCTGTTTCTTTTGCCCAATCCGGTGAGCCCGAGCCTGAGCCTGAAGATCATTTTGGGGATTCCAGTCCGAGTCAAAGATAACAACAGTATCAGCAGAGGCCAAGTTAATTCCCAGCCCTCCAGCTCGTGTTGACAACAAAAAACAGAAGTCCTAGGGGACAGAAAGAAGTGTCTATGAGTTAGCCAGCAACTGTGGACATTAACCAGCAGCGATTCCTTCAAAGCTGTGCAAGGAAATAGAGGGAGGGCTCTGCTGCACTTGTGCTCCTTAGGGAAGCAGAGATTCCCTTCCCACATATTCTGCGCATGCAAGCTGAGTACCACTGCACTACAAGCCAAGGCACAAGGCAAAGCAGTGCTGGCAGGGTGAAAGGTGTTTGCTGTGCTGTTCCAGCACACATTATTATGGGAGAGCAACACAAACGGCTCAGGGCAAGGACACCTTGGAGTCCTTTTTGAAGGTCAGAGCATGCTGCCCTCCAGACTCCTATAAACACGAGCTTTTTGTTGCCTGAAGTCTGCTGGGGGGTAAAACCAGCAACTAACTGACTGAGTCACTGCCCAAACACATGGGGTGCCAGGTCAGAGCCAGGAAGATTAAGCCCCCTGGATGCCCCCAGGAGAGGAGAAAGGGCAGTTTCTCTCAGTGTTCTTGCTCCTCTCCCACCCACACTGCTCTCTCCTTCTCACTTTTATTTGTTAGCTTTCCCACAGCCATGAAGCACCTGACCATATATCCTGTGTCAGCCAAGAACCCTCCTCCAGTCCAGGCTTCTGGAGTGAGGAAAGGCATTTCTGACAGCGGAGCTGACTGCAGCACAGAACAGGGGCCTCACACCAGTCACTGTGAGTCAGCAAGTCCAGATGGGAGGCTCGAGATGCCCTCTCCTATTACGCAGGAGACTTTCATCTCTGCTGCCTGCTGACACTTAAAATCCTCCTTTTGCCTTTGTCATTTCATATCCAAAAACAGCTTCAGGCTGAAGCTTCATATCACAGACAGCTCATTCCCTGGATTATGGGGAGAGAATGCTCAAGTCAGGTTCTTCCCAGCTTCTTTGAA
This sequence comes from Phoeniculus purpureus, assembly GCA_028565055.1. Classification (NCBI taxonomy): domain Eukaryota; kingdom Metazoa; phylum Chordata; class Aves; order Bucerotiformes; family Phoeniculidae; genus Phoeniculus; species Phoeniculus purpureus. The sequence continues at coordinate 12,801,012 of JAOXOE010000705.1, read as the reverse complement.
GCTTTCTGAGACGTGATTTGCAGCCCCATGCTTTGGTTGGGAAAGATTTAAAATAAACGATACAGCTAGACGCAGAACCTGCTGCATCTCTGTCTTTCAGAGTAGCTGGAGTCCTGTTAAAAAGAAATGACCTGAACTAAATCCCTCCTGGCAGTCACCACCTGTGTCTGAGCCACCAACACGCACTGCCCAGGCAGCCCATCCAGACCCTCCCGAGGCAGGACATCCCCTCTGCAATACCTCAGAGCCGTCAGCGTTGAAGTGGTCCAGCGCCTGCTTTCGGATCTCCCCTTTGATTGAGCCGTCCAAGCGCTGAAAAAATCAACAACAATGATAAAAGAAAGAAGGTAAAGGAGCCCTGAGGAACTGCTGTACCCAAGTTCTGGGATCCAACCAGCCCCCTTCCCTGGCTGGAGCATGTAATAATTAAAAATAACCACCAATTAAAAATAAGTGCACTGTCTTGGTTTGCCATGCCACAAGGGCAGGAGGGGGGGTACTCAGGCAGCAGCCACAGCGGGTGACCCTGCAGCTCTCATTACAGGCTCCCAGCCAGGGTCTCTGCATTTGTTACCCTCTTCCCGGGTACACAGCAGGGCACAGCCCAAAGCAGGGGCTTGTCACAGGAAATGTTTTGCAGAGATGGAGTCACACTGAAATGAAGGGACTTCCTAGTTTCCTCCAGTGTATTTCAGTAAGTGCAACCTGTAATCCCAGCCACCAGTCTCCTGGAAAGTCAGCGATTCCCACTGCCCAGGTGCCCCGCCATGTTTTCTTGAATTTTCAACCACCCCCACTGTTTTCCATGCTGACATTTCTCACCTGAAAAGGGTAGTGTTTGATAGTCAAGTACTCTGCCAAGATGTCGAGCATCCTCACCATCTGGGAGAAGATGAGCACTCTATTGCCTCTCTCCCGAAGCCTGGTCAGCAGCTTGTCCAAGAGAATTAGCTTTCCACTGCTCCTGATCAGAGACTGAAGAAGTAAACATCATTCCAGATGATGCTTTCCATCTTACCCTTATGAACACTATAGATATGCAGATGTCTGATTCTTTTAGGGTCATGCTTCTCCAGCACAACGCTAATCAAGTCACTTGGATTTACATGCATAAAATCATCCAAAGTATATCCAAAACTGCATGAACCTCCCACTCTAGCTGGCCTCAAACTGCTGCCTGTAGTGGAAGCAGAGGGCAAGAGACGTAGTGGCTCAGCTGTGAGGACTATTTTTAGTTGGGAAGACACAGAAGTAAAGCTTCACCAGATCTTGTTGGGAGGACAGAAGAAAGAGGAAAGTCAAGGAAAAGAAGTGGGAACCACAGACACTGCTTACCTGCAGGGTCTCTAGGCCATTCTCTCTCTCATTTTCTTCAGGAGGTTTGATAAGGTAGCAATGGTTGCAGCACTTTTTCAACTCCATCACAATGTTCAGGAAACCCGATGTGCTTCCCCTCGTTCCCTTTGAAAGGGCTTTGTAGTTTCTGGTCAAAATCCACCTGCAGGCAGGGAAATGAAAAGTCCAGATCATTTCACTTGCAGAGTGGACAGTCTGGACTCTTGGAAGAACAAAACCTTCAGAGACATCTTGTTCAGGCATTAGTCTATTTCCCTCTTTCAATCTCACTGTGCATCTTCTAGAGGATATTGCTGTTTCCTCACTAGAAACACTGACTTTATTTTCCTGCAGTTTAATATGAAACAGCATATATATCTCTGTGGGGACATTTACTCCTCAGTGAAGTCATAGTCTGTGTTCTGCAAATGTGACTGTCTGAACTGCATCGCTCTATGACAGCATCTTCAGTGGTCTGGAGGAAGGAAAGATACCAACTACTCTACCTCTGTTTCCTTCTGTGATGCTCCTGGTACTGCAGGTGATGGCAGTGACATTGCACTCCATTGCACATTGAAAGATGTGCCCATTCCTACTGGCACTGTTAATAACTTAACAAATGACTCACTTGTAATACTGTTTCTGCAAAGCAGACATTTCCACCCGGAGGATCTGCTCCACCTTGGCTGGCAAAGATTTCTCCACATCCTTTTTCACTCTGCGTAGAAGAAATGGCTCCAGGACCTTGTGAAGGCTCTGGTAGCCGTTTTCTCTACCTTTCCCGTGATCCTCTTCAAAATCCTCCCAGAACTCAAACCTAGCAACAGAAATGAGAAGCAGTGAGGGGTCAGAATATCTCATCTTTTCGTACCAAACAGCTCCTGCTGCACAAGAGAAGAGATCATCCAAATAATGAAGATATAGAGGAAAATAAAAGGTTCACTCTGCTCTGGCTAACTAAACAGATTGGTGGCACAGTTAGAAGCTTTCTGGGCTTAGGTACCTTCCTAACATCTTATCTTTGACCTCCACACTGTCTCCTAAGCTCCCAAGTTTTCCAGTATTCTGCTCTGCTCTCCTTTGTTGGCATTTACCGGGCAGCAGTTTCTGAACTTTGCACAGTGCCCTCCCCTAGGCAGGGCTTTGACAACTGGACTGTTTTACGTTGCTCTGAAGGCTCCTTTGAAACGTGAAGACCTACTCTTCTCCACTTGGGAGACCTCAAACCATTCCTTAACTCTTCCTGTGATCCAAAACAAACCACAATTGGGGAGACAGTTCTTTTTGCAGTCAAAAATAGTTTTAGTGAACTCTGGAGCATGTTTGCTTTAGCCTTAGCAACAAATGGAGCCTGTTTTCTTTCAACTAAAACATTTGTTATAACATGGACACATGAACAATCAGATGGACAGCACTGTCCTCAAGCAATAATCCCAGAGACTTCCATTAAATGGTTGGCGAGGGTGGCTGAACCACAATGTACTGGAAGCCTCAGAAATGGTTGAGATGATTGTTTAAAACAAGTTCAGCTTTTTAGAGATGGCTCTAAGACAGCAGACAGATTTGAAAGGCATGGATTAGGTTTCCCCATTCAGTTTGCTGCCAGAAATACTCCTCGTGTTAGTCATTTAACCTCGAATTTTCCCCACCAATGTTTGTTCCAACTCCACTGGATTTAATTCAGGGATTTAATTCACGGATTTCTGCCATCCTGCACTTCCTCAAGTCTATTTCAGAGACAATCCTGGACACAGAGGTATTTTTTGAAGGACCCAAAGGAGACTTACTTCTCTGGCATGATGAAATGCAGCAGGGACCAGAGCTCTTTAAGTGAATTTTGAAGCGGGGTGCCAGTGATCAGCAGCCTGTGGTTGGACTTGAAATCAATCAGCGTCTTGTACAGCAAAGAGTCATCATTTTTCAGCCGATGGGCTTCATCCACACCTAGAAAGGCCCAGTTAATACTTCCCAAAACAGCCTGGAGGAAAAGAAGGAAGAAAAAACAGGCCCCAAGGTGACACTGGGTCAGGCAAACCCCATTACTGTGCACACGCCTCTCTATCTCCATGGCCAGAAAGCACTGTAGTGCAAGCCATTTGGATGCCCAAACCCATCCCCATTATCAAAGAAGCTGGGCTCACAGAAACTTAACAAAATCTTGGAAGGAAGATGCCTGCACCAGTTTTGCCTCCCTGAAAAGGTGAAAACTAGCCGTGCTGTATAGCCAGCCTTTCATCAAGTAGACCTATTTTAATCCACCTTTGCTTTACACCTAGGAAGCAGTCCTCCCTCAGCTCCCTTCTCCTCCCTTTCTCCATGCCCTGAGCAGCAGCAGGCGAGCAGATGGTCAAGGCTGTTAAGTTAACCTGAGAGTTTTGATTATTTTTCTAAATTAGTATTAAGCTTTTTGTTTTCCACCAGCACTCAGTGATGGACTAAGAGGGTTGATCAGCATTTCCTAAGCAGACAGATCTCTCTCAAGTGTAAAAATCCAGGTATTGTTAATACTGTGGCCAGCAGTTCACTGTAGTGCTGTGGCCTCTTAACTAGTCCAAATGAAACCAAGCAAAATCATGCTACTGCTCGCCCCACCTGGTGTCTTACGAGTAAACAGAATAACACAACTGTGCAATACAGGAGTGAAGGCACCATATAACAGGTGTCCCACATCCCCTCTGCATTACTCATAAGCAAAAGCAAATAGTAACTGTATGTTCTCCATCACCACAGAGGGAAGAGGTGAAACCCAACTGGAGACTGGTTCCCCCATTGGTAAGTGAGAGAAAGTCTGAATAAAAAACACCCTTGGACTGTTACTCACCTTATCCTTCAGAAGGATCTCATATGTTGTGATAAGTGCATTGAACTTCAACCTTTTAGACTGGGAGTGGATCCACTCATATTCACGTATCTGAGAGAGGAGACAAACATTAATTTAGCCAACAATATCAGAAAGGCAAGAGGCAGCAGTCGTTGTTTCAGTGTAGCTATAGCCAGAGACTCAAATCAAGTCTTAAAATCCTGTTGTTGAAGGTGCTTTTAGATGCTCTTAGGGTTTTAGTGCACCCTCGGTTTAACTGCGCTTGCACAGACAACAAAATAAGGTCAAACAACTTGCTGTTGTGACATTATCAGCACCTGCCAAATGAACAGATCATCTCGCTGGTGACACCACCAGACTCACATTTATGTGTCTCGTCATCCAAATAATTCAGAACATAGGAGACAAGCACTTCTGCACTGCTCTGCTCCTCACTACAGAACGTTTCACTCCAGCTCAACAGTGGTTTCCAGACTGAGTGACACCCCTATTCCTGCGCTCACTCTCAGAGGAGAAATAAGGTAGGAAAGTCCCTGCAACAGCAAATGATACCCAAGTGCTCAGCAACAGCAGCTCTAGCTGCCTGCAGTACTGCCAGTCAGCCTCTCCAGCAGAACGTGTCACACATCACACACAACCTGCTGCTTTGCACCTAGCATTTCTATCCAACCCCACACCCTCTGACTTCAGATTACACACCATGTTCCTGCTCATGAGGTCTCCGATGTAAACCACCACATTTATCTCAGGTGCCCACACTTCAAACTCTCTCTGCCATGAGGTGAGAGTGGACAAGGGCACCACCACCAGGAAAGGGCCATATAGCTGGTGCTGATGGAAGAGGTATGAGAGGAATGATATTGTCTGGATCGTCTTGCCCAGGCCCATTTCATCAGCCAGGATCACACTGTTGTTCCTGAAGAGGAAGAGAACAAATGTAAATGCTGTCTGAGCATGGACTTCCACAACTACTGATTTACTGTGCACCAGGTAAGAATAGCAACTCATGATGGGGACAGAGAGTGCAAAAACATTGACCTGAACACTTCCAAGTGCATCCCAGGGACACCCAGACTGTAGCTGGCACAGTAACTTGCACAAAGGAACAGACTACAGTCACTCTAAACTGCTAAGCAAAGACGAAGGCGAAGGAAGAAGGGATTCAGCAGTGTAATTTTAGAAGGATCTTTCTCAAAGACTTCAGCAAGTGTGTAAGCATGGCCAGCCAGAAACCCTTCTTTTCAGCTAGTTCACTGGATAACTTGGGCTGATTGCATTAAGCTCCCACAGCAGCCAGGTCCTGCATATGAACAGGCCCAGACAGGAAAAATGCCTTTTTTTTTATACACAGTGTTTCTTAAGTTCATGCTCTAGATAGTTCCTGCTTGTGGTGTCTGCTATGCAGCTGGGCGTGAGCACATTTGAAATACTTCAGAAGCAGGACGAGTGAAGACCTCACTTGAAAACAAGAGGGCCAGAAATCAGCAGACAAAATGAGCATCACAAGCATCTGTACGTACTTGCACCAGGAGTGAGCGAGCCAGTTGAGGCCCTCCAGCTGGTAATCTCGCAGCTCCAGGTTCTCACCACCAATGTACGAAGGCTGTTTCTTCAAGGCAACAAACCTTGGTCTCTGCTTCAATACCTGGAAGAGAAGTAGCTGTAAGCCCAGTGAAAAAAACGACACTGTAAGGCCGAAAATACAGCAACGACTGTCTGTCTGTTCATTGGTGCATGGTCAGATAGACGCATTTTCCTTACGTCTGGAGTCCATAAAAGCACTCTGCAGAGTTATTTTGCCTGCTGTTCTCTGGTTGTGATGATGAGGGCTGTGAGTCCCCCCAAGAGTGCAGTAAGCTGTTCAGAACGCACACTAGATGGAACAAGCCTCACTTCCTTTTCTGTCATCCTGCTTTTTCTCCCATTATCTCTGCCCCTCTCCTCCACTATATCAGCATCTTGCTTCATTTCCCAGGTGTGCTGCTTTTCCATCCGACTGATATTAAAACTTTGCATTTCTGCAGCAGCTCCATCTGAGGAGGAAGCACTTTGCAAGGACTAATTAAGCTTCCCACTCCCCAGGGGGACATAGTGTTCTCACTGTGCAGAGTAAATGAAACCAAAAGGGGGGTTCACATCTCTGCCTGAAGCACAAGAACAGAGAACAACCATTCAAACACTGGTGGGAGGATGGGAAAATGTTCTCTGACATTTATTCTGACAAAACTTCACGTTCCCACTGCTTGCGTCACCACCCAGCCTGCAGAAACCCAGCAACAGGAGAGAAAAGGAAGCAAACCTTGCAGTCCCGGGTAGGAATGGTTTTGGAGTTGTTACGATTGTTGAAGCTGTCGATGCAGTGCTGAAATTTCTTGCTTATCAGAGCCTCATCTTCCCAGCTGCACTCGGCATAGGGCAGCCCCATCCACTTACACAGGTATTCGGGGTCATTTGAGGATGTTTTGCGACTGTTTGCTGCAAAATATGCAAAGAAGCCCGAGGCTCAGCAGCTGTGGTTCTGCGGTTGAACCACAAGGATGGTTCATGGCAGTCAGAACCACCTGTACAACCACACGACAGGTCTCAGCTGGCAGAAAAACTTCAGAAGGACCAAAAAATGCTTTTTTACCTGGGAAATCTGAATGTCCCGTTGCAGACTTGCTGGTCTTCACAGCTGTGTTTGGAGACAGAAGAGAAGGAAGGGTTTGGAGCGCAGGCAGCCAGCAGAGGGAGCAGGGCGTGCAGGCTGTCACTGCCACACACCCCAGGCCTTTGTATAGCAATTGTACTGGAAATAGTTTAAGCACCTCTCCAAACGAATTCCCAAAACAAGTGGATGCCAGCACCACTGACTGACATGACAGTGATATTATTGAAGGGCTGAGCCCTGTGTGTTGCTTTTTTTTTTAGTTAGTAATTATGAAAATCTAACCCCTCAGCTGCTTTGCAGCCTAACTGTGGTCCTCATGATGCTTTGGCTGTAAACACCTTGCATCCAAAGGGCTGAAATCAAAGAAATTCAGCAGCCAGCACCTTCAACACTCACTTGGAAACGAGTCTATTATCCTATAGTCAAGGTAAGGAGAATATATGTAAACACAGCTCTGCAAACTTGGATTTCTACTGTTCAAATCCCTGAATTTCACACAGAAACACAGTGAATACCAGGGGTTTTCTCTCCAGAGATACTGGAGGAAAAAGTGAGAGCTGTATGGTTATTCTGCTGCTTTTGGAGATTCAAGTTGCCACCCCTTACTTCACTCCTTTACAAAAGCATTTAGTTCACTTACCAATTACTCTCTCCACTATTTGATACTGTTTGTTCAGCTCTGAAGCTAGCTCTTGTTGGCAGTTGAAATATTCTATATCTTCAGGTGACACCTTGCCCAGCCTAGATGCAAAAAAATCCAAACCAAAAAACCGCTATAAAGCTGTCACACTGCTCACGGAGGACACCTACAGAAATTCTACTTTCCTACATGGCTCTGCCATTCAGACAAGCCACTGGAGCAGACTACTTATAGGACATGTTTCTCAAAGCTTCCTATAATTACAAATCATTACTGAGAAGCAAATGTCACAGATGTTCATATTGGCTCCTTCTTAAACAAGACCGTATTCTGCTGTCTTAAAACCATCATCAAGTATAAAAGCTGCTACTCCCGCTTTATCGCTTTAGAAAAACACTGGGATCCCCTAAGACATGAACTGACGCAAAAAATTGCATACAGACAAGTCCATAATTGACATGAAGCTGCCAGCCCTAATGTCACCTCCTGGACCAAGTGAATCTGTGCACCATTTATTTGTTGCCTGCTACCCCAGTTCTTAAGCCTGGGAAGGGGAAATAGTGTTGATTTCATGCATCTTCCTGTCTCTCAACACCATGGCCACAGACATCATCTCCATGAGAAGGAATGTTCATCAGTAGGCAAAGAGAGACGTCTTGTGCCCCAAAACAAATTGCTTTGGTTGAAACATGCTTTGCAAGAAGCAGTAAAATGTTTCCAGTCATGACTCTGCAAACCTCTGGCTAAAAAAAGCTTTGCTCAAGGCCAAATCACTCGTTGAAGTAAAGCATACCATTGATTGATCTCTTCCTCTTTTTTCTTGAAGTTTTCTAGCTTTTTCAGGCCTTTCACCTTCTGCTGCTGCAGGGACTCTTCACTCTCCCATGTGCTATGGATGTATGACCAGCCTTTCCACTTGATCAGGTACTGAACTTCTCCCTCATCCTTTTCAGGATCAAAGTCAGCGCTTGGGTTGCCATTGGCCTCAGTTGCATACACTGTGGTGGAAGCACCAGTGGCTGAAAAAGAAATCAGGCTTGTGGTCTGTACCTTTGTTATCAAGCACTGGACATGAACTGCATCGGAGCAGAAAGTTATTTTTCTAATACATCTTTTGTGAGAGCACAAAGAATATCCTACAGATTCCACAACCCAGTAAGACAGGCACACAAAAGTTTTCCATACAACAGAATCTTTTTAAATCTCTCAATCATAAATGCTTTCTCTTTAAGGATAATTCAAAGGTCTCTCGAAAATGTTCAGGACCATTCAGTTTTACAAAACCTCTTTTGTTAAGCTGTGAGAACAAAACATAGGCTTTATTTTCATTACGGCTTTGTCAATGGAGCTATGAAAACTGACTGTACTGGAAGAGCTATTTTGTTTTTCACAGAAGAGAGAAGCAAGAATCGCAGAACAATGGCTGGGTTGCTAAAACGCGTGAACGCTAAATGAAAACCGCCAAGCACATAAACTTGACATTTTAGGTTTTCAATACCAGATTTTACAAAAGCTGCTAGATGTAAATAAGAAGCACAGAGGAAAGGGTGAGGAGCACTGCAACAACCCTTGGCCCCTCTTTGAATTGCAGAAGCATTGCAGCAGCTCAAGAGAAACAACCAGTGACTGACATCAGAAATAAAGGCTTTTTCCAGAACTACGCACCTCCTTTTTTCCCAAGCCTGATGTCCAAGACTTTCTCAATAGTTTCACTGTTGTCTTGTTGTTCGTCAGCTCCTTCCCCAGTCATCTCTATCAGGTCATCAGAATCAGTCTCAAAATCATCATCTTCTTTGTAACTGAACAAGATCAAAACCAGACTGATAAAAATCCCCTTGACTCTTCCAAATCCAGAAATGCACAGAATGGGATGGACCGAAGCAAGCGTTCTCCAGCACTGATCCCAGGGTTCACGCATGTTCAGCACATGCATTTCTTAAGACAGCCATTCAGTACTTTTCCCTGAGACACTCGGATAGCTACACTTTATCAGATTAATACACTATGCTGTCCAGTCCACATACTTTTTCTGACCATGGCCAACACCAGATGCCTCATAAGGAGGTGGAATAGTCCCTGCAGCAGAAGCAAGACCATCAAATGAGGAAGTCTCTATCCAGTGAAAGATTATTTTATGTTTGACAATGGAGGTTGCAGAGTTTGAAAGGCTGCATGTATGCCTACACTGTACTAGTAAATATTTGCATGTCGCTTATCTTTGATGAACATCTAAACACCACCAAAAACATTCTTTGGGTGGCTTTGTGCAAGGACTACCAAAAGGTGAAAAGGAACACTCACTGGCCAACAGATAATGTTTTACCTGCAGTGTGTCTCACCAGCCACTCTCAGACAAACATCTCTAGCACAGCTCATTGCAGTCATTTTCATCAATGATCTGTATTTCTTAATCCCACATGAGAGTGCTTTAGACACACCATGCAAACCTCCTTGTATTTCTCTAAGAGGGACTGATAAACACTCGCTCCTTCACAAACAACAAAACAAGGGAAAGAGAAGTCAAGTGTTCACAGTGTGAACCTGACTAAAGAACCACATGTGAGACAATAGGTATCTGCAGGGCAGAGGTGTTTCTCTGCAGGATCACACAGACTTGTCAGTGCCTACGGCAGCAATTTTGAGGTGCCTCTCTTCCTTAACCAGACAGCTCTCAGCGTCAAGCAACCTCACACTTCTGATACCTGACATTTTTGGCTGCTCTTCGTCGAGTTTGTCTCTTCGGTGTCTCATCGTCCTCCTCATCATCATCATCTTCGGATGAGTCTGCTCTCTTTCTTTTCTTCCCACGCTGGCATTTGTGAGGCTTTTTAACACTGGTTTTGGGCACTGTTCTAAAATAAGAATTCATAAAGCCATAATGCAGTATGTTTCACATCAGCATCCTTTTTAATAAAAAAGCATAATTCTCAGATATTAGACCCCTGGGGATTCAGTCTGCTCTAACTATGATGGAAATCACTGCATCACTCACTGGAGCATGAAAAGGCTAAATGAGACAGTAACTAGGTCCTAGGTTTACTAGGTCATAAACAAGGGTAATATTGCAGAAAAAACCAACAGCACTCTTTAGTGACAAAGATTAGCTCTCCACCCAGCATAGGCAGAAAAGACACAGTGTGGTCCAGCCACTCTTTACCTCCTCTGGGTAGGTCTTCTTGCTTTAATTTTCTTGGGTTCAGGCTCACTCTCTCCGCTGGTGCCTTGCTCCCCTCCATCTTCATCTTCTTCTTCACCAGACACCTCTCTTTTCCATTTGTTTCTACAGCCAGAAATGTAGGTCATGAAGGGCAATTGTATTTCAATGTAAACACATGGCTAAGCAGACACCCAAAGCACCTGGGTTAACTGGAGCAGGCCGTAGTTATGACAAAACACTGAAAACTGAGCAGGGAGGATTTTATGGTGTGATCCTCTGGTTTTTGGAAGAAGGTTTGAGTTCACATAGCAACAGGTATCTTGAATACCAGGGGAGTGGTGGAGTCCCCATCTCTGGAGGTATTTAAAAGTTGTGTACACACAGTGCTTAGGGATATGGTTTATTCTAGGGCTTGTCACTGTTACACCAATGACTGGACTCTATGATCTTAGAGGTCTTCTCCAAGCTAGGCAGTTTTGTGACACAGCTACAGTCCACAAGAGCACTCGTGGCAGAGCTGTACTTCTTACAGCTGGGTGGGCTACTGCATCAGTTTATTTACTTTTGCACTTCTGCATTTCTGAAAAGAACTGGAAAAGTCTTAAGAGAAGTGCTCACTTTCACTTATGGAGTATCACAGAATCACTCTGGTTGGAGAAGACCCCTGAGATCACCGAGTTCAACCATCCACCCTACCTTACAAGTTCTCCCCTATGAGCCACAACACGCACCATTACATGATTTCCTTGTGGCCTGGAAAACGGAGCAAAACCTCCTGTCATCTAAATTCAGGCAATTAAAGGTTTCCAAGCATGAAGCCAAATCACACTGTAGTATTAGTGGAAGGAGGAACATTTTCTGTGGACAACTGAGAGCAAAACTGCAGCTCCAAAACACCCTTTGAAGGAGCCCTGCCCTTCTCCAAGGAGATATGGAGAGTCCACAGAGATGATTCGCCTCGCCCAGGAGAGGAGAGGTCTATACTACCACAGTCCTCCCTGTGCTTTATTCCTTCTCTCCTGCTCTGAAGACCACAACTGAACAAAAAAAAGAAACAGGAGAAAGCAGCGGGATCACGTGGCTGTGTTTAAAATTTCGCCTAGCAGACACCTTGCAGTTCAGTTCACTTCAGTGGTTGAAAAAACTGAAAGTTACTTCTTAGATGGAAAAAGGCAGTAAAATACAACTGCAAGTGAACTTAGTAACAGTGACTGGCCATCTAAAATATCCTTTATGGAAGGTCTTTTGTTTTAGCTGAGGGTTATAAAAGATAAGTGAGGAAAATAATTTGGCATTTTATCATCTGGTCATTAAAAAGGTGGGAGGAGAAGAGATTAAACTACATTAAGTATCTCTGAAAGAGAGTACGTGACCTGATGGAGAAGTAGAAACTGACAACAGAAAGCGAATCTAACTTGTTCTGATTGCATCAGGGCAAAGCAGGAAATGAAAGCAAAAGAAAATTTGGGAAACTGCATCCATCTCTAGATTCATATTCATACTTCATTTCAGTCATCCAAAGAATAATTACTGAAAATATTAAACAATTCACTTTACGAGCTCACCATGCTTATGCTTATCAAAAAATCCCAACACTATGATTCTGAAAAAATAAACCAAACCAAAGCACCACTGTTCAAAACCCTTTCTCTAGAAACTTACGTTTTTTTCATTCGCTTCTGGCCTCTTCGTTTTGGACTCTCATTTTCAGATTCACTACTTGCCTTTAATTGAAAAGAAAAAAAATGAGGTTGTAGGCTTCACTCTGGACTGTCTCCTCAAGGATACAACTGAAACACATGCACAAGGTCTGAGCTCAGACACAGCCCAACCGCCCTTCCACTGCAGTGCTAGCATGATGCTTTGGTGTGAAGAAACATGCAGAAGAGCTGCCGGCTCCCCAGCACCGTTCCCTCCAAACCTCCTCAATGCTGCTGTGATCGCTTTGTGAAGAAGGTAATTCGGGAGAAAGGATGCAACACTTGTCCTTGAGTCCCTGAGCTTGGGATACACAAGGCTGTGATCCACCTACTCAGCATCAACTCTCAAGACTTGGCAGATGACACCTTAGCAGAGGCAGTGGCCAGGCAGCCCTGTGGTGCATGCAATACCCCATGGATTACACAACCACGAGGTGAATTTAACCTACAAAACCTTGCACTGCCCAGCACAGGGGGCAAAATGTACCCCTGAAACAAACAGGGTGGCTCAGCAGCTGCTACCTCTGCCTACAGTGCAAGCTGAGCATTGCTCCTGCCTGATGCTCATGAATCAACAACAGCACAACTCTGTGCTTTCAGACAGCACTTTCAGGGCTGCTGCAGTGCGAAGGCTCAACTGTTTTACAGAGCTTGTACCTGAAAGTACAGTGGCTGAATGTTCCTTCATGAGTGCCCACACCTGCCATGTCAGTGAGAATCCAGCAATACTTTTTTTGGGGTGTTCAGGCTTAGTTTCTGTATTTGCAGAAACTCTCTCAGCCATACAAATTCTCATCACTAGTATGTCCTTGATGCCCTAAGGACCTGACTGGGTCAGAGCCATGCCCTCCTGCTTCCTTCCTCCTAATCTTCCAGTCTCCACCAGTGAAATCTCTCTGGCTAAATATATCTAGAGATATTGTAACTACTTGCTGTACTATTTTCAGTGTGGGCATCATTAACTCCTACCGGCCAGTAACATTTCTTAACCAGCAGATGACTTTGCCTCATACATTTGTCTCAGAAAACACAAACCAGAGGGAGAAAACTAAAGAAACCAGCGTGAGATCTCTAAAAGGGTACTGAAATGGCAGAAGTAACACAAGTTTGCTTGCTCTAGGTACTTACTGGAAATATTCCACTTCATACTGGTTTTTGCTGCAGTATTCAGCTTTACCTCTAGGCAATGTCTGTTCATCTCCACAGGTACCTCAGTTTGCATCTCCCGGTACACCCTCCTTGACAGAGCTAGCAAAGCTTAGAACCCAGACCTGTTCTCACAAGAATTCTATTGCTGTGAGTTGCAACATGAAAAAGTGGAGGCTCTGGAGACCCACAGCCCATCCTCTGCATTCTTTGCTTCCATTTTCCAGCTTCCCTTTTCACCAACAGAAACCTTCCTCTTGCTTGCATTAGCGCTTCCATTAAAATACTCTGAAGTTCTTGATACATGGTGTGAGACCCAGAGCTTTGCTGAACGCCACTGTGCTCTGGTGTCAAACTTGCATGTGACACAGTACCACCACACATCACCACCCAATGTGCTCGTCCACTTGCATCACAGCCCTGCATGCAATCCCTGTCTCACTCACCAAGCATCCAGGAAGCAAGCGACAGGCAAACACCCTTGACCACTACCTACCCTTGCAACACAAGCCAGGCATTCCAGTGATTGCCATTTTGACAAGCAAAGTTTTAAAGTCCTCGATTTCCAATTTTTAATCTCTTATCCACTCTCTGAAGTGTTCTGCTTTGCTATTCCCATTTTAGCAAGTGTTGAGAGCTGTCCCTCAACATACATCTTCCCACTTCATGGGACTCTGGGCAAACCACACATGGAGAGAGATGGGTTTTTCTCTCGTTCTGCATCAGAGAAGATCAGATTTGGAGAAAACCAAACAGGACCTTTGACTCTTTGAAACCAACTCCACTTCTTAGCCAAAATCTCATTTTCTAAGTTTCTAGTGTCCTAATGCCTCCGCTCTCGTTCTGCACTGCTGCTGTCTCTACAAAGCCAGTGACTTGTCTTTTCCTCATCTCTTCTTGCCTTGAAAAATCTAACTCATGACTGCAATTCAGCCTCCTTCAGTTAAGCTTTTCAAAGACACCATTGTGTTTTCTGGATGTGTGTCAAGCCCAGCTCTTTCCCCTCTGACACAGCCAGTCCCAGCCTGAGTCATGTGCCTGCCTTGCACTCCCACATCCTCCCTGGCCCAGTACTGGGAAGCTCTGCAAAAGCCACCTGTGACTCAGCCTCTCCTCCACTACCAGCTCTTCCTCACCAGCTCCTCCTATCAGCCTGGCCATGGACTGCCAGGCTCCAGCCACTGGTTGAAAGCTGCTTTCGTTTTACATGGAAATAATTTTTTAAGCGCTAGCACATTTTAGCAACCTCTTAATTCTGCTTAAGTCCACATTTCAGGATCTAGCTGCAGAACTATGCTGACTTGCTCAAATCAGCCCGAGGGTGAGCTCTGCAGCTCTGCAACACAAACAGAGCTTGTGCATGTAGAACCCTGTTACCAACACCAACCATCAATCTCTGGCTGATGGTAAATTCCTCAGTTAAGGAAGAGTAGATGATAACCAGAGGGCTGAGAACACACCAGGTCCCCAGCATGCACAGGTCCCATCTGCACACCAGCCTGCCACCCATCCATTGCTATCAAGGAGCAGAAGAGCTGGGAAATCACATGCAACTTGAACTTTTATAATGTCATTTCCCTGAATGAACAAGCTAAGCTGCCAAAATCCACCTGCAGTTCCCATCAAGCCTTTTGTCAGCTGCTGCTGTGCCCAAGGGGAAAGATGACTTATCTTCCCTAGTTCACTCTTTTCCTATCAAACATTTCTAACGTGCCAAACTTAATCCTGCACCACTACTTCCAGCTACACTAGGAACAGGCCTCTCTTGCTATTTGCTTTCCCCACCTCCAGGTGAAGGGATCAGCCCTCCCTCTCCAAGCCCTGCTGACTCCTTCCACTAATTTATTCTCTTCCTCAGCACACTTGAACTAGATAACCTATGCAGTACTTTGCTGTGGAGCAACAATGTACAAAACACGGAGCTGCATATGGAGCACCAAGTAGAGCAATGCAGCCTTAAGGTTCTGGTCCTACAGACTATCCACCAGTGTCTCCACCACTAGCCCAGGGCAGGAGAAGCACAGACTCAAGCCATCAGCATGGTCCAGGTGAACCTCTTGAGTTCATGCCACCTACTGGGAGAGATGAGGACTTGTGTAAACAGAGAAAAGAAACATTTCAGACTAAAGTCAAAGCTAGGGTTTGCTCATTTCAGGCTTAAAGACCAAGCTGTCTCTTATGCTTCAGAAAAGCTGGAGGATCTCAGCTCACAAGGTGCATTTTCTCATGTCTGCTGAGCACCTATCCCTGTGATACTGGTAACATTCAACTCTCAGCAAAGACACGAGACAAAGCAATAATCAAAATGTAAATTAACAAAAACTGTTTTTCAATAATAAAACCAACTGCATTTTGGAAATATCTCTGCTCAGAGACTTGTGGCCTCTCTCACAGACAAGATGCACCATGCCATCTGTGACTAACCCCAGTGTGAAACCATCATTTTTATAGTAAAACAGAGTGTGTGGTTTGGGCACACTTGCTTCTCGAATGCCCCAGAGCACTCTGAATGGCACCTGGCTCTGCACGTCTCGCTTCTCCTGGGTGAAACCTGAAGCAGATTTATTAACTGCAAAGACGACATGCAGGCAAGTACAGTTTTTGCTAAAAAACTAACATGTGCTTCTTGTTCCTGGAGACAGCCCCAGTCCTCCAAGCTGCTCTGTGCCCCTATGCAAAACTGCACTTTCACTTCCTCATCTTTCAGCCCACACCTCAGTACTGGCCACAAGTTATCATCCTCCCCAACTGCAGCACAGACCTGCATGAGGTGCCCAGTGGCCTCTGGGCAGTTCCCAGATTACAGTTGTTTCTGCCACAGAAATACCCTGCCCAAATTGTTGGTCTCAGAGGACCGACTGGTGATCAAACAGTGCCCCGAAAACTGAACCACCTCCACCTACATATCACCTCCCCGACCGGGCTGAGTCACGGCACAGCATGCAGGGAGGTGGATGGCTGGTTCTTGCTCTGAGCCTGCCAGGCTGCCTGGGCAATGTTTTTTGCTAACACTGCAGAGAAACGCTAAGGAAGAAGGTAAAAATTAAAAGCTCCTAGACACTGTGCTGGAAGTCCCAAGCAGTAAGCGACAAGAACAGGTCACTGGCGACAGGCTTAACCCTGTGAAAGCAAAAAGCAATCTTAAGAAGTGTCGAGCGCCTTGAGGATTCTGTCTGCTCCCGCAAGCAGCAAGGAGTGCTCAGCACCACACAGGCTCCAGCTACACTACATGCTCTCTCTTGGTGTTTTGATCTTCCAAAAGCAAGACTTTCCATTTCCTCTTGCTCTTTGCGAGGCCTCAGCATTGTGCTCCTGACATGTCACACCCTCCATCAGACTCTGCTGCAGATGGGAGTTGCCCTACAAGGACCAGTCAGTGTCATTTTGAAGAGAGAGATGGGAAGGGGAGGTCCAATCTGGTTAATTTTGGCTTTGTGTTTGATGAAGGAGGCAGCAAGGTCATTTGGAGGAAGGGGTTGGTTTTTTTGTTTTTTACAATATTTTGTGGTATAGCAAAGTTTGTACATCTCAGATTTATTATTTTTTAAACTTTATCGTACCGTAAGTAATAGGAAATAAAGATATTGAAAAAGAAAACAACATTTGCAAAACCACGTAATATTGTAAAACAAAAAAAGATGGGACTTACCTGAGCCCCTAAAAGGGCAATCAGGTGTGTAGCGGAGGTCTGTGGTGGGTGTGACATCGCCGGCACAGTGCATGCCAGGGCATCGCACAGAGAGGTGACCAGCGAGCCTGGGCTTTGTCCAACTTGAAAAGGAAAACAAAAGCTAAGTCAATGATGTGCCGAGCCCCTTCCCAGCCTGCTGCTACATGGGACATCCAGCACAGGAGTCTGGGCAGGCAGGTGGTGGCACAAGGGGTGCCACAAGGCTCAATGATAACGCACCAGAGCAAGGAACCCGAGCCCTGTGTTTGCTGCGAAACTCAGACCTCTCCAGCATCCAAATGCACATTTCAGTGGTGAAGCACAGCCTGACCATCAGAGAGCACCACAGCCTCCTGTTCTGCTGAAAGTCTAGTCACTCATCTCCAGATTCCTAAGTACGACTTTTTGAACTCTGAGCATCAAGCTTAACTTTCGGGCTAAGCCTCTCCCTGATTTTCTTTCTCCTCTGCTATCATTACTCAAACCTTCCTGAAGACCTGCAGATGAAATGTAGAAAGTCTGTTAAGATACAAACAAAGGTAGCAGCTAATTCCTAGTCCTTCAGGAAAAATCCTCCAGTGTTCTGAAACAAGAACAATTAGGTTTGTTTGCCAGGCTCTGACCACTGTCACCTACAACTAAAGCATAAAACACTCCCTACCTAATATTCAAGCAAAAAGAAGTGGTGGTTCATAAAGCTGAACACACACAAACGCATTTATCAGTGCGGTCCATTCTGGGACGGGCAACAATGACTGTTCTGTTGTTACAAGGTGTTTCTGGGAAGTTTCCTTTATTCCTGGTTGGATTCATATTGTGTTTTGGGTTGGTTTTTTTTCTCTACACAGACTCATTCTCTCCAGGACATTTCTACAGCAGAGTATGATTTGCATTACACCCCCTTCCAACAATCAGATCAGTGCTAGCAGATCTCAGCCCACGCAGTGTTCCGCTGACTCCTCAAGCCAAGGGGATCCAACTGCAGGACGGGGACCTTAACTGCAACATCCATGTACCAAGATTTCTGTGTTTCTGTGTTACCAAGGATTCTGTGTTTACAAGGCAACACAGACAAGACCTGCCTTTGCTCTTCAGGTTTGGCTGGTTTTATATGTTCAGTTATCCCTCATCCTTTTTTATTTTATCCTTACCTCATCTTTTATATTAAATCGCGACGGTTCTTGTCTGCTCCGGTTTGACCTCCTAACCCCATAAACATCAGGATATTCTTCCCACATCTGAAAAAATAAACAGACCATCAGAAGGCCTGCTTCACCCCAATGACTTCTGACACTGTCGAAGTTTGATGGTGCATGTTTTTTTCAGTGAAACAACATGAAACCATTAGGGTATTAGCAACCAGTAGATGGAAGCTTTAAAAAAAAAAATGGCTGAGAAGGATTATGATTATTTTGGAGTATTTGGTAACCTCTATAGCAGCATGTTTTATCTCAGCATTATCTTTGCAGTGGTCCACCTTTGCACCAGGATACAAATTGCTCTCCAGCTCACTTAAGCTAGAAGACAGAGTGTTGAGATAACCAGGCCTCTGCAAGCAACGGTGCAGACAGTAAGGAGGCAACACCTTGCATGTGGAATGAATGGAGTTACCAACTCAAAAGGACAATTCACTGTTACTAACAGCTTCTACCATGATTCCTTTCCACAGGGAAAACCTCAGCTGCCTGATAGGCCACTGCCAGCACCAACTTCAAAAGTTAATTCTGTGGATGCCCAGCATGGACAGGAAATGGAGTGGGGCACCCTGGCAAGGTGGAGTGGTGGTGCTGCTGGTTCTTCTCCTGAACGTGCTGACATGAAAGTGGTTTGGCAGTGCAGGACACATGGACATATAGAGCCAACTTTTGAGAACATTTGTGATCTATTTGCTGTAACCAGGCTCTAAACAGTTTCATACACTGTGTGTAACAGCATGCACTACTACTTGCTGGATGGACAGAAGGAGAATGGGGAGACAAGAACTGACACCTTGAGGAATACGAACGCAGAGCTGTGTTGGTGACACGGGATACCGAAAGATTTACAGGGCAGACACAAACCACCAACGTGTCTCTCTCACACCTACACCAGCAATCCCTCTCTCCTTCAGCAGACCTTATCCTCTTATGATTTTCTAAACCTACTCATTCTCTTTCTGCTTCTCTCTCCCTCCAGTCCTCAAATGTCTCTACAAGCCACTGACAGAAAAAGGAAACAAAAATACACTGCCAGATGGAGAGATGACTTGGGATTGAGAGCTCAGCAATTTTTCTGCTCCTTTTAAAAGGGATAACACCGCAATGGACAGTTCGTGAGGGTGTGTGTCTGCTGGGCACATGAGGACAGAGACAAGTTCTCAGGAAAGAATAACTCTAAATACTCCCCCAACGGTTAGAAGTTGGTATTTAATCTTTTAAATGGCAGTCTTTGTATTGATCGACTCCCACGACAAATCTGAATAGCACCTAACACAAACTAACTTCACCTTTGTGGGTGTATCTAGACAGAAATACAAAATAAGCAACAATATCATAATTAATTGTGCTGGTTATTCAAGGGGAACAGGTGTCAACATGCCTAGGTTAAACCTAGCTAAGGAAAACGCCTATTAACAGAGAAATTAAGGAAGGGAGAGGCTTTCTTATTAGAGGGTGCCCTGACCTCCTCGCATTTCATCCATGCTAATTATCACTCTGTATATGGATGTGCTCCCTCACAGGATAATTTCAATGTTTATTGTTAGGGACACACTCTTAAAAGCCCTCAGAGGAAGAAAAAACTTCCTTCAGTTCGCACTTATCAACAATAAAACAGAAATTTGAATACTGCATTACCACAGCTGCCTTATTAACACCTTCCTCTTGCCTGTCTGCACATAGGAGATTTAGCCACAAACTGATCTAGCAGCCTCAAGATTTGTAAGAGGGAGAAGCTGGTAGCAAAATCCATCACTGCTCCTGTGCAGGGGCACTGGCTGAAAGCACTGCCCTTCGTTCTCAGTCTTTACAACTTTCTCCATAAAACCCACTCTCATGACCAAACTCTGCAAAGTGTAAACCACAGCTAGGAACAGGATAGTTACACATTACAAACATAAAAACACCACCAAAACCAAAAAACCAAAACCAAAACCCCAACCTAACCTGATTTTCCTCCCTCCAAGTGAACTCAGTTCACCGAGTTCCTGTCTCCGAACGGATATATGGGCTCCTCTTTCTCTCTTCACACTACACCACTATGCACATGTCTCCAACCCTCGGGTAAAGAAAGTACCCAAGGCTCAGCTTCTGCAATGGGCAGGTGCTCACCAACCAGAGGGGCACCACGTGCGTTAGACACCTGCAACCCCTTTTCTTTCTGGGCAGCAACAGGTGGAGGGCAAAGCTGGCCATTTCAGCAGGTACTCCTAACAGACAACTAGGAAACTGCAGAAAAACAACACAACAAAGAACTGCTGTTCTGGACATAATAAATAATAGAAAGTAAATAGCTTCTTTCCTCTTTCTCTTTTATAACAGATCGCAAAAGGAAGCTCTACTACTTCTGAGGGAGAAGAGAGACAGGAGAGAGAAGCAGTAAGATGGAGGGAGAGTATGAAATGACAGTGTCATGTACTGGTGACGGTCACCTGCCCCTCGTTTGCACCAGTCAGCCCCATCACTATCTACCTGGTGCCCAAAGAGTCGTTCCTCCAAACACACAAGCTCCTGCTCACAACGATGACTCCAGGGCACAAGCACACAGACCAAACAGCCAACGAGTGACGTAGGGACGCCAGAGGTCAGAGGCTGTTTCGTCAATGTGCAAAGTGGCAGGAAAATTGAAGACAGCTTCATAAATGTCCTGCTGTCTGTCCTGTACCTTTTGGTGGGTACAATGGTAACACAGCTATGTAGAGCAGCAGGGGCAATACCTTTTTAACATCTGCTATCCTTTCCTTCTTAGAGGCCGGTTTTTCTTTGGTTTCAGGAGGGGTCTGCTGGGATTTCGAACATGTTGATTCACTTTCGGATTCAGACTGACTTTCAGAGGACTCCGAGCTGCTGTTTGACTCGCTGCCCTGCTCGCTTTCAGACTGGCTTGCGGAGTCAGAGCCAGAGGCTTCTTCGGATGCCGAGTGACTGATGGTAGAGAAAGAAGATATTGCATTTTAACTGCACTGTCAAAGCTCTGAAACATGCAGCGAGCAAACCTGAGTCATGTGCAAGCTACAGTAGGCTTGGAATAGCCTAAACGCAAGTGTAAACCACGCAGACTCAGACAAGCACTGGTGTATTGAAACAGCAGCAGTTACCTCCAAGGAAAGGCAGTGAACAAATGGGTGAGAGCATAGCCCCAAAAAAATCACTGTTCAGGGTCTCCTGCCAATCAACCAGAACAAAAAGTGCAATGGTTTTATGAAGAGAAACATTGATAATACCAGTAGCACAGGTCCTACTGGGAGGATCTGGCTTGCTCAGAGGGAGTAAGAGCAAGGTATATTGGGCGCTAGAGCACCTGGAGACCATCGTGCTGTGCTAGTGATAAGCTGTTGCTCTGGCATGGCTCTTCACTACATCCTCATATAGGTGGTGGTTCAGAAACCCCACATCCAGTTTCTGAAGAGAGGCCAGCGCCAAACACTGTATGTGTAATATTATGCATTAGAGCACATCTCGTGGTACTTGCAAAGTTAGTAAACTGAGCAGCAGGGCAGCAGAAAGGAGCTGATCCAGGCGTGTGGCTGGGGCAGCTCCTGTTTAAAGGATAACAGCAACGCTGGGCAGGCTGTGTCTCTCAGGTAGCCAGTTATGAGGAGGGCAACACTTCAAGAAAGTTTGTTTATTTTTTGTTTTCCCTTTACAACAGGTTTATATACAGAATTCTCATGTGCACGCAGGCTCCTCAACAAAACAATGAGAAGCCAAACTATTTTAGGCAGCCAAAACACACAAAGACCTTTGCCCAATCACTCCAACATCTATTTTTAATTTAAAATCCAGTTAAAGAGAACTGAAATCTCATCAGACAGTGCACACACCAGGAAGGCAGCACTACAAACCCCTGTGCACTAACCAACGCGCAGTGTTCAGCAACGAGAGCACAAACGCTTTGCACAGGGAGCCAGCGGCTGACCTGGAGCTCTCGCAGCATCCAAGGGTTTGCTGCAGGTTTAGAACCATGAAATGAATCACAGAATCACAGAACATTAGGGATTGGAAGGGACCTCAAAAGATCAGCTAGTCCAACGAAGAGCTGGGGAAACTTTGCAGAGGGAAAACACCTTTTATTTTTCTTTTTTGTATAAAACTATAGAAGGAACAAGATGCACGGACGGCTTTGCTCAGGGTTTGCCACTCCAGGGAGAAATGATACAAGAAAGCAAAAAGGACCTGTACAAGTGGACAGGACTGCACGCAGAGGGGTGCAGGCCCCGGGGCCTGGCTCACTGGGCCCTGCTGCTGCTCTCAGCTACCACACGCAGACACCATGGAAATCTGCTCCCAGCTAACGATCCGTAACCTCTGGATGAGCTGCGCAGGGCAGGGGCTGTTGCTGCGGCTTGGGCTGGGCCCTGCTCCCGGCTGCCGTGTCCCTGGGAGCGGGCAGAGGGCAGCAGCCGAGCGCCGGGATCCTGCTCAGACACAGAGCTCCTCGCCCGGCTCCCGCCGCCATCTTAGAGCCGGCCCTCGCCCTTCCACCATCTTGCGATCGCCTCGTGGTGGCGGCTGCAGCGCGGGGCCTGCTCCCCAGGGCACGAGTGCAAGGAAGGGGGTAGCAGGAGCGGTGCTGAGGGGCGTTTGCACCGTCAAAGCAGCAGAAATTGAGCCTTTTCAGCAAGAAGCTGAGTGAACTGCTGCTGGTGGCTGCTGGTTTTGCTGTTCCAGCTCGGTGTCAAAGAGCCAGGGGTACAGCACCATGTCCTTCCCACAGGTCTGGAAAATCAAGCTGGACTGCTGCCCTTCCAGGCCACCCAGTCACAGAATCACAGAAATACTGAAACAGGAAAAGACCTCTAAGATCACCAATCCCAGCCTATGACCTAACATCACATGCCATGTCCAGTCCATTCTTAAAACACCTCCAGGGAAGGGGATTCCACCAGCTCCCTGGGCAGTCCATTCCAGTGTCTGATCACCCCTTCCGTGAGGAAGTGCTTCCTCACATCCAACCTAAACCCCTGGCGCTCCTGCCTGTCCCAGTCTACCTACGATAACCAAATCAGAGCCCCACATGCAGCCATCTTGCCACAACCAGGCCCGTCCTCCAAATTTTCTGAGATCTCCAGTCCCTTCACTACAATCCTCAGTGGCTGCTGTCCTGCAACACCCCACTGCCAGCGCCATCCACCACAGCTAGCCCTGCTCGCCCACTGCCCTCCATACAGTTCATTCACTCCCAACATCCTGCCCAAACACACCACTGGGCCAATGAGTCTGCTCAGGGCAAGTGATGAAGCTGTTCTGTTGGGAGAAAATCAAGAGTTTTTACAAGAAAACAAGGGTATTTACTCTGAAGCACTGCCACACCACTCAAGGAAACGACGCTCCAGCAGCTCTAGGGGCAGCGGGCTCAGCACAGGCAGGGCTCAGCACAGGCAGGGCTCCTGCAGGGACAGAGGCTCAACCTCACAAAGAATAGGATCTGAAGGCATCTAAACCTCTATTGTCACAACACAAAGCGGCAACATCAGGCTCTGGTTCAGTCATGTTTGTGTCCCGTGGTCCCCAGAGACGCATGAAAGACTTGTCTTCAGACAGATTTATTAGCAATAACTGGGAGAAATTACAACAATCAGGCCCAGACCGAGGCCAGACAGCCGTGGCAGTATTCATTTAAAGACAAACAGTAATTACTGGCCTCCTCCCTTTCTGGAGCTCTTTTGTTTCTCAAAGCCCTAAGCTTTATTTCAAGGACACATGGACACAGCCTTTCTGCACATCGATAGTCATAATTCATACACTTTATCCGCAACATCATCTGGACACTGTTAATCCTCTTTTTTCCAAGATGTGAAACCCTGTCATCTGAAAAGGGGTGCACGCCTTTCTGGTGACAGAGAGAGATGACACACTCATCTGCATGGCCAGGTATGCGTGTGCTTACCCTACTAAGGGAAGAAATGTAGAGGAGAAGTGGTACGTCCCGCTTAAAGCTGTTCCAAGTAATTCCTTTTTCATAAACAACCTCTTATCATGGCCAAAGTATACATGCCTCTCTTTATTTCTACACTGAGAGAATAAGAAAAACCTTGGGAAATACTAAGTCCATCAAATAATCCTATCGCTGAGACAATCAGGAAGCATTTCTACCTGCTAACAGAGTGTAACGGATTAGCAACATCATACGTCAGGTCAGGCCTTATGCTGTACATAACTGGAGATTTAAGTTCTCTTTTCAGGAGCTATTTTTGGCATATGCCCTGTTTTAACACCCTTAAGATAACAGCCAAACAAGACCTACTTTCAACTAGACTGCCAAGTGGAGGATAAACTATAAATAATTGTTGCCAAAATCACAATTCAACCAGCCCAGCCACCTCCCAAACTCAGCAGGGAAACACCCATGAACAAGAAGAAAGCTACATTAGTTAACACTCTTTAAGTGAGAAACTTATACAAATGGAGATCTGTTAAGACTTGGCCAAATGTGTTCCTCTGGTTTCCAAGAAATACTTCAGGCTATAATTCTGCTTTAATGAAGAGTCTGCTCCTGACTTGAGGGGTAAGAAAACCAAATCATCTTACCAAGAAGGGCATGTCACTTCCAAGAAATAAGTAGCTGAACGGCAGCGATAAGACCCTTTACAATCACGCATCTAAGTTTACAAGGCAATTATAGGGTGCCTCCAGTCTCAGCGTTTAATATTTCATATGACTTCATTTTATAGAGGATCATCTTTGCTAACAGCAACAAAACATTTTCTATAAGCTCTTAACAAGCACAAACAGTAGGTGTGTTTGCAGAAGGTGCAAGACAAGCTGAAAAACTGACCCAATAACATATTTCTGGAGCCATGAGCCGACAGAAGAATGGCTCTAACAGCCCTGGACTTTAAAATGTGGCTTTTGATGGACAGAATTTGAAGTCAGCCAGAGGGATAAAGGAGAATTAACGATCCAAGACCTTCCCACAAGCCAAGCTCCTCTTAGCTGTAAAAAGCAGCGTGCACATTTTGAATCTAAACAAGGTTGAATCCAAACAGCAACACTCCACTGGCCTTCACAAGCTCAGCACCAGTGAAACCACTCCATGCATGTTCGAGAAGGTTCTTGGCACAGATTCCCAGGGATGAATAACATCAGAAATCAAGTTTATTGCTCCCCTCTGGCAAACATACGCTTAACCCTTCTGCACGATTGGACACGGCTTAACACAAAGCACAGATAACTGACACCCAGGTGTCCCTCCACATCTCGGCTTGCTGCCACCAAAAGGCCAAAAGCAGGCAGAGAGCTCCTCCCCTGTCCCACCCACTGTCACCCTACAGCCGTTAAGTCCAGTACTCACCGAGGGCCTGCACTAGCAGTGACTGGGCTGCTGGACATCAACATGAGCAACCTGAAGTCGCTAACAGAGCAGAAGACTAGCCCAGACAGACAGCAAAATACATCTCTGCTGGCTTAGTGAGGCAAACCAGCACCAAGCTACTAAGGGAACAGGTAGCAATGGATGTCTACTGCATTTGGCAGCACAGGTGAGTTGTAGAGGACAAAAGGACCAAGCAAGGCCCAAATTTTGGGGTAGCAGTGAGCCAAATATCTTAGTTTGGCAATTCCTGCCTCCTCCGATGTCCCTTTCTGGCAGAGGTAAGCCAACTGCCAGCAGTTAGAGCGTTCCGGTTCCATAGCAACCTTGGAACCACAGGTCAGCTCACCTGACCTGCTGCCACAGGGCACTATGGGAAGCCAAAGTGTGACTCCAGAAGCAAGAGGGATGTCTTCTCCAGACCTAGTGTATATTCCACATCCAGCTCTAACAGTTGAAGGCTTCTCAGCTGTTGCAGGTCTTGAACAAGGGCTGCCAGCCTCACACACCCACCAGCAGTACTGGCTTGATTCATCCCAAAGCACAGATCAACAAAACCAGTATAGGCCACCAATTTAGAACTATTTAAACAGATGAGCCTTCCTGAAGTGACCTACACACACACACACACTCTGCTGTACACACCAAGTGATGGTGACAAAACACAAAGATGGTAACGCACTGACTCGGCTGGCTACGATGTTGCTGTTAAACATCTCCTTTGGATAGTTAACCTATGTATGTTATGTTCCCTATCATTATTATAAATAAATGTAAGTGAAATGCATTTTGCAAGTGAAAACAAGCACCAGCAGTTAATATTGATGCATGGACCCAGTCACAGCTGTAAAAAAGCACCAAACCACCTTAAATTTCACCTCTAGACTAAAATAAGCCAGGGATGGAAACACAAGACTGTTCCTAGCTATAGATTATCTGATGAAGCAGGGACATGGTTTAATAAAGAGGTGGCATTTATTTGATAGCTACATGGATCAGGAGGACTGAGCAGAATTTCATGAGATCTACCCCTTGCCTTGGGAACAAAACCAGGAACAAATACTACAGTAACTTTAGGCAAGGCCATACAGACTCAGGACATGGAGCTTCCAGGAGAGACAAGTGAAGGGACACTCAGGTTGTGAAGATAAATTCATTCCAGCTTTTTGAGCCCCCTTTATTTCATTCTGTTAAAAAAAAAAAAAACAAACAGTGATTGGTGCTTGCCTGTCTCCCAAGGCAGATTTTCTGAGTGATAAGGGTTGGGAAGGGTCAAAGAGCATTTCTCAACCTGTTTCCTGCAGGCAAAAGTGGAAATGGGGGGAAGGGAGGGAGGTGGAAAAAATATTGCTTTTACTCCACTAACTGACTGGAGGGCTGGGCACAGAGAAACCAGATGAGGTTCAACAGGGACAAGTGCAGAGTCCTGCATCTGGGGAGGAATAACGAACTCCACC
>JAOXOE010000705.1:12742867-12771047 GCA_028565055.1 Phoeniculus purpureus | reverse complement strand
CTTACCATAAGGATATTATTTAATGTTAATAACCCCACTTTAAGTTTCTTGTTTCTCATATAATAAATACCGATAGCACCGCAAATTCCAATCAAAGTAGAAATACTAGCTGCAAGTAATGCTACAGCTATCGTGTTAACTATAATTACAAGTAACCGTTTATTTTGAAATACTGAAGTATAGTGATCAAATGTAAAACCTTTAAAATGTGTCATATTCCCTGCACTATTAAAAGAATAAAAAAAAAGCCCATGCCCACCAAACGAAAGGAAGTAAAGGAAGGCGGTGTGGTAGCACGCTCCCAGTCCAGCCCAGCACATCCCCGGGCCGGCGTGGGAGAGGCCACGCGGCGCGCGCAGCCATCACGCACAGCCCTGGCTCTGCCTCCGTGGCTGTTACCAGGCGAGCGCAGCCAATGGCCGCCCCAGCCGGCGCACGATGGCCTTTGAACTCCCCACCAGCAACTTCCTGCTGTTTTTAGAGCACACACAGTGCAATGCAGTATGTCTGTCAGCTATGCGGCACAAAGGAACAGCCATTTTGTGCCTGAACTGGACCCGCACCAAAATGCCAGGCAGTGCAGCCTTCCCTGATCCCTTCACCGGGCAATCGGGGCTTCCCAAGCACTATCGAAACCAGACAGGGACGCCCTCCGCTTCCATGGACAACGACGGAGGATAGTTTTTGGTTTTTTGTTTAACGCCTTCATTTCCCTCCTCCCCAGATCCTCTTTCGCCTGTAACTGCATCTCCATAAAATGGCTGCCACGCCAAACCAGGGTGTTGTGCTGTGCGAGGGCTGCGGCACTCGCTGCACAGCTCTGTGCCTCTGTAAGGTGGCCACTAAGCACAAACCCGCCATTTCAGACCTCAGGCTGCCAACTCCCTGAACACCAGACAGGCTGAAATCCAGCCCCAGTGGCAACCCCCCTTTTTCCCCCTCACAAAAAAACCACTGTTTTAGTGCTGGAGAAGCCAGGAGCTGGATATAGAGGCAGGGGGTTGTGTATCAGAAACAATTCCCACACCAGGGTATTTAGGAAGAGCAACTGCAACAGATTTAGGTCAGGGAAAAGGAACAATGTATCCTCCACCTCATAGTTACTGGCCCCTACAACTGCACGTGGAGGGGCTCCAAGCCTGCCTCTGGGGTCACATAAAGGTTGTACCAGGGTTGCACCCACTCACACCACCTGCCTTTTAGAAGATGCTAGAAAACATACCAGGATTTTGTTGAATCATTTAATGCAAGTCCCAGATGCATACAGGTAGGTGGTGGGTTCGGCACCAACTGTTATCCAAGGTGGGGAAAGTTGTGTGAAATGAATCAGCCTTCAGTTTGGAAACAAAGGACAGGTGCTGCTGTTCCTCTAGAAAGGCACCTCTCAGCTTACAAACTGCAGGAGTTAAACACCTCCCTCAATCCCCATACGTAAATCACCTGTTTGGGGACAACTCTGGGGTATTTCTGTTTATTTGGCTGCTCCTTTCCTTAGGCCTGGTCAGATACAAGTCAATTCCAAGTGTATTTCCCCACACAAGGCAAGGCGGTGCAGAGGAACTGTGTTTTCTTCTGCTTAAACACTTTTCCCCAGCCCTGCATTTTTGCTTCTCCAGCTCAGGTGAATGACGCCAACCTCATCTACCTTTTCCACCCACCTCCACCTCCCAGGCCTCCCACCAGGCTTTATGTAACAGGACTTCATGTATTTCCACACATGCAGAGCTGATCTCACAACTGGGGAGAAAGCTGACCGGCAGCACGTGAAGTGCAGACATCAGATGATTTCTGGGCTACAGTAAAGCAAAGTGGTGGCTTTACTTCCTAGAAATCATTTCCCCTGCAACTTCAAGGCAACCTCAGGAAGTAAAAGCCCATTTTACGACATTCAGCTGACTCACAGCTCAGAAGAAAGCTCAACAGGGCTCACTCACAAATATCCTGTGCTCAATTGTTCCCACACTTCAGGTGAGTGGATGTTACTCACAGCAAGTTTATTTTGAGAAAAAAATTACCAAGAGGGAGAATGGTAACCTCACCCAACAAGTGTCACATGTACATTGATCAAGTATGATTAAAAACTGCCTTTCAATGAAAACCCCGAAAGCACACGTGTGAGACACTATGCAAATCTAACACTCCAAAGGACAAAAAAATAACCCAAAAGGTCTTCTTCCTGTGGAACTACTGACAGTCTCCTATTTAGCATATCTTTAACACAGATAAAATGCTTAAGTTTAGTTTTCTAGAACAAACTGTCTCTATTACTGCTCTTCCATATAGTTTCCAGTTTAGAAAAGCATAAAAATTTAAATAAGCAGACTCATACTTTTTTAAAAAAACCCAACTTTTAAAGCAGTATTTTGTGTGCTACATAAAGACAGCACAGCTGGAAAGTCGGATGCATTTTCAAACTGCATTATTACAAAAGCTCTGTATAGGTGCTATATGCAATGCTTCAGCAGTCCCTGGGGATAACCGAGTTAATAATGATTTCAAATTAAAAAAAACCCCACCTTACTCATATCTATTTTAGGAATTAAAATTTGACTGCAATTTTAATACAATCCAGAGCACTATCCAAGTTTAGGCTGGAAGGTTACAGTAATTTGGGGAATATATATAATACCCCCACAGTATTTCAGACCTGTGAGTTTAAGGAAGGTTAAATACTGGACATGAAGAATACTGTGCAAACACCTGCAAACATCACATAGAGCACATGTGATACAACAGACAGTTCAGAATTCTCTTTTATTAATGTTGGTTCAGAATTGCTGAAGACAAACACCAGAGAAAAATAAAGACAGGCCATGATTCAATTGAAATTAACAAAATGAAAAAAATTATAAATCAAATGTAATTACAAACCAGAAAACAAAAAAGCATGTAGTTTAATTTCCAATATTCAAGATTCAAGAGAGCCGACCCATTAAAATACAAAATTACCAATTCAGTGATTATAGTTCTGCATTCCCAAACATACATTCCCAGTATTTCATACTTTTCCCACAAAAAGTTTAAGTTTATAAAAAGCTGTAAAGAATCTCAGTACTGTACAAATGTAAATAAAAACACACTGAGCAAAAATACATTAAACAACCAAAGGAAAGCATTTGAGAGCCTCTTGTTAACAGTCCCAGTGTCTATTTTGTGATATGAAATGCCATCACTAGCTGGAGAAAGTCTGGTTAAATTGTATAAAAATACTCTAAAATACCCAAACAGTAACAAAGTTCTACAAGCTCAAATAAAAATTTGAAGTAAGGGGTATCAGACAAACAAGCACTTTCCACTTTATATTTTAAAATGAGCTTTTTTTCATTCATGTAACAACTTCTTGTATCTATTTACTATAATTTACTACTACACCAGGCTTCTGTATGGCCCTCAGTTAAAGTTTAGACTTCTGAGATTCTTCAAAGAAAAATCTGCCTTGTATGTAAAATGGTGCAATGCAGCAATGGCTAAACCGACAAGGTCATTTTTCACAGCACAAAAAACCTAAAAACTTAAATTCAAAAGCTGGAAAAACAGAATGCAGGGGAAAAAGCTCCCCTGAAGAAAGGTACAGTACCTTTTGACTATGACATGGGCCCTTAAGTCACAACACAACTTTCAGAAATTGCTACCAAAAAAAAATTGGGTGTGGCATGCTAACAATCTCAAGGTCATTCCTTAAAAAGGAAGCAAAATCAGTAAAATGTCTGGTATAAAGCACTGACAGTAACCCAAGGCTGTCAAAGTAAACAGGGTATTCACAGGTTTTGCAAAAAAAAAAAAAAAGTAAGTTGATAGATCATACCTCGATGCATTGCTGTGGACTGAACCCTCCTCTCCTTGGCTTTTGTCCTTATTTCTCATCATCTTTTTATTCTTAAATATTAAGAGAGGGGTCAGGGGTGTCTGTTTGCTTTGAAGTCCTGTGCCCAGGTATTTACTGTCAAAAGTTGAAAGAAAGGTAAGGTCCCAGCTCATTTCACTGGCTTTCATTATCAGGAACAAAGTCCTGACGCTGCAACGATATTGTTGTAACAATACACAACACTGATCAACACGGCAAAACGGAGATTTAAAACAAATAACCGCTTTTACAAGAAAAATCCGAAAACACACACAGTAGATAAGCATCCTGCAAAACTTTCCCAAAGTAACACTGGATGCAAATAATCTCTGTATCTTATTGCGTCATCCGAATAAGGCTCAAATCGGTCGAAAATCAAAGTCATCAAAACGGCAGAAATGTAAAAATTATAATTATTAATTGCTCACCTACCTGATCCATGCACCACCGCCAGGACCAAGTCGATATTAGTTTCGGGTAGTGGAAAAACATTCGATCCAAAATACGTCGTTATAACGAGAAAATACAAATTTCCGAAAATAAAAAAAATATATAGATAGTCTAATCCCCAAAAAATATGCTGCCGGTAAAGCAAAAGAAGCGATAATTAGTACAAAAATGTCCGGGGGAAAAAAGCTCATTAGGAGAGCGCACAAAAATGGAGGTACGCCATGGCTTCTAAGCTGGAAAAACAACGACCTGGGCTCTCTCCACGGCTTCTTCTTTCCAGCAAGGCACGAAAAAGGAGCCCTCAAAAGCTGCTTTTCTGCCCGAAAAAGGTTCGCTCGGCCCCCGATTAGTGCCTAGGAGAGGCAAGGGGCTGTGGGGGCCCCCTGAGGCTGCCCGAAAGTTAGGGAAAGTTGCGTAAAGTGTTGGGGAAGGCACGGAGCTGAGCGCGCTCTCTCTAAGGCACAGCCGCCATCTAGAGCTCCTTCCCAGCTCTGAGCTCTGCCTTTGATTGACACTCTCTACATTTACCCCACAACTCAGGTGATGTACCATAGACCCACCCCTTCATTTCTACCAAAAAAAGAGATAGCCTCCACCTAAAGGGTGCCTGCTACCCCCCACAGCCCTGTCTCCCTCCAAATACCCCAGCTGAAGGGGCAACCTTAACCCCATGTGGCTCAGGCACCCTTTTGAAGCCAAAAAGAAATGGAATTTGTGCCTTTTGTTTTAAAGATTTGCTAAATATTTCAATGCCTGGGCTAAAATTACTTCCTCCCTGGACAGGAAGTGGTGCTGCTCCAAGCCATTTTGAAAGAATGGCAGTGGAGCTAGCAGCCATGCTGCCAGCAGCAACCCAGCTTGGGGGTCACCCCACCCAGGGGGCAGCTTTTCTGGAGTCCAGGGGCAGTTGCCCCACACAACAGCTCCACCATTCATCACCCAACAGCTGCACTCAGAGCCTGAGTCAAGAGGATCCAGCACTCCCCAGCAAGCCCCGTGTGGCTGCTCTTGCCCTGTGGCTCGATAGCGCCTCCCTAGTGGTTCTCCCAGCTACAAAAACCCAACAGCTGCACCATTTTCAGCTGTTCCACCAAGGCACCAAGTAAAAGAAACCCCACACTGTTAAAAGGGTTATTTCTAATTCACTTTAACCCATTAAGGTTTAACAGATTTTTAACATTGCAAATAATCTCTAATACTGTAGAATACTCAAGCTGTAGAATCAAGCAGTATCTCAAATACAACATCCTAGTAACAGATGGGATGTACCACCGATGAAATGGAGGAGATCCAATCCTCCCCAAACCACTTGGACTGACTACTGGTTGTTCTCCAACAGGCAAAAGACTCTTAAATCACAAGGACACCTTCCACCTTCATTAGCAACACAAGACAACAGTGAAATCAGACACTGGGGTACTGCTGAAGGGGAAGAGAGTAATGGGCTACTTCAGACTTCAATGGGGACACCATGCCATTGTACCTCAACATCAAGGAAACACTGGCTACTACAATTAGAACCAAGACACTCCTTGTCAACTTCTCCACACATCTGCCATTGCCATCCTCCAACAACCTATCACTTTCCACACTAAAGGGGTTTGACTAGGAACACTCTTGCTACCACAGCCCATTTTGAAGAATTTCATGTTACCAATTATTCAGAGAAGATCCCTTGCATCTCATCTACCAGAGCTAAAAAAAAAAAGCAAACCCCAAACCAGAACACAAGACCATTCCAAGTTGCTTTGGGCAACACCAAAGAAATCCACTCATCTGAATGGGGACCCCTTTAGGTTGGTCCCAGCATCCAACTCCATCATCTAAACGCATGGCAAAACCAAACAAAACCAAACTCGACCAAGCATGTATCATCAAAATGGCAGCATTAAACAGGCATGAACAATCCACTAGAGTAAAAATGGGATATTTACAATAAAGTCTGAGAAAGCCAATTGGTTAAACACACACAAAGGGCTTCTGCTTTCTTCTGATTCTGTTGTTTTTAAAACAAAACACCCTGGTTAACTCAGCACCAGGTTTGGTATCTTGGCCCTCCAGCACAAAACAAAGAACCATGAAATTCAGGTGGAAACATACACATGGGAAGGTGGCTACAGTTTAACTATTTGATCCACAAAAAAACTGAAAGGAAATTATGTTTTGAACATTAGAACCACTTTAAAATTCATTTGCAATGGTTAAAATGTTATCTGTAGCAACATCAAAAGTAACTCCATTTTTTCCCATCATGGTAAAGTATCACACAGCTAAACCCATGTTAAACAGTGGTGCAGCAGATTAGACACTTGGACAGAACAGTTACAAGGCCATTAGCCTCTTTATGAAGTATGTCATCCAGGAAATCTGTTGAAAAGTTTCTGTACCCATAAACAACCAAAGACACAGACCTAAAAGCATTACACAATACAGTCAAGTGCTCATTTATTGTCGAATTGCCCAGCCTTCAACTGATATCAATTCCATCTTAAAATAACTTAGAAGTTCCACAGAAGTACCCTGACAATAGGCCAAGTACTGAAAATCCCCTAACACTAAGCACCTGAATGAATAAAACAGTGAGTAAAATTCATTGGAAGTCATGGCAAAGTGAGCATAATTTAAAATGTGGTTTTCATTTGGAAATTCAGTGTAGCACAACATTTACCTTGCCTTTAGTGCTTACCAGCTAAAGTATTTCTTGCTTTAATAGTGACCAAAAATGTAACTCACTTCAATAGCAGCACAATTTTTAAAAAAAAAAAAGTCACATATTCAGCCAGAAAGGACAAACACAGAGTGAAAAAAACCAAAACCTTTTATTAATTCACTTAAAAAATACATTTTTCTCCAAAGAGGTAGCAATAGATCTCTTACCAAATGAATCTGCCTGTTAGGCACATACAGCCCAAGAGGGAAGTTTTGCCACCCGGTCCTGAAACAGATCCATCATGAAATAGTCCCTGAGAACAGTTTCCCAATTAATTCAAGTGAAAAGTCCATTTTGATAGGATGATCACAACTTCTCTGGTTTTATAACACGAGAGTCCATGTTTTAAACATCGTTTTCTTGAACAGACATATCACAGCACTCATGCATTAGTCCATTTCCTCAACCTCTCAACCAACAGTGGAACTGCCATCTTGGTGTCTCATTCGTAGACTCCTTTTGACACTCTTCATCTGATTGGGTTCTTTATGGAAAATTAAAAGAAAAATGCTGTTGGAATACAGATCAAATCTTTAAACTAAGACATTCAACTACTGTACCTTGAAGAATGTTTAAACACATAACTGAAGCTTCAATCCATATTACACATTCCAGAACACCTACTTTTATTATGAACAACTGTCAAATCATCAGTTCAAGAGTCAAAAATAGAAGTTTTAACCAAAACTATAAAGAAGCAGGGGAGGAACAATTAGAAGTTCAAGAACTCTTTCAAGCTCCATAAACTGCATTTGAAATTTCTCCACAGTGGTAAAACAGAGAAATCAATAGTGGAAAATTTAGATACTTGCTCTGGCAAACATCTTTGTTGGACTAGACCATCTACTAAAGCTGACACTGCATAGAGGAAAACCTAGTCTACTGTAACAAGCCCAATGTTTTAAACTACTGTTCATGCTTCTTTCTTCGAAGACACAGATCCATCAAAACTGATGTAAAGGCAGGAAAACTGGTTTCCTACATACAGGTTGTGACTGAAGACAAGACATTCCACTACCTTAATCTACTTCTCTAGTCCATGAAAGACACACAGTGCAACAGCAAACACACATTTGTAAACAAACAGAATGACTGGTTCAGTTACTGGTGGGAAAGGACGCACTGGAAGTCTGGTAAGAATGGTAACAAGTTACACTAGTTGCCTTTAGCAAGGCCACCATAATACTCCTGATCCATATTCCAACACTACTCTTCATAAAACAGCAACCAAGCCGACAGGTGACAAACCAAACTGATCAAGTAACTTCCATACAGATATATACAAACCAAATGCCCCCATCTTTACATTTTCATTCAAGAAAAATATGCTCATTTACTTGAAAACATCAAACTACTCCTCCTATTGTGCAAAAGTCAGTAATTTCCTAGGTCTGAGAACATAATTTTAAAACCAACACTAACTGTAGAAGAGACCAACTTACACAAAAGTTTTCTAAATGCCTTCATTTAGAATTTGAGTATCTGCACTCCACTTATTTTTTCACTGTGTAGAGCTTTAACATCATTTTAGTATGAAAGCCCACTCCACCACTATACTGTCCTCCCTGTTAATCCTGGGCAGATTCTTACAAATGTTGCTGAAATTACCCACAGCACAGAAAAAAATTGGTGGAGCCATCTAGTGGTCTCTGCCTCCTCAATCCATTTTTCCCCATCCTCATTCCAAAATAACCAGTTGCAGCAAACCACCATGGAACAAGCGCAACAAGGCTCCATCTGACTTTCACAACTGTTCACATGTCCTGCTTCCTATTCCTCTATAGAATTCCTTGTTTTAAATACAATGGAAGAGGACAGCACACAGATGTAGGATAGAAGATCTGGTAATTTGCTTTGCATTGTGCAACCTGTGTAGTTGTAGCAGTGGTTCAACCACAGAAGCTTCACATTTCCAGAACCAGAAACCATTCAAGTTTGCAGAAATTCTTTGTTTCAAGCATTCAACTCAATCTCAGTTAATATAGGAATTAAATGTTTTGAAAGAGGTTTTTCCCCTCCCCACATACTAAACTGAACAAGTTTTTGGAGTTGTTTTGGCTTTTGTTTTGAGTTGTGTTTTGTGGTTTTTTTTGTTTTTTTTTTTTTTTTTTTTTTACTTCTTACAGGCATACTATTAGACTAATTTCAAATCCAATTTGACGATAAACCATCCAATAATTTTAATTTTTAATGCTAATGTCTTGACCAAGGCACCAAAACATGAAAAGCAAACACCACAAAGTTGTCCCCGTTATTGTCATAATCAGGTATCATACTACTGACATGAGCACAGTGAAAACCCATAAATAAGACAATTAAAATAGTTTTTAGTGTTATTGTAAGAAGCTTAACATCATTACTGGCATCAGCTTTCCCCACCTCTCAAAAAGGTAATTTAGTTACATATTAGTCAACCTTGAAAGGCCCTTTTCAGTTGGGTTAACCTTCTGCCTCGGACACTAATGACATCTGCCAAAAGCAATTTAAGGGCAAATTTCCCTGCTAGGTTCACCCACGCTTGGTTGAACCAAAGACTTTGCAAATAACCTTGCCACATTAATTTTAAACTCCTCTCTTGACCTTGTACAGTAATTAGTAATAAATAGAACTGACGATATATTGTAATTAAGAACGTGCCACAACAGCCCTTGTTCTAGAAGTTACTCATACAGCAAAAAGTTGCCACAGTAATGGACAAACCATTAATGTCAATCTGTAGTATTCCAGCAAAATCTGTATTTTCTTTAACATTTCATTTCATTTGCTTCCTTATGAATTAAGGTGCCTTTTAGCAACAGCTTTCAAAAGTGCTGCAAAACTATACTCCCTCTCCACAGCAAGATGCATGTGGCAAGCTACCTTCAGGTGGCCTCTGAAGAAGCATTTTTTTTGCTGCACAAGAATTCAATTTCTTATGTCAGTTAGGCATCATCTCAGTTTAAAACTTCTATGATCTACTATTAATCTATTTTTTTCCAAACACAGTATTTTGGCCATGATAAGGAAGTGATTTAGGTGGTCATGTAATGCTGTTCAAATTTCCTTCACTAGTGACACAGTGA
Source organism: Phoeniculus purpureus (assembly GCA_028565055.1). Lineage (NCBI taxonomy): Eukaryota > Metazoa > Chordata > Aves > Bucerotiformes > Phoeniculidae > Phoeniculus > Phoeniculus purpureus. The sequence goes on along the minus strand of JAOXOE010000705.1, from coordinate 12,760,981 downwards.
TGCTCTATCAACCACTCATACAACCTGTCCATATCTTTAAGGAAACAACCTTGAAACATCTGAGTTGAACAAACTCTTCCTCTTCATTTTTTTGGTAATCAATTATTTGCTGCTCTGCCTATTATCAAGATAAAAGACATCCCTTCTGACCAAAATCATTCAACAAATTTATTAAAATCTCATGTTTAAGTGTGAGACTGAAGGCCACAGCAGGTGAAACACGCAGGCCTCAGCACAGGTCCATCAGACATTTACAGAGTTCTCCAGAGTGAGATGTCTGACTTAAACTTACAACACAAGGTGACAGCTGCTAGCTCGCAGGAATTTGCTCTAACAGGCAGAGCTGAATGGACAGAGCGAGTTTCTGAGCAAATCAAACCCTGAGTTCTACACTTCAAAGTTAATGAAATTAAGGGGCTTAATTGTCAAAGACACACCTCTGGTAACTTTTACACTGAAGTTTTGAAAAAGTGCCATGTGCCCTTTACATCTGACACCTAAATTCCACAATAATGTCCTGCTCAATCCTAAAAACTACTCTGGGCAGTCCCAAGTTAGCTTTCACCACGAGCAGATGTTCAGTAACCACGGCAGCAGTAAAAGCATGATTCGTGTAAGATCAAGTATTTTTAGGTAAGAAAGGCTGCTTGCCAGGTTTCTCAAATGTAGAGATTAATTTCAGGTTAAGATGAGACTTTATTATTTAATACCCACAGAAGAGTACATCTGTGAATAAAGTTTATTGCGTTAAGCAAAATAGGCAAACTTCAATAAAGCTCCTTTTGTTTTCAAGCATTTCCCCCCCTTTCATTAAAGAAGTGTTAAACTCAGTGCTTCAACTAAACACTATGCTAAGCAGAGAGGGTAACTAGATCTTTTAAGATCCATACATTTGGATGCTTGTACAAATGCATATTGAAGTAACTTCTCTTGAAGACAACTGCTTCAGTCATTTAAGAGTTTCACATCCACATCTTCCTTTAGGTAAGATTTATTGAACAGAAGGGATGGAAGAACTACTCAGTGTGTAACTGAAAAGCCCAATTCCTGCTCAAGAAACCAGGTCTGACAACAGGTAATTTACAATCAGAGGAAAGCAAATGGATAACACACACACAAAAGATGTAGGAAACAGATGAAGATTAATATAAAAATGAAACATGAGTTAACACGTTGGAGACTACAGCAGGTGACTAGGGAAAAAATGCAACAGTGCACAGCACAGGAAGAGCTTGAGCATCAACTGAAAAAAGTAACATTCACTTTAACATCAGAAGAAATATGCTGCTCTACACGCACCTGCAGTGTGAAAAATAGATTAAGGCTTCTGAGAGAACAAAGCAAAATAAAACTTACTGAAGACATGAAACACTTATCAAAGATCACCAGAACAGAGCACGTGTACACACAGGAAGAACTAAATTCATCAAAATTAATGAATTCTACTGTTTGGCTTCAGGATTGAAAACTCTGATAAAACTGGTCCAAAATGAAACGTACACAAAGGCAGCCACAATAACATGTCCTGACAAGGTTTGCACCTTACCCCCACACACTCCTTTTTCCTTTCAAAAAGGCTCTGCATTAGTCTTCACAACATGCGAATAGGTAAGAAGGTGGCAGGGGACTTTGGAGCATGAACAGGGAGCAGCTGCCTTTCCTGCAGCCAAGACAGCAGGTTGTACAAGGTAAGTCAGGCTGCCAAAGGTCTCTGCTAACATACACAGGAACTGGACAGTTAAAAATAATTATCATCTGTTCACTGAAATGAGAGGAGAGTGAGTTGTGTCAAGAAAGGCTGGACCTGATGATTCCTGAAGTAATTTCTAACTTGGTACTCTACAACTCTACAGGCATTTGCATCTTGGAACAACATTTTGTCAAGCTGTCTGCAGCCTCAAAGGCATTGCTCAATCAGGTAGCATGTCACACTGAAAGACATGTCTCCAAGAAACTGTCTCTTAAAAAGACAACACATATTCTGAAGTACAGTTCTACAGAACCAGAGCTCCCTACTACAACAAAAAGTTAGTTCCTGTACACAAAACATAATGAATTCCTCAATTAAAAATGCAATTCAAGGAGCCTGAATTTTACGGAAGAGAAAAAGATTTGGGTTTTTCCAGAGGCAACTCCCAAGAGTCACAGCATGTGCCAAACAGTAGAACACTGGCAAGACCAAAATCCTTTTGGTTAAGGAAACTGGAGAAAATTCTATCCCCATATTCATCCAATATGGATACTAATGAGTTTTTCTATCCAAGGCTGCCAATTTTGCATTTTGACTACATGAAGATTTATCAGTTAGCAGTTTAATACAGGAAACTGTACCAGCATTACACACTGCTGCCTGCAAAGCTGAAGCTTTAGGAAGAACAGAAATAGAACAATTATAGAACAAAAGACTCACTGATCCTGACAGAAAGCATAAAAGGACAAACGCGAAGTGGTTGTAAGACAAGTTTTTCCTGCTGTGATACTTTCCACATCATTTGTTATCCAAATAGTGCGTAGTGTTACTCCACAGAGACAGAGGTTTTTGTAGCAAAACATTCCACACAAGGTAATATTTAATTTCATAATCCTCACTGAAATATGAAGTAAAAACACAAAAGCTGAAGACCAAGGAATAATCATTATATATGAAGGCTGTTCTCCAGCAAGACAGGCTGACAGTACTATCCAAGTATAGCTTCATTTCCTAAGAGCCCAGCAGGAACAGTCCTTTCTATTGAGACTTCTAGAAACACACATGCGCACGCAGACACACTTCGAGGAACTTCACGATGTACTCAGCCAAAAAAAACTACGCAAGTTACACATTGTAGTCATGTGTCTTTGTTGTTTTTTAAGCTAAAAAGTAATTGTTATTGGAAATAAAAACTTTAGAAATAAAAACTTACCAGTGCTTCAACCAAGAGTGTTATTTTGCTTACAGTGAGCAAATCAATTCCTCAACAGATCTGTAGGGAAAATGATATATTAAACACTTAAAGAAAATTAAAAATACCCAAAAACCCCTACAAATAATCCTCTCCATACCCACATCAACTAAAGGATCTACAAGACCAAAGCACTAGGCTGGAAGTACCATAAAAGATAAAAGCCCTACCCTCAAAAAAAAAAAAAACCCCACCCAACCAGAACACCAAACCAACTCCCAGCAGACCACAGTGTACAGTACAGAAAATTTCTTTATAAAAAATCCAAAGCATCGCTGGGCAACTTGTTATCAGAGAACCTGTGCAAGCCTTCCAAGAAATTCAGATCCAGTCCTGTGCACAAACTCCTCTGAAAGAGCTCAATGGAGCATAGAGCATAAGTATGTGCAAAGTAAGTGATCTTCACTTGACATAAACATGATTAAGCCACTCATTTGATGGTGAAGTGGCATCAGCTCAATGCAGTGCAATTATTTAACACATCAATACGGAACAGGTTACCTGCTCTGTATCTCAAAAAAGTTATTCACATGTGGGCAAGATCCAGATTTGAAAACTCAAGCTTTGGAACTCATCGGCAATCCACATCAGTGAACATTTAATCAAGATCATCTTAAGCAGAGGTAGCAGGGTTCAAATAAGACCAAAAACTCTTAGGAACTCATGGACTTCCTTTGTTTTACTGTAAATTTCAACTGCATGAAGTCATCCACTATCACCGAGCTACACAAGTTCTTCATGTAGAAACCAACTGCTTCTACACAACTCTTAGAATCTACTTACATTGGAATACAACATGCAAAAATTAATGAGCCCATTCAGCGATAGTGCACTGTGAGTAATTTCCTATAGTCTTTTAAATTCTTCTCTTCAAATTGATAGATACTCAATGTGTAGAAAGCAAGCTGTGATTAACAGAATTGTAATTTCTGTTCTGATGTCATTTACTTGACATGATTAATATGTAAAAAGATCCCCTTCAAAAGCAGAAATCGTAACAAATTAATATATTGGCATAAGCATGTAGAATATCCGAATGAACATAAAACTGAAATGTTTAAAGCCTGTGTCTGAACATAATCCAACAGCTACTCTTAAACAGACGCATTTGCAAAATGGTGGCTGTCCACGTCATAGAAGAAATACAACATGGTTGTTGGACTTGATCATCCAAGAGGCACCTAACTTCTTATGCTTTGCATGACTGGTAAGTAGATAGAGGTCTCCTTATGCCCTTTTAAGTAGCCCCCTGTGCCATATGCTACAGCATTTCACTGAAAAAAGTCACTCAGAAACTGCAATTTAATCTATGAACACTAATGACTGAAAGATCTTCAACTTTCAGTTCTCAGCTAAAAATATATCATCTGTATTCAAGTTTGTTCCTGTTAATATCCAGTTATAGTAACTTCAAATTAATGACACTTAGTAAGGCTTTGTATCACCACAGAATTGCTTTCTTTGCTGAAGAAGTTACCAAGACTTGACCAGAGAAGGTTATTCTGACCTCAGCAAAATTTGGCAAAAGGAAGTATTTGTCAGGGTGGTAACACCTAGCAGTAATAAGATCTCTTTGGTCCAAAGTGAACAGAATAATCAATGACTTTTGTAAGGACATCGAGATGTTAGCACATCATATTTGTGTGATCACAGCCATTTTTCCACCATTCTAAAACACAGTATTTTGAGTGTTTAATGTCAAACACACTTCTGTTCCCAAACCACAGAACGCATCATAAAAAGGCCAAGAACCATCAATGACAGAGCAATGAAATAGATGTTTCAGCTGAAAAAATTAGCCTTTCAGATTCACACCTGCATGTCCTATTTAATATTCAATATATTAAATAAATGTCAAACTAAAATCTTCTAATCAAACTACTTGTTGGAGCCCCTGCATAATTACAAAAATCAAGCCCCTATTTAAAAATAACCATGCATGTACATTTTTTAGTTAGCCTTAGTGCTGCGCCTTGTATTTATTTTTAAATTCTAGATGTCATAAGTACAGTATGGCCTACAGCACACAAAGCACATATCACAGGACTGTGACTGCTTCCCCAAAATCCCGACAGCTCTGAGAATCAAGAACGTGTAGCTCCTTTAGCAGCATGAAGTGAGGTCAGATACTCTCAAGACCATTTATCTGACATCAGATTTGTTCTAAGGATAAATTAAGAACTCATTTTGGAAAAGATTACAGCTATCACCACACTAATGGTTTTCCCATATAAGCTGTCAATGTTACAAATTAGTTCTATGAGGAAACTTTATGTGGCTTTGTATCACCAAAGGAATAGCTTCCTCTACCAAACAAGACTCAGCCTTAGAGTCTTCTGACCTTGACTCCAATCTCACTAGTGTGCTACAGGGTGAGCTCAAACATCAGCAAGCACCTAGCCTACTGGGGTCTACCAAACCTAAAGGTCAAGCTGCCATTTACTAGATGAAAACTCGTTCTTACAATAAAAGTCTCACAGAAGTAAACAGGGACATTCGAAACTACTATTATCTAGTCAGCAAAAACGGCATCACAACACCACAGGAAATAGGCAAGACCATTACGATTGAAGTGCTCAATTTTGTATTTGTCATAAAACACTCAGGTGTTTTATGTCAGTCTAGATGACTGCTCTTGAGCAATGGTTTCATTTTTGGAGGTTTTTTTAAAGAACAGGTCAATTAGAAGTCGCAGCTTTGCAGACGTAAGGACTTAACAGTAGGAACGCAAGTATGAAGTTTAACAAGTTTGGTCCCATCATTACTATCAGACTTTTACGTGCATTGGGATCTCTTGCCCTTATCGTAATAGACTGTGCAATAACTGGTGATTTTGAGCCTCTAAATTGAAAATTCACATGGATTTTCAAGTATGCCCTGCTGTTCTTCTCAAGGTACCAGATAATTTCTAACAGAAACTTTTAATTATCAAACTTTATGTCAGACAGGTATACAGAATGCAGTTCTAGAACATACCTAACAGTCTTGTTCGTTAGCTGTGCTTTGTTGCCGGAGATCCACGGTGTATGGCACATGTCTTATCTATAACTATGATTGCAATTCTGCTTTGCAAATTAGCAATGACTTACTGCGGCTAAAGGTTTATTACAACCTAAAGAGATTTAAAAACCTCATGCAAAATTGGTATGCAACTTCTCTCCTATCAGCACATGGAAGCCTTTGTCCAAGCCAGAAGAGCCGCAGGTAGGGGTTCTTAAGTTATCATAAGTTATGTAATTTTAAAAAACAAATTATCATGAGTATTTTTGAGAATCCAAATACACATCTTCACAAAGACATCTTACGCTTCAAGGTCCTGTGTACGTACTATAGTACAAGATCGTGGTAAGCTGTGAGAAGAAACCAGTTACACAGGCAAACAAGATTTCCAACTTTTAATTGCACAGCGGTGAAAGCAAGACTCAAATGAAACATGTTACTGTCTCTAAATGCAAAACCTTAAAGTATAACAATCAAAACATTAGAAAGCTGATTTGTGGATACTGTGAGGACAGCAAGTTACTTCATAACGAATGAGTGTAGGTTTAGGCTTTCACAGAGTAAAATTTACAACGAAAAGAGAATTTGTAAGTTTATTATATAAAAACAATTTATTGGAACAGAGATGCTAATGAAACAATACCTCAAACTGAAGGAAAAGCATTTCTAAAGTTTGATTAGACTGCATGCCCTCAGGCAGAGATGGCAATCCTCACAAGCACAGCTTTATTTTACAACAGGTTGACACGGTCATTTCAGGTTCTTTAAAAGTCTTATTTATGAGTGACTGTAAAAATCTTAGATGTGTAAGCAAACACTACTATTACTTTATTTAGTACATACCTACAGTTTTGACAACGCACTACCATTTGAAAGAAAATTCAACAAGGTAAAGTGTTGTAGTTTCAATGTTTATTTTGCTGAAAAATAAAAATTACTTCCAGGATAATCAAGACAAAAAACCCCTTGAAAACCACAACAAAATGTAACGTACCTGGCATGAACAGCATAGGATTTTGCTCAAGGTCTTCTACCCAAGCAGTCATCTGTATCTTTGGATGTAAGAATATTATCCAGGAATGTCCTTGAAAGAAAAACAGAACCAGGTTTGTCTGAAGACAGCTACCTAGAGGTTTTACCTACAATTGATACAAACAGATTCTTCAAAGCACATAAGGCACCTTGCAACTGAAAAGAATTTCACCGACAGTACAAAAGCGCAGTATTCTATCCTTGCCAAGCGTTATCGCACTCTAAAAAATAAGAAACAGGCCCCAAAATTCTCCTTCTTTATGTCTAGACTTCAGATCATGACTGAGTCACAAATCCTACAATATCCCTAGGAGTTAATTCCACAAACTAACTTTGTACAAAATATAAACAATTTTTAAAGTTTAAAGCACCTTTTCATTGGTGAAATGGGACAAACGGAACTTCTGAGATAATATGAAAATATCATTATTTCCCACCTTACTGAACCAAAATTTATGGAGACGCAGCAGCATAAACATCTCATTATTATAAGAAAGTCTATCAAAATCTGCAAATAAAAGGCTTTTTAAAAGTCCAGATAGTTCAGAAAATGTATCCCCTCCAATTTAAAATTTACGGGTTTTTTCCTTCCAGTCTGCACAGCAGCAGAAAAGCAAATCCCAAGTTAAAAAATTACAAGGAAACAAACATACTACCACAAGTTATAACCATTCTTACCTAAGAAAACAAGGGATGAAAGATTCTTCTGGAAGCCAGTCAGGAAATAAGATATTGTTCATGGAATTCTACCTAAAAAAGGAATATGGAAAATTTTCAGTATTTTGCTTTAGGAAGGTACAACAAGTCAGATGCCTGAAATATATTGATCTTTAGGCACTTATTAAGTCAGGGAAAACTTATGATAGCAGTAACTGTATCTTTAGAACTCAACTCTAAAAATAAAAAGTACGGGTGGCTGTACATACTTGGCTGAAGAAAACCACGGAGTTAAGTGACTGACATACAACATTCACATCCATATTTCTGCAGGAGTAACTGCAATCTGCTTTTCTGTCTCATATGAGTTTTGAACGATTTAAAGACCAAATGCCTATCAAATGGAGTATCCTCTTTCTTCAGATAAATTTATCACACAGTGGTTCTCAGCCTCTCTACTTTATTTCACACTAAAGTCATTAGAAGCAAGCTATGCAAAATTAAATAACATCTTCAGTGATTACAAAGCAATTCTAAAATGACTTTTGTCATCAGCTTCTCTGAATTTTAAGTTACTTGATCTCCCCCAAAAAGGTATCTGTTTTGCCCTTCAGATTACTTTCCAAGCCTTCAGCTTCTTTAACCTTTAATCAGATCCCAAACTATGCTCCTTAGCACAAGGAACATCATATTTGCATTACCTCTAGCCAACTTTTCTTGCCTTTTACCAAAAGGTTTAACATTGTTTTGCAGTAGCTATATTTGTCACCTATTTCAGACTCTAAAAGTCGTCTAGAATGATTCTGTAAATATGTAATTTAAAAATAAATTGTAAAGTTACATTAAAAGTCTTCCAGTTCAATTTAAAATTCCTACACCTTACATACACAAAAACACAAAGCAGTAAATACGTTAAGAATTAGCAATTTCTTCTCAGAGACACTTAACTACTTTATTTTCAGTACCTGAAAATACTGAGCAGCATTAAAAATAATTATCCCCTCGTATACATTAAAAAAAACCCACAAAAATACATCATACACCAACCACCTAAAGCTAGAACTTTCTTTTCAACAAAGTGTGTATGCCACAACCTGTTCTACGCTGCAGAACTGGTGCTGGAGTTATAAAACCACCATAATCCACATTTAAAATAAAGATAACGTACCGAACACTTTGCGTGAAGGTGACACAAGTACAACGGCTGCTGAAACTTGTATTTCTATTTCCAAGCAAAAGCCAACTTTCCTCACTGTAATGACGGATTCCTATTTGCAGAGGAAGTACTGAAAAATGTATTTACCTCCAACTGCAAAATTTAAAACCTACGGAGTTTTAGAACCCTACACAAGGGTATACCAGATCAATCTAAAAAATGCGGGTACACACCACCTCCAATTAAACATAAAGTTCTTAAAATTTACTTATTGCTCTACCACCCTGACTTCTTGCACATATGGAATTTCAATTTTACCCTTAAACTAGCAACTGCTGTTAGTGAGCCAAGGCAAAACAACCACCAAGCATTTCATTTAAACTTGCTTTTTTAAAAAAGTCGTACCATAGGAGTAGGACAACTTCTAAATTATTAACCACCGAAACAACAAATAAAAACGCTACGTAAACAAAAATGATTGCAAAGTCTCTGAAAAATGTATAAACTCAATGCTAAAACCAACGTTGACACCCAATAAACGCTTTTTTCAAAGCTTTTACAGCCGTACACAAGACCATTCCTTCCTCTACCACGTAATTCATGTTTAAGTAACTACCTTTTCTTCCCGTAGCCTCGTCTAAATCACAACTGGCATATTTTGCCAACTTTATACTATAGACTTGGCATGATCGAGCTTTGGTTTTTTGTAAGCTTTCAAGTTTCTGCATCGCCGTTTTAATTGCTAAATCATACTGCACCTAATCTTCAGAGTTTTCTTCAAAGTTCTGCACCTGAACTGCTGTTTTCCAACTGAAGTAAATTTCTATCCATTGTTTCGGTAAAGTACTCAGCTGTCTCAGCCGCAGCCTGGGGTTTGTTTTTTTCTTGCTGGTTCAGAAAGAGTTAAAAGCCAACACCCCACAAAAAAACCCCACCAAGTTTTATTTTTAAGAGAAAAGGACATGGCGTCTTTGTTCTTCCAAACTACGAAAACACATCCCCCATCGCAGCAGCAACGGGCAGCAAATGCCCTTTAAACAGAAACGGGCTTGGGGCTAAACCTGTAACTGATGATGTAGTGCAGCTTCACCTCTCCCCCCCTCCTTTGCTGCTGCATTGGAGTTAAAAGCTGGTTTGCAGATGTCCCCCGTCCTTCCTCGCTGCACTGGAGGGGACCAGTTCTGCAGACCCCCACCCCCCCCCAACCCCGTCACTGCTGCATTAGGGAGCCCTCTCGCAGCTGCCCCCCTCCCCAGTGCTACACTGGGGGACGGGGGGCGCGGAGCCCCCTCGGTGCTGCATGAGGCGCAGGGGTGTGGGGGGGAAATGCTCCCGCAGCCTGGCCAGTGTCACCAAGGTGGTCGCCGAGCGGGGTCCCCCTGCGGCTCCCCTTCTCCAGCAAGTCACCCAAAGGGGGTCACCCAGACCAGCGCGGGTCCCCGTGGCTCCCCTCAGCGAGAGGCGATGGGGGGGGGCAGGGAAAGGCGGGCGCCCCCTCCCCCTCCCGGCTCCAAGGACATTTTGTTTTTCCTCCCAAGGACAAAGGACAATGAGAACGGAGGGGACTCAGGCACTTACCCAGCTAAACGCAGCCCCTCGGAAGGCAACCGGGGACCCCGGGGTCGAGGCGCTGCTCCCCTTCTCGCCTTGCCCGCGGCAAAGAGCGGCCCCGCGCTCGCCAGGCGCAGGAGCGGCGCGGGCTGAGCCCTGCAGCCGCCGCCATTGCCCGCTGCCGTCCGCAGCCCCGTTCGCAGCTCGGCTGGCCGACCTCCTTCGCCCCCGAACCCCCAGAGCGCCGGGCCCGACTTGGCCCCAGAGAGCGACAACCCCGGGCGCTCGCCGGGTGCCCCCTCTCCAAGCGGCGGGGGACGCGCCCGGGAGCCCGTGCGCGGCTGCGGCTGCTCCCCCGGCCATCTTGTGCCGTGTGTGTGCGAACGAGTCTCTGCCGTCTCCTCTCGGCTCCTTCCTCCCCTCCCCCCCACACAACATGGCCGCCCGCTCACTACTCACTGCGGCGAGGAAGGGGCGGGGCCAAGCCCCTGCCCCCTACCTACGGCGCGCGGCAACACCTCACCCCCCCGCCCCCTACGCCGCGCCTTCCCGCTCCGCACCGCCCCGCCCTTGGCTGCGCGCGCGCCGCGCACCGCTCCCCATTGGCCACGCCGCTCCCTCCCCGCCGGGCTTGAGCGCGCGCACCGCTCCGATTGGCCGCGACTCGCCCTTCCCAGCTCGGGCCCCGCAAGCACCTCGGCTGCGGCCTTCCATTGGTCCCCGCTCTCCCCGCCTCAACGCCGGCCTCTCCCCCATTGGCTCTTGTCGGCCCCCTCGCACCCCCGCCCCGACCCGGGCTCGCGCCGCATTCGCATCAGCCGCCCCACAAGGGGACGAGAGGGAAGGGGGTGGGGACGAGGGAAGGGGGCGGTGGGAGCAGCTAAGTGCCCGCCTTGAGCCCTGCTGCCGTCCCTTACTCGGCCCCACTCGGCCGGGGAGTCCTCGGCTCCTCCCGCCGCTCCTCAGCCGTGACCCCAGCTTGCTCAGGGCACCACCTTCGCTTCAAGCACACGCCCCATCTGATGCCCCTCGCCAGCCTGCGCCCACCAAGCCTACCTGGTGGGAGCCCTTCTATTTATGGCTCCCTGTGCCGCCATTCCCGCAGAAAACGCCTCTGTTCTCATGAGCCCTTGATAGGTGGTGGCCAGGCCTGGACCCTGGCACAGCCCACGCCAGCCCAGCCAGGGCATAGACTCCTCCTCAGCACAGGAAGTGGTGCCACAAAAACCTCTCGTCTCTTGTCCCGAGGGCGTTCAACCTCCCACCTTATACATCCTAAATCTGCTCTTAACCCCTGCTGGGGACGAAAGTCAGAGTGACAGCCTGCCCGTAGCATCATAGAATCATAGAACAGTTTCAGCTGGAAGAGACCTTCAACCTCTTCCTAGCCCTATCAGCACCACTAAACCATGTCTCTCAATGCAACATCTACCCTTCTCTTCAACACCTTCAGGGATGGAGACTCAACCCCCTCCCTGGGCAGGCTGTTCTGATGCCTGACAACCCTTTCAGGAAAGAAATTCTTCCTGACATCCAGCCTGAACCTCCCCTGGTGCAGCTTAAGGCCATTTCCCCTGGTCCTATCGCTCATAGCCACTAAGTAAAACACACCAACCCTCGCCTCACTATAACCTCCCCTCCTTTCAAGTAGTTGTAAAGAGCCAAAGTCTCACGTAGTCCATAGGATTCTCTGTAGCCCAGATCCCAATAAAACAAATTTTCCAGATTTTATTCTGAGCAAAGAAGTATTTTTCCCTGCTATAAAATGAAATCAGTGCCAGTCCTCAACGGTACCTCTCAAAAGCACCAGACACCTAAATCTAGGTACCACCCTTTTTTTAGCCAGTGCCATAGAAACTGTCTCGCATGCCAACCTTGCCAGGACACAGTCTCCTATTTTGACTACTGCCATGGAAACCACTTCGGATATCAGCATGATAGACAGGCATCCCCCACATTCTTGGTCACTGTCATAAACGTCTGTCCCCAGCCGTTTGGTTATGATGTTCCCCCGCAAGAGGCACACCCAGCCAACATTGACAGAGCAGCATAATTAATATTTACATCCTTCAGCAGTCACTTTGAATGATCTGCATGCCTTTCTCCTCCATTTATTTGAGCAGCTACTCCATTAAAAGCAGAAAGAAAAGTGTCCTGTTCTTCCATTTCTGTGCTAAGAATGAGGGTAGTTATGCCAGGAGTTAAACCAGCAATGCTTTAAATTATTATGGAAGAACTCTGGAGCTAGTCTAGCACTTGAAATCATGCAGTTGCACTTCAGCAGCAATCTGCTGACCTGGGTCCTTGGGAAAGGCAGTAGTAACTGGTCAGATGAAAAGAATCACTAATGTCACTGAGGAGAAACAATTTCGAGCCAAAAGATGTATTTCCTTTCAAAATATAGAAAAAATCTGGCCTCCTATAGGAGCGAAGGAACACACAAACCTACTGTCTTGTAGACAGGGCTAATAAGGCGGTTACTTTCTTCAAAGAAAGGATGGTAGTGGCCTGCATAAAAGGTACCACAGCATGGGAGCCTCCAGCCAAGAAATCAATGCTAGAGCAAAGCAGCAGGCACTGCTGCTCACTAGAAAAGGGCAGAAGGGCTTTTTATTTTCCACACAAGAAGAAAATTTGAAGTTGGAACTATGGAGGGCAGGAAGGCTGCTCTGCAGCTTCATTTCCACTCAGTTTCTTGCAAAGATTAATGCTCTTGCTCTCAGGAGAACCACTGGGGAATAGCTGTATGTGAAGGTGTTTCCATGGACAGATGCTGCCCTCCTTGCAATCTACCAACAGCGAAGAAAGAGGAAAGACAACCAAGGATAAGGCAGGAACTAGATAAAAGTAGGGCATGGCAAAAGCACTTCCACTTACGTCAGCATTTTCAGCCAACACTGCAAGGTATGACTTCACAGCAAGAACCAAGATCAAAAGTTCAGGGTACAATTCCCAGCCTTTCTGTTGTTTCTTCCCAGAAATCAAATACATTTCTAGAAAAACGTGTGATCACTTGTAATAACTACATGAAAGGAAGAAAAGAGATTGGGCATTTAAGACAGAACTGCGCTTTGTAAGAGTAGTGGGATTCCAGACAGAAGAGTTTAAGACTGTAACTGAACCGGCCCTACTCTGTATGCTCAAAGCATTATCTGAATTTCTCATACCAGACTGCGTAGTATCATAGACTATTCCTCTTAAAAAAGCTATCCATGTCCATTTACAGACAGAAATGTTTCTGGAAGTCACTGACTGTATTGCTGCTACATGTAACCAAAAATTCTAATGTCCTCATTAAATACATTCATTTTTTGTCTTTTGGTCTTTTACTTCTTGGTCACCAAGGCCTAAACGAGTTCCAAAGAAAGGAAATAAAAGCTTATACAAGTAAGCTTTTCAACATCCAGCCAACTAGGGCTTATGATAGTCACTACTACTAAACCTACCACAACTAGCCTTTATCCACATTTCAACACATGCTTTATTCAAAGTAACGCCATTCTTCTGTTCCGGATCCATCATCTACAGCCTGCACGGAAAGCAGGACCTTTGAAAAACAGGAAACCTACAAACTATGCTCCCAACAACCACCACATGCTTAATCATTGGCAATGTGGCCTTAGTAAGAACCCGATTCTTAGCTGGATTTTACTCAAAAGACCCCCTCATTGAACATCTAAACACCTTGTACCTAAATGCCTGAGTACTCCTACTTACACATCATTCACTGCAACCAATAGTACATGCATAATCCTACAAGTACAGAGCTCACCCACCTACCAACAGGCTCACCAACAAATGAAAATGACCCAATAATCACTAACCCGATCACCCACCTTGCCATGGGCTGCATGCTAGTGGGCCTATGGATCACATCCTTCTTCACCCTGACTAAAACCTCAATCATAACCATACGCCTTACAACAAAAGCTGCAGCCATCATTGTCACAGTGTTAGGAATCATCCTAACCATAGAACTCTCAAACACAACACATGCCCTAACCAAACCTGAACAGATCACCTGATCAAACGTCTCCTCCATGCTCAGATACTTCAACCCACTAGCCCACCGACTCTCATCTACATCCCTATTAAACAACGGACAGAAGATTATCCTAGGCTTAGTAGACTTACCCTGATACAACAAATTAGGTTTAGCCATCACCTCTTCCGTTTCTTGGCTTCAAGTGAATTGTATGTATGTGAACATAAGTAAAGTCACTCCAGAGCCATGGCACTTGTCAGACACCTTTGCTGCTCATGCTCAGCTAACAGTCTATTGGTTTGCATTCTTCTTTCCCAGACTGCTAGTCTCATTTGTCACGTTTTATCTCCTATGGTCAGCTCGCCGTGAGTGCAAAATTCTCATTCCTACTGCCTCTGCGGTTAGTACATTTCCCCCCCTCTTCTAAATTCATCAGTTCTACATAGCTGCAAATTCCTCCATACAGTTTATTCCTTCTTTTATACATAACATGTTTTCTTGCTTTGTGTACTGTCACGGTTGGGGTGGACGTGCGACACAGAGTCAAGACCAAAGTGCAAGCAGTCAAAGAAGATACTTCATTAATGCAGCTAGCTCCTTTTTATACCCTTTATGCACACAGGTGTCCTTATTTTATATAAACAAGTGGCCATAGGCATTTCAGCTTCATATGCCCCTTGCTCATTTCTTATCAAGTTTCTCCCAGCACAGTCAGTTGTTTACATTCTTCAGATATCTCTGACTCCTTGTTCTCACAGACACACTTCAATCAGTCCAAGGTTAAACTCTTCTGCTTCAGTCAAAGGGTCTACGGACTCGCCATAGCCCCCCCACAGTGTACCATTACACCAAATACTTCAGGCATGTTTTATGAACCACGCGTCTGATAATAATGAGACATTTCCATTACTAAGTTGGGAACTATTTTCTGCTGGAATTCCAGATGTAGGTATGTAGTCTCACTTTTTGGTACTCTCCCAAACTATTCTCTTCTATAACCTTTTTCCTGCCCCCTAGCTCCCATAAAGATTGTTGTTATCCCTTAGGAACACCACGCAGATACACACTGCAATTCCGCAGGGCAGTGACCCTTTCCTGCCTGCCCCAACATGTTCTTTGTATCAGAAGATACCAAAAGATTGGTGAAGCAGCCTATTCTTTGTGGTATGTGAGGTGCCAGTGTAGCACAGAGCTCTTTAGTGACACAAAGATAAAGGAAAGGCCAAAGATCTGACTCCAATGTTTGACAAAACGGTTAAGTGTTGTACCCGCCTTTTGAAGTGGAAAGCAAGAATCCGAACAAGACCGAGGTGTGTGAGATGTCACCAAACTTTTCTTCAGCCAAAACTCTATCACTGGTCAGGAGAAATCAGCAAAAATTTTCTAGGCTCTAAGCCAAACATAATAGTTAGGATTATTTCGATAGAGAATTTGCAAACAGGATATCAGATGCCCTTTGAACACAGCAAGCTGGTCTGTGGTAGGCATTTGACTTCCTGTAAACTGCGTGTTCACATTGTCTCTTTGTCTTGAATAAAGTGTAGACCTCGTTTTTATTTTTGTATGGAACTTGTATAATGTTATTAAAACAAACAATCTGCCTTTCCCTCCCTTTTATTTCCTTCCTCAGTAATTCACTGTTAAAATCAGTGGAATTGTCCAGGCAGATACAAATTACCTGCTAGCACACTTCTGAAAACCTGGCATTTTGGAGCAGCCACCACAAAGATGCTGTAAGAGCCTGGCTGTGCATGTGCTGCTGGCATCTGGGGGCTTCTCAGAGCAGTGACAGTAAATACAAAGTTCTATCAAAGCACAGAACCAGCTTCTCTGTGTGACTGGTGAAGACGATTATGGTGTATCGATCGCAGCTAAAGCTTTTCACTACAGTCCCAAGACAAGCTGTAACAGCAGCAGCAGCAAGGAGAAAAACCAATTGCAGCAATCAGCTGGTGCTACTCATTCTGCTCTGGGTCTGGAACTGGAATTCAAATCCAGACTTTTGTTCCAGCCTGCGATGAATAATTGCAAACACATCTACACAGAGAGAGAGAACTTTTACATATGCCCCTTGTGTATCCAGGACTTAACACTGAAAACTAAGATTATGTTAATATGGTGGCTTTGCTAGCACTTTTCTGGTGCTAATATTTAGAGCTATGAACCTTGTGAGCTGCAAGAAGATTTATTACCCTGAATAATTAGAAACAAATTCTTATCAGTGTCATAAACATATGGTAAAGGGGAAAAAATCACTCTGCTAAGCCAAACTCCAGTGCTTTTTCAGTTTATCCAAACTGAAGCAATTTTATCCAAGATTCAGTTATTTGCATTCCAAAGAAATAGAAGTTACCAGTAAACGGTATAAAGACATAATGGAATGAGAAATGGAACCAGTATCTTTTGTGGGATTTAACTCTGTCTCCTAAGCAAAGTTTCAACGTGTTGGTAACAACTCATCAAGGACTCGGTATTGTTTCTGTACACGTGATACTGTGGCCTCAGTTCATATTTCAGATCCAAGAGCTCACGAACAACCTACTCAGCTCGCTCTTTCAGTTTTCCATGAGTTCCTGTATACAGTGAGGAAAATAAAAGTCCAGTAAGCATTGTCAAACTTTAGGATTATTGTGCTTTATGCTATCCCATCTGAGGAATATACATACGCTTTTCTTGAGAAATCAAGCCTGCTTTTCTTAAGGAGATTTGAAACTTGACGTGTTTTGTTGCTATTACAGGTTCTCTTCAAATTTTCCCTCGTTGCCATTTTAACTGTCAGAAATAGTGACCATCTCAGTCAAGGTGCTTAAAGAATTTGGGTAACTGTGTACTGTTACGCTTAATTGCTTGTTAAACTAAGCCCCTGGAGCTTGGAACAACAACTCTGTTTCTCTACCCCTCGTAAAACCCTGCTACTTGTATGAAATGATCTGGCTTTTTTAAAGTCAACTTGTAGGTAACTATTCTGTTCAACTTGGCGAACCTTTACAAGGGGACTGGGACATGGTAGAAAAAGTACTGATTGACCATGTTGCCTGTACCTACTTAAGACATTCGATTTTATATGAGCGCTAACAAGGTATCACAAGTCTCCTTACATGAAAAAGAATGATGCAACTTTGCTTATTACTGAAATCACCTTTGAAAGCTAATAAGAAAGCAATGTGCCCCTTCTCAGGAACTTTAAATACCTGCAGCTACAGCATGCAAAGGCAGCTTCTGAGACTTGACTTACATACATCAATTTCTCTGTACTGATGAGGTTTGTTGCTTGGAAACTTAAGGTCTGGAAACACCCTAGGCATACAGGTGTGGGTTTAAATGTAAGAAACTGCAAGTAACATCCTTTATCTTACCGTACTGGCTGTACATATGGTCTGCAGAGTCATAGGGGCCTTCTGCTGAGCTGGGAGAAGGTCACTGTTTCATCTAAAGCTTGGAAACAAAACAAAAAGGAGCATTGGCAAGATTAGAGGAGCCATACCCAACCTTACGTTTGAAAATAAATGTATTGTTCTCCTGTCATCCAATATATCATCATGCTGAAGGAGCTGGGTGTCTTTAGCTTGGAAAAAAGGGAGACTGAGGGGTGAACCCATTAATGTTGATAAATATGGAAAAGATGAGTGTCAGGAGGATGGAGCCAGGCTCTGCTCAGTGGCATCCAATGATAGGACAAGGGGCAATGGGTATCAGCTGCAACATAGGAGGTTT
The DNA here is from genome assembly GCA_028565055.1 of Phoeniculus purpureus. NCBI lineage: Eukaryota > Metazoa > Chordata > Aves > Bucerotiformes > Phoeniculidae > Phoeniculus > Phoeniculus purpureus. Next base: position 12,742,944 of record JAOXOE010000705.1, on the reverse strand, counting down.
CACATAAATATGAGAAGGAACTTCTTCACAGTGAGGGTGACAGAGCACTGGAATGGGCTGCCCAGGGGGGTTGTGGA
>JAOXOE010000705.1:12724816-12742767 GCA_028565055.1 Phoeniculus purpureus | reverse complement strand
GTGGAGTCTCCTTCTCTGGAGATGTTTAAAACCCACCTGGCCATGTTCCTGTGTGACTTGATCTAGGGGATCCTGCTCTGGCAGGGGGACTGGACTGGATGATCTTTTGAAGTTCCTTCCAGTCCCTAATGTTCTATGTTCTGTGATCACATCCTTGCTGTATAGAGTCAGAAAGGAACATTTTATAACTTTTCAGCAAAATCTTCAGAATATTTGGGTTTTAAGTGTAGCTGGGAAGAACCACATGTTTTAGAAGGTCACAGAATTATAGAATCGCTGAACATTATGGATTGGATGGGACCGCGAAAGATCATCTAGTCCAATGCCCCTGCCACAGCAGGATCACCTAGACCAAGTCACACAGGAACATATCCAGGCATGAAGATCTAGACAATGAAATTCCTAATAATTTAGGGTTCAATTCAAACTCGATTTGCAATTCTAGCATGATTATTTCCTCACGTAGATGTAAAGCTTTTTTCCCAATGGTATTCTTCTGGCCATCCTTCAAATTTATTTGCTGCAAACATGAGCCAAGTAAGCTTGATTGCTTAAGTGTTGAGGAATATCATCAGAAAAGGGAAAACAGACTTATCACAAGAATGTGCCTACACATTCAAATCAAGGACGAAAAACTAACTCTAAGCTCTCATTTTTGTGTTTTACTAGCTCTCTGAGTTCCAGTAGAGCCTTTGGAAAGTTTAGATGACAAGCGTAACAACAAGTACACCTTCTGGTAAATCTCCTTGGAGGTAAGAGGCTTCATCCTGCTCTTACAAACATGACGCATTTCACTCAAATCGAACAAGATGAATTACAGCTACTCCACAATGAAAAGGAAAAAAAAAATCCAGGCCTCTAAAACCACAGGTATAGAACTAGGATTTTTATTTCAAGCAAGTTTCAAGCCTGTTTCCATAACGATCTTCATTCTTGTGTCTCGTGCGCAGGTAGCCCCGTAGGGCTGTGTATTGATTGCTACATAATAGTTGACAAAATGATGCATTATTCAGCAAATTGCCACATGCAGGGAAAAGAAACGGTGCCTTTGCTCTGGAATCCTGCAAGCATATAATTTTTTTATTGTACAGACAATCTGACAAAGCACCGAATCACCCTGCAGTAACGTACCATGTCTATAAAAGAGAAGACCCCTTATTTTTGTAGCTCAAAACAAACTTCTTTATCCTTGTCAATACTTGTTAGATGTGAAGCCAAATCAATTTTTGATGCAGTGATACAATGTGAGGGACACACTTGGGTTAGACAGTCACCTAACAGAAATAGCTACTGTGTTAAAATGATGTTTCCCAGGAGCTTTTATATTTTCTTTCTGCAGTTAATTCACTATAAACTGGCTACTGCTAGAGCTTTATCCAGCTAAGGAGAGTTCATCAGCCCAGGGACTAGAGCGGTTTTGTGCATGTCACACGTGGCCCAAGCTCCAGAATTAGCAGCTTTAACTTGCAGGGGACAGATCTGCATGCCCAAACAAAAACTGACCAAGCCATTAACAGCGACAATCTTGTCTCTCCTGCAAATACACAGTGTATTTTAATTTTTTAACATTTAATCAAAGTTTAGTGTTAGAAGGTGAGATGGTGAGAAAATGTAAACAGCCTGGGAAAATTCTGTTGGTACAGCCCTGTTGCAAAATGAGGTCAACAGCTTTTTGTGGAATTAAAGAGGCAGAGGTAATGCAAGACACCTTGGGTGAGACATCCACAGCACTTGGTCACTGTCTGAAACATCTGACTGCAACTTTCAGTGCATTTGCATCTACTACAAGACCCAAACAAGGTCCTACATGCTCAAAATACAACTTATTCAAAATTTAATATCTGATTTAACAATAAACTATTACTTCTCACCACAAATGTGTCTTGGGGTCTACAAACATTTAATGACAAAAGCTCACGTTTTGATCTCTTCATGTTCCTTCAAACACACGAGTCTCAATTATGTGCCCATGCCTTTAATTCAGCACTGAGCAATTACATTTAGGTCACCAAAATCACTCCAGCTTTTTCTTGATGTGTCTAAACCAAGTGTTTTTCTAAGGATCTGGAAGACCATGAGGTGAATTTAGACATGAACATGTACGTCAGTACTAGGAAAACACAACTGAAATGAACCAGCCAAGCCCAAGGACAGGAGAAATAACATGAAGCAGAGCCCTAAATTTCAAGATAAGACCAAACATGTAGTTTTGCACCTGCAGGTACAATTGGGCCTCTATTCTTTGTATTTTTCCCAACATTTCTTTTAGCTGCCTATGTTTATTAATAATGGCCAAAGAAATGATATCAATGAAATAGTGCTAGGTACCTCAGCTTGTATTCATCTCCATCACAGGAAATATTGACTATCAAGAAACCAAATATTAGAGTCAGGTAGAAGCAAATAGGTCAAAATAGAATTTATTTAATTGGGAAACTGTCTTAAATTTTCTTGTAATAAGCCACACCAAAAGTCCTTTACTGAGAGAGTAGTTCGGCACTGGAACCGGCTGCCCAGCGAGGTGATAAGAGTCACCATCCCTGGAGGTGCTTAAAAAACCAAGTAGATACGAGCGCTTGAGGCCATGGTCTAGGGGTTAGGGAAATGTTGGGATGAGGGCTGGACTTGATGATCCTGGAGGTCCTTTCCAGCCATGATTATTCTATGATTCTATGTTACTGGCATCAAACATCTGAACACTCTGACCTAATGTTTTAAAGGCAACCATAGAGCACTTTGAAGAAAAAACTGTAAGGGGAACCTAAGTTTGGATGTGTAAAAGATAAAGTCAAATGCTTGAATAATTTAGAACCATAACATGAAGATAAATGAAACACTGAGACTTTAATAACTTGCTCTTTTTTCCTTAAACTCCAACTATTACGATATAATGCTCCTGGCTAGCTTGTCAGGTGATGATAATGAATATTCAGGTGCAGTAGTTTTCTGCATGAACAAAACCTATTCTGTTCTAAAGATTAATAAATTATTATCTTATATATACTCACGCTCAAAAGATAATGAAAATTTGAACCAAAAAGGAAGTTGAAGTCTACCCAAGTGATGTTAATAAAATGGAACTAAGTTTAGTTAAACTAAACTTTAGAAAGGCATATTAACATATGCTGGAAGAGTAATTTTTATATATGAAAGCTATTTAATGCTTTCTATTACCATTACAATGCACAGTCTTAGACACACAGATCAAAGATGAGCAAGAACGTCACACCAGAGCTCCGTACTCTGTACTGCTGGTGGCTGGTTCACACTGCATTCAAGTTAACACGGATTCCATGTAACTTTAGTGGAGTACAATCAAGAAAATAACAGGGTTTTTTATAATAATATAAAAATCCATTTCTTTATATTGCTTTTCTGCAATGAAGGAATTGCCATCTCAGAAAAATTTTTGTGGGTGCCAGGCTGGAAAGGGAAATGTTCTCTTAGACCCAGAGTGCAGCGATCAAAGACCGTGCAAAATTTACCTGCAGCCAACATGGGGGAGTCTGACTCACTCTTGCTTTTCAACATGACTAATACTTTTTGCAGTCCTCGTTTGGATTTGACTATCGTGGTTAGAAGTCTCCAAGTCTTTGTGAGCAGCTGAAATGCCGAAGCCAGCTTTCCAGATCATCGTCAGTCTCATACCCAGCTAGCAGAACTGCGGCATCCCCACTCCTGCACCCTGTGCAGCCAGAGGCTTTGATATTTCTGAGCTGTACATTACTGACCCATCAACCAGCACTGATTGCCTGGCCAGCTAGGGAAGCAGAAAAGATAGCCTTTGCAGTCAGTTTGCAGCTCCTTCTTTAGGGGAAGCACTAATTTGTGTCTCCAACCTGCAGCATCCCCCAAAGTGGAGAAACTCTACAATTGAAATTTCTTGAAACTGAGCATCAGATCAAAAGCTTGAAGCACCTAACAGCATGATTTCATAAGCCCTGCCACCTTAAGAAGCCAAGATAAAAATACAGCCACATGAAAAATAAATGAGTAGCTTTTCCTGACTCTCAAACCAGAAAATAATGACTCAAAACCAAAATCAAATGCCACGGTATTGGTCGTATTCCCTAACGCCAGCACTAATGTTCCCTTGCCCAGCGCCAGAGACTTGTTAAACAAATGAGCTTTATAATGTATTTTGCAGGTGAAAGATCCCAGACTGGAAAAAAGTAAACCCCAACACAAAGACCCCTAACAGAAACGCTCTTGCTTTCTCCAAGAGCTTTGCTCTGAGGGGGATTCAGTCTGAGCTCACTCCTGCCACAGTCAGTATTTTCTATTGTGATCAAATGAGCAGTTCTGCAGCACTAGCCATAATCTTGAGAGTTCAGATCAAAACCACTGTCTCAATACCTGGAAGTCAAGTCAGCCCTTGCAAGACTGAAAAGGCCAGTGCCCTGTGTGTGCACAGAGCAGTCCGACAGCTCTTTGCACTGGAAACCAATCCTCTGCTCACAGCATGCCCGAGGTACTGCGTTTCCCTGAGCACCTCCACTGTGCCTCCACGATTTGGGATGCACAGCCACATTATCATCCTTCGTTATCCTTGCTACGGGCTTTTGGAACCACGTTACATCTCTAAAACGTTTTAAGTCTCCTGGAAAGAAACCTGATGCCGGTTGCACGCTGTGATGAGCACGTCTCTCTTTTCTGGTCCTTGTTTATCTTAGTCATTATTTTTTCACCTCAAGCTTAAAAATCAACGCCCTTCAGACTGAAAAGAGAACAAATAAGCCTTTTGATTAAAACCAGGGAGGAAAAAACCCCCTTAAAAGACAAACTCCCAAGAACACAACATGTCTCCTGCTGCTGCACTGGTGCTGTTTCGCGAAATGGCGACTGCCTGTGCGGGGAGCTGCCCCGCACCACCCGCGTCCCCGCAGGAAACCAGAAACCCAGCTCTTGCTTTTGTTTTTTCGAAGGTTTCATTTTTCTCTCTTTACATCTAGTCCCTCTGGGACGGCAGAGAGCCCTCCGCAAAGCTGTAACCTGGCAAACAGCGAGGCTGTGGGGAGCCGTGTGCAAACAGCAACCCTTTGGGGACCTGCCCCCACCCGAGATTCTTCCCCACGCTGGTATGGGGTGAGTGGGATGGGAGCAGTGCTGGGCTGGTACATGGGGCTCTGGACTCCAGCGCCCTGTGCTGCGCAAAGAAATCCGCTGATTCAGCCGCTATCGCCGCAATCTCGCGTTTCCAGAATTTTCTCCCTCTGCTTCCCAAACATAAAGAGACTTTTGTGCTACACAGCGAGCAGGAGCTGATGGGCTCCGAGTAGGGAGCCATGTGGTATTTGGTTTCTCGCTACAGAACATATTTTTATAATGATGGGGGAAGGGAGGAAAGGAGCTGCTCTCACCAGCATGCCAATAATCTGTTGCGAAGGACTGGAGCTCTCAGAGCCAATTAGTCCTGAAGTTAACCATTTAACTGCTGAAAAGAGCTCAAGTCTCAGCACAGACTCAGCAAGACTAGGGAGAGACCAGGCTGCGTGGGTGTCCAGGACAGTGAGCTCAGTGTGGATTTGTTCAGAGATGTCTTTTTCTACACTTGACTAAATACTTTTGATATGCAGACTGACTGCTGAAACTCATGGAGGTCACAGAATGCAAAGGTGGGACCTATATCCAGAACACAGCACAATTTTAGTACGAGCTGGATGTGTTTCAGGGTCTGTGCCAGCTCATGGCAGATCCATGAACATCACAGGAGCTGCATTGCTGATACGGACTTGCTGTGGGTACAAGTCCCTGCTGTGAGAATGGCAAACCTGTGCTGCCAGCCATTGGGGTGGGGAGGATCAGGGCGCTGCCGTGGCAAAGGAAACTGGGCTGTGTTCCTGCAGCCTCTCCCAACAACGCCACTGCGGGTGGAAAAACACGGTAAGGTGGGGCAGGCTCTAAGAATGCAATGGCATAGCCTCCCTCCCTCAAATGTAAGTCTCCATCATCCCTGAGCTGTGCCCAGACACAAAAGAAGTGCTTTGGACCTCGCTGCACCAGTTTTCTAACCCCTTAACAGCATTAGAGCACAACATGAAGATGCTCCCTTTATTTTATGCAGTTTAATTTGTCATAAACTTTTCATGCCCAAGGCAGCCTAGCTCATGGCTTGTTGTGTGCTGTTGAACAAGCCAGGGAAGAAGATGTATGGGGAATTCCCAGCCTGAGTCTTCTCCAGGGGCAAGTCTGAGCATGACCGGAGCGTACACACACACCCCAGTGCTAATGCAGAGCAGCAGCAGCGTGTTCCCACTTAACTCCGTGGGTCGATAAACCCATCTCTGTGCTCTTTTTTTATTCCATGACGTACCAGTGAATATTGGATCAGATTCCCAGGGATGCCAGGAAGACCAGCAGACCCTGCACAGCGTGATGACACCCAGGCTCTCCACCCCAGCTCTCCAACCCAAGCAAGAGGCAGAGTTTATTTGCTTGGGAGGGGCCATACTAGTGCTGCAGGCCTGCCTCCAGTCCAAGCCATCACTGCAGTGTACACAGAAGATACTCCTACAGCACTAGCCTCCTTAATGGACGAAAATGAAGTCAGATCTCCCTGCTTGCCATGAAAAAGATCCAGTGCATGTGGATGTTGTGTCCTGCTCCCCTTGAAGTGCTGTAGCAAAGCTGGCACCATAACACATCTCGCTTTGAAGCTCTGGAAAGAATTCTGACTACATTAAAGTATAACTCCACATTCAAATTTAAAACACTGTGGAGAGAGAAAAACATATTGCTAAGAAACAGCAGATTATTTAGGCATGTGAGCTGTCAGAGCCCTGGCATTACAAGAGCGCTCTTGTTCCTGTTGCCTCCCACAGCTGCATTCACTAAATATATCCTGGGCAGAGGACTGCATTTCTCCACCCCTTTCTGAGCCCAATCGGGTTTGCACAAACACCACCAGGCTCCCTTGGGACATGCAGTCAGGCAGCAGTGATGCCCTAGTTACATGCCTCATGAAGGACTAAAAATGGCTGCAGCAGGGTGGAATCAGTACCTCCACAGGTTATTTTGAGAGGCAGTATGTGCAACTGATCGATACTTAACTGCTAAAACCGGGATGGTTAGTTCTCCATAAGGATACACTCCTTTTGTACATCAGAACCAGTTATTGGCAAGTTATTCCCATCAGATGATTTTCAGTACCTTGTGGAAAACACAACCAGTGATCTCAGAGAAAATTCAGGCATAAGAATAACAGTCACTGTAAAAACAGTCTATAAAAATTAAAAAATCACTTCCTGGCAGATTTAGAAGTGAGTGGTGGTCTTCAGTGCCTTAGGGACTGGCTGGTCCTCAGAGACCAATCCCAGTTTTACCTTCCATCATGTCTAGGCTGTGTGGGGATTGTCTGGCCACACAGCTGCCTCTGACAGATAAAAACCCTAAGGCTGAATTTCTACAGGGACAAGGTTCTTCTCCCATGACCTCCATTCTGCTCTCCCCGTTTCTCCTACCCTTGCTCTGCATACTTTCCTTTCAAAGACACATATTCACACACACAATGGACCCTTGGTCCCAGTCTGAGCATCGAAACACCGCTGCAATCACAGCAATGAAGAAGAGGTGGAGCTGCCCCTTCTGATATAGTTAATTCTATAGTGGATAAAATTCTGACAAGAAGAGTCCTCTTGGTGGCTTTTCTCACTTTCAAAAGTGAGAAAAGGGAGCCAGGAGGGATTTTGACCCTCCTGGTCCCTACTGCTTCCTTTCCTCACAGTTCCTTTTTTCTTCAACACCCTGAGCTCCAATAGCAGCAAAGCAAATTTGACAGAATCTGGTCAATTTTTTGAAGCTTTCTCATTTTAAGAAGTCAGTGGCAGCAGGGTAGATCCTGCAATCAATCCTCACAGGAGGAAGAATTAAATATCTCACGCATGACCTTAATCCATAGGATTTTGGAGATAGTCTTTCTTGTAATCCCAATACTCAGAGCTTATCATGCATTCAAATCATTTCTGTAGCCCTAGAACATTTTGCAATAAAAGGAACCCAACATCATTTTGATACTGTTATGCAGTCACACGAGTCACATGCTTTCTGTGGAATAAATATACAGAGCTTTTGGGGAAAAACTGGCAGACTTAAAATCAAAGTGTAAAAAAAAACCCCCAAACCCCAGGAATGAAAGCTCTGTATTATATAAAGAAAAAAAAGATCAGTTTGAGATGTCAAACTGCAGTGAAGGGAAGCGGCACAATGTAGGTACGAAGAGTCTTTCACAATCTCCTTTTTCTCAACCAGCAAAGCATAAAAGAACAAACCAAAACTCACACTTAAGCATCCCCCTACAGTAAGGACCTTATTTTCAAGTGAACTAATCTCATTTGAGGTATTTAAAGCCTTCAAAATCAGGTAATTCATTCACAAAATGGCCACGGCTCCCTAGGTTTAATCAAATAGCTAAAAGCCTACAAAGTTAGACAAATGTGCTGTGGGGTTTTTTGTGTCTTATGCATTCTCTCCCTCTCTGCTTTCCTTGCCTTTCTGAAACAAACTGTCCTCAAAGGCTGTGCTAATTTTGAACTTGGAAGTTGCCACTATTTTAATTAGAGGTGTTGCTGTAGTAGAACAACCCTGCCTCGCTGGTTGTACTGGAAACGAGCCTTGTTCGCTGGGGACAGGAGTGGGTTTGCCTCTGATCTCCTAAGGGCTGCTGGATTCTCTGGATTTCTGAGCACACATAGGAAGATGTAGTTTCATCTGTGTGCTTTGGAGAAGGAAGTACAAATTGTAATGCCAGATGTTAAGATGGAGCCACAGAGAAGCCGCAGGAGCATGAGTTACCTTCAACAGGCTACAGTTCTACAAGCAAACAAAGTGAGAAAATGGGGTGGAAGGTTTCATTCCTCAAACCAGGCAGTGACTCACCCAGATTCCTAACTGCTCAAACAAGGGAGGCAAACCCTCCTCCTGGCAGACCTGATCCTCCACCTTGAGTCCTGCAGAGCAAACCTGAAACAAAGGCAAGCTGTGCTGGTGGCACAGGGTACAGACACAGCACAAGGCCAAAGGTATTTCAGAAAAGGAGCCTCTACATGAGGTCGCCTTTTGGAAAAGAGTCAAGAGTTCCTAAGTTCTGCTCTTCACATCTGAAAACACAATGAAAGAAAAATGGCTCACAACTAACAAATGCTTTTCAAGAGCCAAACTCATCTCTTCTTAGATACCAAGGCTTTCTGAAATTCCTATGGGGCAGTAATGGATGTTTAAAATAACCCAACACAATCAAAAGATGGGTAAGACAAGTCATAAAGCAAAAAGCCAAAAAGCCAAGGAGTGTGTGAGGTGGGTGAGATGCTGTTTCTAACTACTGAGCTATTCATAGGGAAAAATTCAACCTAGGGATATGGAAACACTGTTCTAAGTATCTGCTCTGTCATTCCCAACATGCAAGGCAGACTTCACTGATGTTCCAGATGACAGCATGCAGCCAAGCTGCTACCCATGCCCAGCTCCACCCTTCCTGCATGGCTCTTGGGGAGTGGGTAGTGCTGTGCGGGACCCCAGCTGAGCTGCTGAGTAGCAACCACAGAGCCATCAGCAGCAGAGATAAGGAGGAGGTGGTGGGAGGGCTGCATGTGAGGAGCACAGAAAGCAAAGAACGTTGCTAATTTTCAGGAGAAACACCAGGAAGCCAAATATCTTTGAACGCTAAACCTCAGAGAGGTTGCGGGTAGGAGATAAACATTGCAGGGTAGTGACGCTGCAGGTGGGGCTATGCCAGTGGCCAAGGAGAGATGCCTCAAAGCCACAGTTCATCTGGACCCACCCAAGGAGCAGGGCTGGGTAGGTGGTCCCCTCTGTAGCTGTGCCAAGGCTCTGCTGGGTGAGGTTCATTCATGTATGCGGTAAAGAATGACAGATTATGAGCATGAAATTTCCCTCTAGCTTCATACTCCATGAAACAAACATAGGGCTGATGCTCAGTGTGTTCCACCCTATACCAAGTTTTTCAATTCTTAGGTTTCCAGAGGTAGCCAGACACCCCAAAAGGACATGTTCAATCATTCCTCCTGTGGGCTGGCTCCTGAGGGTGCTTGCTCCTGCTGCAGAAAGCAAACAACAGCGTTACTTACGGGGTAGACTAATCTGCTGAACAGTCGTCACTGTAGATTTGGCTTCTGGTGTAGGGACAGTCCTTGACAACACGGGTGGCTAGCAGAGGAATGCAAAGCCCTGTTGTTATCAGAAGCGTCAAGCCTCACACACATAAATTAAGCTGTCCCGGAGCTAAAGCCACGTTAAGACACCATGAAAATGCCTGTTGCACTTACACTGCTGCTGTGCTTAAAGCCCAGCTCCAGTGAGTGGGGAATCCGTGTGCAAAGACCATCCTCCATATGTTTTGCTGGCGGCATTTGAAATATTTCAGGCATTTCAGGCAACCCTCAGTGGACTAAAGCAGAGACCTGCCCACCAGGACAGGAGAGCTTGCATTAAAAATATATAAATCTGTTTATCAGGCCGCAGCACAGCAGCAATTCATTTCGTTTATTAGATGGAAACCACAAAAGCAGAGGGAGGTTTTGCTGACGGTACTTCTTTCCCGTTCAACACGCTGCCTTGGTTAAGTGACTATTACGATCAGTGCGACGGCAAACAAACGCCATGAGCTTGTTGTAAGCCATTTCCTTGCGCAAAGGCGGAGAAACCATCGCAGGAGATGGATCGCGAGCATATTATTAGTATTGAGTATTTTGGCTGGATCATGCTATTCGGAAACCCCGGCTCTACCAGGCTGTTTGAGAAAGGCAGCATTTGTCCCTCGCCTTCGGCATGAAAACACAACTCAAATCCCTTCTCAGGAACAAAGGTGCTTCCCAGGAGCCTGGCGAGCTGCCGGCATGCTGAGCGCGTAGCCAAGCAACGGCAGCCTGATTGGGGCTTGCGCCTCACCCGTGATGCTCCAGCCTCCACAAACAATTCTTGCCACGTAGACAAGACCGTGCAGGGTAATGGAAAACTACTGCAGGCTCTTTCTTAAAGGGCAATAACTTGCGTTGGCCGGGAAGGTTGGGCCACATCCCGCTTCCCGGCGTGCCCCAGGGTAATTCTTTTGTTTTCCTGCGAGAAGGGCACCACGAGCATGCCGGGGCGTTCGTCAAGGCAGACAGCGTTCGCATGATGTTTCAACTGACTGCGGCAATAAAAAAATGCAAAGCAGAGAGCTGAGCTGCAGTGGGGAGGGCGGGGGAGAGCCAAGCAGTCAGAGGCAGGAGCGGAGGAAGCTGGCAGCTGCCTTTCTAAAGCTGCTTTCGACACAGCCTCAAACATGGCGACCTTGACGCGACGCAGTTAATATTAGCCGAGAGCTAACACCAAAACAACCCTCTGCACTTGGCAGGCGCAGCGGTTTAACAACTGCCTGGCAAAGTGACGCCTGCAAGGCTGCAGCGAGAGAAAAATGGCTTTAAAGAAAAAGTAAACTTATTTTGGCTGTTGTCAGACTACTAACAACAGCAATTTTTAAAAGTTACGGCCGTGTGTGCCTCCAGTTTCTAGTGTGAAAGAGAAGTCATTTCTTAACACAGCATTGTGCCTGCCTAGCTTAAAATATCAAGCTAAAGAGTCACAGAAATAGCTACAGAAGCACGAAAGAGCCCCTTCAAGCTACAGCACCTTTGCCGTGTGAAAATCAGACGTTTGCAGACTTACCCCTTGGGCAAGGCAACACCTGCCTGACAGGGACGAGAGCTGCCCAGCCAGAGGGTCACAGCACTGCTGCCTAAACAGGGCGCTTGGCAGTGTTCAAAGTCATCCATTATCCTGTATCTATTACAAGTTTCATCTCATCTCTCCCCAAGGAGCAGGCTGCCTGTTCCTCGTGGCACCTATTGGGAAATAAATGCTTCAAGAGTTGGGTAAAAAAAGGCAAACCTGCTCATCTCCCGGAGAAGGTTTTGCTCCCTGGATGCAGCACTACTTTGTGATGTCCCTGGTTTGGTTCACGGCTGCATCTGAGCTTTTTGCCCTCTCTGAACCTGCCTGCAATTTAAGGTGCTTCTTGCCAGACCACTTCTAGGTCAGCTCCTGCAGCGATGTGGCTTTGGCTCTTCTCCATCTTCATGTTGTAGCTAATTTGCTCTCCTTTTCTTCAGATGAGCACTGGTTCAAGTCTCAACCCAAATACTTCCGTTTTGTTGCAGCCAGCAAATGAAAATGAAGCCCCTGTGCTGAGTTAGGGGACTCCTTTGAAACAGAGACTACCCCTCATCCTTAAATAGAACCCTTTGTTGTGAAGCTGGTTTCATTGCAAGCTCCACGGGGAAAGTCATTACATGGAGGTTGACCTCATTTTGTAGTTCTGGATATTAAAGCTTATAAGGAGGGAACATGATTAGAAGCTGTGAATTCACAACAAGGATAAACAGTACTTGTTGATACCTCCTTCTTACCTAAGGATTCATTTAATACGGCTTGGAAAGAGTAACTTGAAACAGCTTTTGGCAGATAAGGGAACTCAAGTAAAACGCAAAGATCTGGTTTCCAAGAAGCCCTTTACAAGCTGCACAGAGAAATGAAATCAAACCCTCCAGCAGCGCACAAGGCTTCCTGCAGAGACTGCCTGGAAGAGCTGCAAATGCACATTCCATGTGAAAACTGATGTCGATCTGAATCTGGAGTTACACAAAAGCATCCCATGGTTGAGACAGGACCAATGGTCACACATGGACCTGCCCTCTGCTCGACTGGAGGGAATTGCTGGAATTTTCTGCTCGTTTTCAAGGCTGTGGCCTGAGACAAAGAAAGCAGAAGGGTTTGAGCTCAATAAACCTGCACAAGGGAGTGGATGCAAAGGTACCCCAGCTTTGATAGCGTTCCAGCTTTATTGATGCAACATGGGTTTCAATATAGAGGACACTGTCATCACAGGGGAAACATAACCACTGGCCACCAGTAAATAAATACATATTGGGAAGTGAGACAGCCCACTGTGCTAAGGGATGTGCTGCACCCTGCCAGGGCCCTCCCTGAGCACTGCTGTGATGGAGCTTTGCACCTTAACATGTTCTCAGTTTAACCCATCTGTTTGCAGCCTGCTTTTCAAGTTACAGTAGGGACACTTTTGCAAACTAGATAAGTCAACTTGAAGTATACGTTTTGAATTAATTTTCCCAGCTCTTTCTCTCACCCCCTGAGCATCCCTTGCATTTCCAGTGCTCTGGGTCCTGCTGGTGAGGTGTCCCCTCTCAGCTGAAGCACTGGTGCATTGCTGTGAGAAATCCTTATTATGCAAAATGAACTTCTTGTTAGAAGCCCCAGGCACCCTTAAAGTTCCCTTTAGATTTTGTGGTTTGAACAAACACTTCTGCTTCCGCAAACCTCATAATGTCCCTATTTGTACGCAGCTCTCCCCACCACAAGCAACTGAGTTGAGCTCTGCTCAAAACTCAGCTTTGGACTTGGTTTCTTGAAAAATCAAGATAAATGATGGTGTCCCCAGCTAACGAGCTTCCAAGTCGTGTCAAACTGCAACAACTTCTCTGTAGAACCACCTCTCTTGGCCCTGTTGTCCTGCGCTAAGCAGAGCAATCGCTGCCTGCACCTGCCGTCAGCTTTCTCTGCAGACTGTGGTTTGTGGCGCAAAGTGTGTTTCAACAGCAGGAAAGTGAAAGGTGGCTCCTCCAAGAGGGCACAAACTCCCTGAAGGCCACAGCACGGTGCCTTAAAGCACCCAGCATTTCTACTCCGCAAGCCAAAGGGATCACAGTCAGGAGCAATGTGTGAGGGAGCCCAGAGCAGGACAGCTGGAGCCTGGCAGAGCTCCAGAGGGCTAGGAGGACACTTGGTGGCCAGTAGCTCTTCTGCAGCACCTCAGGGACAAAAGGATGTGACATACTGTAAATAAGACACCTTCAGTTTTACCCCACCCTCAGAAAGGCCAGGGCTATTCCAGCTTGGCTAGTGTCTCCTCTCTGCTTTAAGTACCTTCTGTATCAGATAAAGCATTAATAAATCACACTCAACAATTCCCACCATGCCTCAAGCAATTAACCTCATTCAGTGGCAGCACTGGCTGGGTAAGCCCTGGACAATGTCCTAGGACTCCAGTAGAGCAGTTTATTGGAGTTATTTTCAAAGAGCCTTTCTGTCAGGCTTGGCCCTATATTTAAGCTGCCAAATCAGCTCCACCGGCTGGGTGGGCATCGTTAGCAGGACTGAGGGCGATGAAGTGGTGTCAGCACTTCTATTACAGCACATTTCCCCTGCTCAACCCCGTTATAAATAGGACATAACTATCCAGTTCTGGCAGAAACCTTCAAGAGCTGACATGGAAAATAGTCACCACCTTAACCTTGCTAAAATTTATCAGGTTGAAGAAAGAAAGTGAGGGTTTAAAATATATCTTATCCCTCCTACTCCTAAATCCTGAACTGTAAAATCCAGCTGTATCACACCCAAATTCCTCACGGGGTTTTTTTGAGTCTTTTTATAAACATAACTCTGGTAAATGGAGAAGTGGTCCTTCCCCTCTTCTGCCTCTTCCGAAAACCAGAAGTTGCCATTGTTGAGCCTTCTAATGAAGGCCATGGTTAATAGTCATTTTAACAAATCCATGGGATTGTCCCCAAGTGGGAACAAGTCCGTGGTAGTGTTGAACAAGAGAGAAGGATGACCCTTCTCACCACCCTCAGCCACATGCACCTACACAGGGTGCTGGGTCAGAGAACTGATTTCACTAAAAACTAACCAGGAGCTCCTGGCCAGCTCAGATCTGGTTGAAACCACCCATCAGCATGAGCTTTTCCACTGGGGAACAGTGGCTGCGGCTGGAGGAAAGCAGGAGTGCTCTCGGCAACTGGGGATTGTGTCTATGAAAGATGTTTGTTAATGAGCTGCTGCTCAAAGAGAAAGTGGCCCCTTCTCTTGTGGAGGTGCCTGCTAGCCAGTGATCATCAGCCAGGCCGATGCATTAACTCAGACTCAAATGCCATTTTCACCTTTCTCTCCACTTTTCCCCAAGCACAAGGGCCAGCACGCAGATACTAGGACACAGGAGTGCGAGGTGCCTCCTGCCAGCATCACTAAGGTCTTGGGTTGGTGTATGGTTGACCACAAGACAGCCTCATAGTGCCTAAGGTTCCGGCTCAGATGGTTTCTGTCTTTCACGCCAGCACACAGTCAGTGCACAGCAAAATCAGCCAGAGAACGGAAAGAGACTTCAGCCTGCTCTGCATTGCCTTGGTGCCAGAGTAACGATCATCTAGGGGGCAAACAGGTGCAGAGGAACTGTAGGAAAGGGAACTGCAGCAGGGAGCCACCAACTCTCATGCTCTTGCAAAGAAGTTCCCCCAGTTCTGGATTCAATACTTCTGTTTTCTAAGTTCAGTAGGTATTTCTGTGTGACCTCAGAAAGGGCAAAGGGTGGATACTGCGACAGGCTCCAGCCAAGAGGACATTGTTCAGATGTGAGGACATCTGCAACTCCAGACTTGCTGAGGATGTTTAGGAGGTGCAGAAGGTAGGGATTTTGTGGAGCTAGCTCAAGCCAGCCCTGCTATCCCACTTTCCTATGCGAATGCTGTGCTGCACGATCTGGCAGTGCCTCCTGCAATGCTTTGAGCTTTGCTGTCGAGTCCAACCACTCTTGAAAGACATGTAGAAGAACCAAAGAGACGTTTCTACACGTCTCCTGAAAACCCCTTCCCCCACCTGACCTCCAGACACTCGAGCTGGGGTTGGAAGGCTGTGAGTGTGGCCATCTGCCATCCCACTCGGCGGCAGCTGCCTGGCCAGGCTGCACGTACGTTTAGGCTGCTAATTAGCGAGCGCTTAATCATGGCACATACAGCCTGCTTGGATTGGCAGGGACTGAGTCGGGATTTTTGCAGTAACACAGGACACAGATCAGCAGGAAATGAGGCTTCACTTCCTGCTCATGGAGGACCGTGCCTCAGTCGTCTGCATCACGGTTTGAACTTGGAGGAATGTGCTAGAGCAGGACACATGTAATGCCAGTCCAGCACCCCTGCACACACTCGTAACTGGTATTTTGGCTGATGCCCGCCATCACATAGGCACTGGAAGATGGGGAGGTCCCTCAGCTGACTGGGACAAACATCACCATTGCAGCCTTACCTCTGTGTCTTGCTCATAGTATGGCCGTGCCAGTAAACACCAGCACCAGAGGCTCTCCTCTTCTGCTGCAGTCATCCCTATGTCATCACATGCGGGGCAAAGGGGTTGTTTGGCAGAGCCCTGCTGAGACTTGCACCTGGCTAAATGTTGACCTCCACTGGGAAGAATAAAACATTACCCTGGGTAAACAAACCCCCTTTAATGAAGAAATGAATGTAAATACCAAAAGTAGGTGAGAGATTAAAGCAGTGCGCAGAGGACACTGAGTATCATGGGGACTTTGACTTCCCCTCTAGTCCTATGGTTTGACTCAGCTCTGAAGTTTATTCCTGTTAAACATGTACCAGTGACCTGCTGGGAGGGCTACATCAATTCTCATCCCTGCTGTTCCAGCTTCTATTGAAGTTAGCATTAAAGACAAAGGCAGCCACTCAGCACAGCGCTGCCCAATACAGATTTGGAGCCTGACCTATGATGAGAAGATGTGTGGTGTCTCCTTGCCATCTCACCTGAGTACATAAATGCAGGCCTTATATATGTACCTTTGGAAACTGGTGGCACTGGGGTACACTGATCCCATTTCCTTCTTGTATGGGTCTGGGACTGCTCTAGCTCTAAGACTCTTGTTTGCTCCTGTTTGAGGGAGATTTGCACAAGCAGGTCCACATCTCTCTTGTCACTGAAATGCTGAAGTCCCTCTGTTGCCTCCTGGAACTAATTGTGAAATACAGAGGGATTAAATGAGTCCTGAAATGCCTTTACTCTGCCAGGATTTTGTGACCAAAGCTGAGAGGTGAATTATAGCTCTTCCAGACTAAGAAACAAACCAAACCCTGTGGTTTTCCCCATTTGCTTGTAAGACTGAAGCCGAAGTCATGACTTTAAGGTTATGTACCGTTGGCTTTCTTCTTTGAACACAGGAATATTCTATCACTGAGTGAAACTGTTGCAGCAGTCAGGCATAAGCTGACTCCAAAGGCTGTTGCAATGATGAGCTGTTGCAATGATGAGTTAAGCAGTCACATGGATTGTGTAATTTCCTCATGCTTGAGAATATCCCAACAGAGGAGAAACCAAAAAACATGAAAAATGTTCCATGTTCTTAACCACATTGACATGAAAGGACTTAAATCCCTCCTGTTTTGAGCCCAAAGTAAAGGCCTTTTGCAAAAGAGAATGCCTGCTTGTCTGGTGATGCTTTCTCTCTAGCACCAGCCCCAGTAGTACAGACCCATATACTATAGGCGGTACTACCCAGAGTACTGCCCTACTATCCCTACTAAGGATAGGGGAGAGCTCAGACTTGAAATTCAGCCAAGATCAACACTGTGTGTGAAAAGGAACCATGTCTTTGCCCCACAAATGAGTCTCCACCACACACTGCTTTATCCACAGCAGTAATTCTCACTTAGGAGTTGACATTCCTACTGCAAAGAAGAAAAAAAGGTAGCAATTAAGAAGTGAGATGAAAGGGCTGCCAGTCTGCTGTACTCACTCAGTGTGTTACACCCAGGAGAATTAAACCACATCTGATATTCAAATGGATGAGATGAAATGAAGCGCAAAATAGGAGAGAAAACACGGCTGCACTCCCACAGATTCTGTAGGGATCCCAAAGGACAGAAGTAGCAGATATCTATTTTACCACCCGGCAGGAGCAGTGAGGTTTAAAGTTACCACCTTAAACACTGGACCTGCGAGATGAAACTCCAAACCACCCCAACACCATCCTGAACCACTCCAACACACCCCTAAACAGCCCAAACATTCCCCAGAACCACCTCAACACACCCCTAAACTGTCTCAACACCCCCAAAACCTCCCCAACACACCCCTAAACCACCCCAACATGCCCCAGAACCACC
>JAOXOE010000705.1:12698307-12724716 GCA_028565055.1 Phoeniculus purpureus | reverse complement strand
GATCCTGCTGTGGCAGGGGGATTGGACTGGATGATCTTTCAAGGTCCCTTCCAATCCCTAATATTCTGTGATTCTGTGATTTATGTTCATTATTTGCAGTGACTTTACAAAACAGAAGGTCTTTGAATTTATTCCTTCTGCAGCAAGACTATCCCTGTCAGCAGAAATAACCCAGCATGCAAATGATTCATCTGAGTGTCTGTCACTTCACTAAAAGAAACAAAAACCCCATCCGACCCTGGAATAATGTTGTTGTCTGCACAAGGCATGAGTAATCTGGCAGTTTTTAAGAGGTGAGATGCTCCCACCTGGCAGACAGATGATCCCGTGCTCTGCCCAAGCATCACAGTTGCACTGCGAGCTGCAGCCGCTGACCCAGGGAGGACTTTCCAGGAGCATCAAGTGGCCACCCCCCGAGGAATTTCCTCCTGAGTCTCCACTAAATAGAAATGTCTCCTATAAATAGGGCAAATGCTCAAATAGGTAGCACAGCTAGTGGGCTTTTCAGACCGCTTTGAGAAATAATTGAGCCTGTCCTGAATGGCTGTATTATACCATGTACCAAGCTGCACCAGCAATTTCAGCTGGCTATTCAGACTTTTTTTTGAGGACTTTGCTATTTTCCACTTTTTTTTTCATTTAACCTGATTTGTTACAAATAGTCCCAGGTTTATAAAATGTAAGGTGTTGAGGTAAGGAACATTTTTAAAAGCTCTATTTTCTAAGTGTCAGAGAAATCTCTCTCTGGCTTGCCCAAACACAGCCGTCGCTGTAAATGCACTGCTCTACAATAAAAAAGGAGGAGACGAGAACAACAACTTGGGGGCAGCAACAAAGGTGGTTGAAACACAAGGTTCCCGTTTCCTAGGGACTTAAAAAGGACCTCGTGACAGTAATTGAATCAGGCTGAAAGTAGAAAGGTTTGATTTTGTGTGAGCTAGCAATGCAAGAAGAGGATCCTCCATGGCCCCTTTGCCTCCAGGACACAGCTCAGTTCACTGTCCTTCTCTGCTGTGATGTACAACAAACATCACATTTGGGGATATGGTTTAGGGGTGAACTTGTAGAGTAGGGTTGATAGTTGGACTCGATGATTCCAATGGTCTTTTCCAACCTGAATGATTCTGTGAAAGCAGAGAGGTTTGGGATCCGCTCCTAGCAGGCATGAACACGCAAGGGTTGCCAGCAATGAGAGTCCTATTGCCACAGGGTAGAGTGAGACATAATTCTGCAGATTCCACTACTCATCTGATCATCCAAACAAGCAAAGTTCTCAGCTCCCTTGAAGCCTCTGACACAGTGCTCTGTGACTATGTCAAGCTTGTCCTCTGTGTGAATCCACGCTACAGAAAGTATTTTCCAGGCATTTAAGAGATGGGTAAACTGAGGCAGAGGATGAAGCCCATCATTGGAGCAGAGGTGGAAAGGAAAGTTTGTCTTCCCACTCCTCCAGTGTGACCATCCCATCCGTCAGCACTCCAGCGCACAATGCCAAACGCCAGTGTGATTCCGATTAGTCTGCAGAGTGCTGTGTGTTGATGTTTTGGGTTGATACTTGGAGAGCTCTGTGGAGATACTTAATTAGGCAAAAATTAATTCCTTTGAGAACAACCTTCTGGCAGCACTTTGGAAAGTGCTTGAAGCTTCTGTTGTTCTGACACTTCTTCAAAATTGGTGTTAGCCACTTTCTAATTCATTTTTAAATAAACAATCAAACCACATCGTTCCCTGGGTCAGATGACAGCTGTGGCTTCCTTGCCAGCACCACTATCAGGAGATGAGGTGTCAGATTTTCTCACCTGAAGTCCCTTCCCACAGCTGTCAATCCCTTGCTGTTCTCACCCTGAAAGGTTCCTTCTGCCTGAGCTGTCAGAGCACTCCAGACTCTCTGCTTTCTGTCCCTTTTTCACAGCAATTGTGGGATCTGATGATGACAAGACAGGCAGGGTAAGAGAGGGGAACATCAGCGGTGACCTTGTGGCCAGCCCTGCAAGGTGACAGCCCTTACAACCATGAGATGGGGAGCAGGAGGCGAAGCAGGAGGTGGATGTCTGCTCCTCTTCCTGCCTGCCTTCTCCTGCAGTCAGACAAGGATAGTGGTATTTCTTCTGAGACAATCTGCTGCTAGTTCTGTAAACCTCCTACAGACAAGGGCATGGAAGGGCAAAATCTTAATACGAGTAAACTTTGGGAGCTCCAGAGGTCGGTGCTTGCAGTGGTACCTGGGTTGGAACAAGGAGGGAAATGGCACAGGAAGCAAGTGCTGTGCAAAACACACACACTGAAACCCCTGAACAGCCCCTGCAAGCCTCGGCCCTTTCACACTCCAGCCAGTTGGGCTCTGGCTGCCTGAGCCCAGTTCGTTACACTATGGAAGAGGAATTTGGTTGACACAAGGGCAGATCCTCCTGCCACAGACCACTGCTTGGACATTCATTTTCTGTCCAACACCCAGTCGTCTTCTTTTCTCTCTGAGGTTGCATGGGGGAGCTCCAGGCTTCCACATGGATTTCTCAGCCTATGCTGCCTGCATCATCCTTTGACCTCTGTCCAGAAGGAAGATCTCCTGTTTGAAGTTTGCCTTGGCATTTGTGCACTTACATGGAGACAGAACATTTCAGGGGTTCAGTGTGTGAAGTGTTGAAGCAGCAGCAAAAGCTACAGTGTTCAGCCCTCTTCTGGCCCAGCCTGAGCAATGCAGCAGTAACAAAGGGATGCAGGGCATGGTGTGGGCTTTATTCAGTCTCTTCCTTCAGATTGTCTCCCAATTAAATTAGGATTGATGTGGCTCTTTAAAAAAAAATCCACTCATTTTGCACCATAAAGGAAGAAGGAATCTTCAACACTTCGTTAGGGGATGTCTGCAGAGCGCTCTGCAAATGGGATGGTGCTGGAGTGTGCGAGGCGTTTGGTAGTTAAATATAGCTGTACACACACCCTTGGCCTCCTGAACTGCTGAAAACCTCCTAGCAGGTGATCACAAGCCTTTCTATAATTGAAATGAACTTAATCCTGACAAAAACGTAGCAGCAGCTGCTGTGAAAGCTGTGGCTGCTCTCCAAGTGTTTCTTACATTACCCTGGTCTGTATATTAAAGCGAGACTGATTGCGGTGCTGCAGAGCCCTGCCACAGAGTGTCTCTTACAAGGGAGCTGCGGTGTTTTAGATTAAAGGCTTTGTTGTATTTTTCATAAGAACACTTTTCTCTTGTGTGATGACTGCCACATGAGCATCTGAGCTGCTCGGATATTAATTACTCGGTCCCTGCAACAATACTCTCAAGTAAAGGTAAATATGGATTCCCTCCCTTTCTCACAGCAGGCAGTTGTCTACAGAGTGGGCTGTGGAGGCAGAGCTGTGCTTGGAGGTGAAGGAGGTGATGTGCCAGCCCAGGGCATGTGTGCAGGACACTGGGAAGAGACAGCAGCCAGACACAAGCTATGAGGAATAGCTGTAGCTGCCCTCCTAATGTAACCTTCATGCCACACAGCTCAGCTTGAATCCCAGTGTGCTGTGGAGAAGTGGGACAAGGAGCAGTTCCTCTTGTAATTCCTGAGTTTTCACTGACATATGAGAACTTTCCCAGCCTGTCCTGGCTCCTCTGAGCCTTTCTGACCCTCTGCCTTCTCCTTGCCTCTTCTCCTGTCCCTGGATCTCCCTGGGTTTTGCCAAGTGGGACCTGGCATCTGTGCAGCAGCACCAAAGGGCAACCATCATCCAACTTTCCTGGCAAGGAGGTCTGTCTTCACCTCAAATCCCAGCAAACTCAACAACAACAAAAATCTGGGGAAAGTGGGTCTCAGCCAGCATGTGAGATGGATTGCGCTGAGCAGGCACTGGGCTCCCTCTCCCTCAAAGCCACCACAATAATGAGGCGGTCACAGCCCTTGAAAAATCCTGTAAGCAGGGGTACAACACCCAGCTGAAGGTACCTCACCTGGGAAACCACTTGACTTGGATTGATCTGCAGGGCTGGACTCGCACGTCCAATCCCTTGTGCTGCATGTGGTTTATGGCTGAGACTCCCAGCATGGAAAACATGAACTCAGTCTCACTCGAACTCTTCCTTCGCCCAGAGCTGAGCGAGGCGCAGGCACTGGTTCCAGTGTGACAGCTAAGGCAGAACAGAAGATGGTGCTGCCGAGCCAACATATTTTAACAAGAGAACTTCCCGGAGCTGCTGGGTTTTTTTGACAGCTCCAGTTCCAAAATAATCTTTGTCTAAACGAAAGAGTTGTCAAGGAGATAAGTTTAAGAAGCACATGAGCTACAGAGGAACATCCCACAGCCCATTCTGTCCTGGAGCAGAGATGTGGTGAAATATTGATGGACCGGGCTCCCTAATTATATCTCCTACCGAGGGGCCAGCTTGAAGCCTGGAGTTTTCCTGCTTTGTATGCAGCACCGTTGGGATAAAGCGATGGGATCCCTTGCAGAGCTCCATGGGCAATTGGGTTGGGATGTATGTGGCTAATGAACAGACGTCAGCTAGACAGCTTCGTGGGAGCTAATGAAATGTTCAGTGCAAAACAAGGCACCGCTAGGTACTCTTGTTCCTCATCCTGGAGTTTAATCCTCTTCTCTGCTGCTGCCTGGGCAGTCTCACACTCTGTTTACTGAAGTCTTCTCTGTGTAAAACGACGGGAGCAGCAGAAAGAACAAATGCACTTCGGATCATCAGACTGGGCAAAGTGGTGTCACGCTCCTGGGCAGTGTTTCTCTTAGTAAGACTTATCCAAAAACCTAAGGCAAATAATTTCCACCCACCATGTTGGCAGCTACATGATTTTTCATAGGGAAATTTTAGCTCAGAGAACAGCAATACGAAACTGCCTTATTTTTCACATCCAGGGTGTTCTCATGCCTCTGCAGTTCATCTGCCTGGGAATTTCAGTGGTTTGGAGGCAAAAATCATCCTAAATACAGATGCATCTTCAAAATCTGATTTACTCAGCAGCTGTAAATCAAGTGGCCGTCACACAGTATTTCATCTTCTAACTCACACAGCACCTGTAAATGCAGCTGAGCACAGAGAGCTGAGCATCTAGTACAGTGATGCTGAGAACCTGGACCACACACCACTTTGTCCCTTCTGGCAACTCCATACTGGAAACCCTGGTGGGTTACTGGGCTAGAGATCAGGATTCATGCTGCATCTCAGCATTGATGACAAATGAAGTCTGTTGTGTTAGCTTCTCTGGAGAGGGATGCACACACCTATGTGCTTGTGGCAGCACAGATGATGACTGTCATGGGGCTTTGCTCTGACCTGAACTTGTTCTTCTGAGTGAGGCTGGTGCAGCTGCTGTACCTGCTTGTTCTCCCCTCTCTGGCTGCAGAGCAAGAACAATATTTGCTTGTTTTACAGGTCACACTAGAAAGATTAATTAGCTGGTGCTCATTGAGTCCTCTGAAGACACAAAGCAAAAATGCATTCCAGGGGCTGCGTTCAGTGGACCTGAGCTCAACAGATGCTGGGCAACGGCTCTAGTGGAGGGAGCTGGACAGTGTGGGATCTGCTCAGCCTAGAGAAGAGGAGGCTCAGGGGAGGCTTCATTGCTCTCTACAACTACCTGAGGGGAGGTTGTAGTGTGGTGGGTGTTGGCATCTTCTCCTTAGTGACTAGTGATAGAGCAAGAGGAAATGGGGTCAAGTTGTGCCAGAGAAGGTTCAGACTGGATCTTAGGAAATATTTATTCACAGAAAGAATGGTGAGACCTTGGAACAGGCTGCCCAGGGAGGAGGTGGAGGCACCATTTGGTGGGTGTCAGGAGGATGAAGCCAGGCTCTTCTCTATGTTATCTAGTGATAAGACAAGGGGCAATGGGTGTAAGCTGGAATATAGGAGGTTCCACATCAATATGAGAATGAACTTCTTCACAGTGGGGGTGACAGAGCATTGGAACAGGCTGCCCAGGGGAGTTGTGGAGTCTCCTTCACTGGAGATGTTTAAAACCCGCCTGGATGTGTTCCTGTGTGACTCGGTCTAGGTGATCCTGCTGTGGTGGGGGGATTGAACTGGATGATCTTTCAAGGTCCTTCCAATCCCTAATGATTCTATGATTCCATGACCATCCCTGGAGGTGTTCAAAAAACAGGTAGACAGGGTGTTTCAAGAGACGGTTTAGTGGTTTGAGGTTATAGGGCAGATGGTTGGACTTTATGATCTTGAAGGCCTTTTCCAACCTTTTCTATGAAGCACACAGGACCCTGGATAAGCCATGTGCTGGATCTGACCCGCTGGGCAGAGCACATATGGCCACGCAGAGATCCCTGCATCCCCTGCTAGTGTGCCCACTGCTGCTCACAGCAGGATGAAGGACATATGGGTACAGCCTTTTGCATCACAGATAATAAATTCTAAAGCAATAGCAGCTCTCCCGGATGAGGGAAGAGGCTCATCAGACCCTTCATGCCCTGGAGCTGTCTGGGCTTTGGAGGGGTGGGTGGATCACTCCAGGAGCCTGAGCCTGCTCACCGTTTTCCCTGCCTCAAGCAGTTTCTCCTTTGCAGGCAGCGGGTGCAGCAGGCAGTGCTTGCGAGCCAGCGCAGCGGGAGAAGTTTCAGTAGGCACAACAGAGAGAGAAGTTAATGTTTCAGTCTCCTGGGAAGCAGCTGGAGGATCAAGAGCCATTCAGTGCTAAAACACCATCCCAGAGCTGGGCATTGTGCAAGAACTGGTGGCTGCAGCTGCAGTTCAAGTGAGGCAGTCTGCAGCTGCCTGGTGTGAAACTGAGCAGCCAGTGGCAAAATAAAGGCTGTCCATGATTAAACTGACTCGTTATCTGAAGTCTCACCTCAGCCATGGATAAGTCCCTTCAGACTGAAAATCCAAACACAACCCTGTTGGTCGCAACATCCTGCTCAGGAGGAAGAAGAGGTGGGCAGGGTGGCACCTCCCATGGCATGGGCAGCCTCCTGGTCCTGTGCCTCCTCTAAGCAAGGAGGTTTAGAATCTGTTTCCTGTAGCAACAGTCTCCTCTGCAAGTACCAATTTGTGGCTTGTGTGGACTTGTTGAGACACCAGGGTTAAGACTGGACAAATTTACCATCTGGTATGGCCAAGGACATGGGGTCCATTAACAGGCACAGAGGAAACCTAATGTTGGCTCTTTTTTAAATATTACAAAGATAAAGACAAGGTTGGGAGGCCTGGAAGCAGATTGCAGAGATGACTGGAAGGAGTCTGACCCTGCTGCTTTCTGTCCCCTGGCAGATGGTGTGCACAGACCTTGTTCTAGTACTGGGTGCTGGAAGCTTCGCATGGAAAGGGGATGGGTCACTAAGTGATGGAGAACGTCTCTGCAACCTTGTGCTCAGAGAAGCACCATGGGCTTGTCCCTGCATCCTCATGGCCCTTGTTGGCTTATAGAGCTTGGGCTAAGCCGGACACTAATCAAGCAATGAATTTCTTGGCTTTTCTCCACTCCAGACGAACACACTGCTGCCTTCCAAACACACTGTCTTGAGGAAAACATGAGAAAAGCCTTTGCTGGAGAAGGGCCAGAGAGCTTCACTGTTGGTGCTCTGCAGCTTCGAAAGCACAGAGAGGGTTACCAGACACAGGCTGGAGCAGTGACTGTCCATCAGTGTCGTTCTGCAGTGCTGAAGCATCAGGGATCAAAATTTGAATCTTCCTTCCTCAAGCAGAAACACTAAATCAAAGGCTAGAGAAAACGTTTCTGCTCTGTTGACAGAGATTCAAGGCAGATTCAAAAGGTTCCCAGTGAAATCCTCATACAGCTGCTTCAAGAAATGCTGCATCATCTAGCAATGAAGGTTCTGTCACTCCAGATACAGAATTGTCTGAAATACCAGTCTATTGCCACAGTTTCTCCATTGGGTTTCCATAGCTGCATTAATTAGGGCACTCAAAAGCTTTCAGTTAGTATTCCTGTTTCAGATATTATGGAAGATATAGGAACAGGTATATGCAGATCAAACACCAAAACATCGTGCTTAGAGCCTTGGTCTTTGTGCCTGTAATGCAAAATCACTTAGTAGGACCCTACAGTTGTCAAATGAGACCATCAGCCTTCAGCTTTTCCTAGAAAAGCTGCAAGGAGATGAAGAGGTGGCTAATCCTCCAAAATCGTGACAGCGTTGACGAGCCACCTCTTCTTAAAGCTATGACATTTCTCTCACCAGTTTCTGTTGGTGAGGGAGAGTTGGACAGGCTGGAGAGTTGTGCAGGGAGAAATTTAATGAACTGTAACAAGGGCAGTGAAGGGTCTAGCATCTGGGCAAGAACACCCCCAGATAGCAGTATAGGTTGGAGGCTGACCTGTTACAGAGCAGCATAGGAGAAAGGGACCTGGGGAGAGATCGAGAGAGGTTCTCCTCCCAATCTACTCTGCCCTCGTGGGACCCCATCTGGAGTATTGTGTCCAGTTCTGGGCCCATCAGTTCAAGAAGGATGCAGAACTGCAGGAGAGAGTCCAGTGCAGAGCCACAAAGATGACAAAGGGAGTGGAGCGTCTCTCTTACGAGGAAAGGCTGAGGGAGCTGGGACTCTTGAGCTTGGAAAAAAGAGAGACTGAGGGGTGACCTCATTAATGTTGATAAGTGTGTGAAGGGTGGGTGTCAGGAGGACAGAGCCAGGCTCTGCTCAGTGTCATCTAATGATAGAACAAGGGGCAATGAGTGTGAGCTGGAACAGAGAAGGTTCCACATAAATATGGGAAAGAATTTCTTCCTTGTCAGGGTCTTGGAGCACTGGAATGGGCTGCAGAGGGAGGTTATGGAGTCTCCTTCTGTGGAGATATTTAAAACCCACCTAGACATGTTTGTGTGTGACTTGATCTAGGGGATCCTGTTGAGGCAGGGGGATTGGACTGGGTGATCTTTCGCAGTCCTTTCCAATTCCTAATGTTCTGTGCTTCTGTGCAGGGGCTCATTATGAATTGTTAATTACCAGAGCAGGCCAGTTAGGTCCATCACTGACCTGCTGGGTAAGCTGGGCAAAAAATGGATCTGTCCCTGCTGCACTGACTCAACGTAAATGTAAAATATGTGCACTGAGGAGGCTTGGAGCTTAATATAGGTCTTGTTAAGTGTTCATAAAGGATACTGGAACCCTTAGATGAAGAGGGACACCAGAGAATGATAGGGCTATAAAATCCATTTCTACAAATAACTCATATTTATACAGTGCCTTTCAACCTCGCACATCCCAAAGCCTTTTTTTCAGCACAACACCCTGATATACTGTGTCCGCTTCACCTAGCAGTTCAAGGCAACCTCCTCTGCAGTGAAATGTGGCAGCTGTTTAAAAGCCCTGAGTAGTAGTAACTTTAATAATAGCGAGGCTTTTATATGGTCCTACAAGCTTCAAAGAGTTAATTCTCTGCCCCTTCAGGAGGCAGACAAGCTTTATTATTCCCATTTCACAAAGGCAATATAACAAGAGTGGGCAAGAGTGGAGGAAATCTGCACTCCCACAGATTTATAAGGTGAAATTCCGTGCGTGAGCCTAAAGTGCTTTTAATCCCACACAGAGAAAACATATCAACACGTCTTATTAAAAAAGTCCTTTACTAAAAATAATGATGTGGAGAGAGCTCTGATCTGGATTCTAACACCTGCCACTTCTGCTGAAAAAATTACCTCCTTAAGCATGTGTTGACATAGAAACATCATGGCCCACAGATGCTTCCGTGCCATGGAACAAATCGGGTGCTCAAAATACATTGCCAAGGCTCAGACAACCTGTTTTAAAAGCCCCAAGAATTGATAAAAAACCACTTGAAATACAGCAGGAGGGAAAGGTGCAGCAGCACCGATCTCCATGGCAGGCTGGCATTGTCCTTCCACCACACGTGGGTCCACGGTTCCTCCCAGCCAGGATGCTTCCAAAGAGGAGGAAAATTTCGTTCTGTTATCCCCAAAGGTTCCACAAGATGGTCCTTGTGGAAAGGATCCTGCTGGATCCTTTGGAATCCTGATGTGGGAAAAGTTACAAAATTTCTTGGATTTAACCTCTCGTTCTAACCTGGAGGCCCAGACACCTTTTCACACAGTAACACAGAAGTCTCCACATTTCATCCCTCCTGCTGTTTCCCACCAAGGATTTGCCCTATTATAACTTCCACCCTTATTTGCAGTCCAAACCAAGAAACACACTCTTCTAGACCCCTCTGCTCCCTCATGATCTGCTTGTCTAGCCCAGACTGCACAGCCTGTGGCATGAAGTCACTGCAGCCTCCCTAGAGCCAAGGGCAGCTTTCTCGGGGGAGCTCCAAAGGTGTTTTCAGCCAGGCTGCTGAAGCTCCTGAATAGCTCTCAGCTGCCCACAAATGGATCTGGACAACCATCCACCCTTCCAATAAAGCCAACCCACTGCAGATGCCTTCAGTCACTTCTACAACATGAGGGATGCTTGTGGCTGGTGGACAGTGAGCTGAGGTCTCTGTGTCCTGCAGGCTCTGGGGCAGGGAACCAGGACAGATGAACTGACCTATAGAACTGACCTATGCTGAGGACCATCAATTCTCCTGCAAAGTGATTTCCATCACAGGAGCACACTTGCTACACGAATCACATCCCATTCGTCACTACAGTCATCTGGATGTAACTTTGCCAGGCAGGGCTTGGCCTCTTGCTCCAAAAAGCCCCTGATGTGCTGTGCAGCAGCTTCCCAGGGCAGGACGTGGATTAGTGAACCTGCCAGGACCACTGTCTCCCTTCTGCACTTCATAGAAGCCGGTCCCTTTCATCTTCTGGCTTCACTGTCCTCAAGGAACCTGTCTTCTCTAGGTTCCTGCAGCCCCTGCTGCAGAAGAAAGGACATGTGCACCACTGCCATCACTCTGCTGTAGCAGGTCCTGTGCCCTCCATCACATGCATGTCCATGAAGCTGTGCTGTGAAGCCGCAGAACATGGGAAGCTGGGCTGAGAGCAGCTTGTTATGAAAAGCTGTTGCAGAGCCCTAGCAAACTCACCTTGGCCTGAACCTATAGCCTGGGGCTGACATTCATTCAGGCACACGAACAAGGATGTAGAGGTCTGGTACTCAGATACAAAAGGTTGGCCTTTCTGACACTCTGAATCTCAAACCCAAGAGCAAAATCATTTCCTGCTGCTGTGGCACTGAGCTCACAGCAAAGAGCTTTTCACCTTCTCTGCTGTAGGGATAATTCGCTTAACTTCATGGCTTTTCAGTACCATGCAAGTCAAACACACCAGCAAGCATCCAGATGATGGGCCAGGGCAGAAGTCTCTGGGATGTATCTGATGCCTGATGAAACCACACAGATGGTCATGGAGGAGAACCTGCAACTTTGCTTCCTTGGCAACCTCAATGCTAGGAAACCCAGCACACTGCTGGCTTTGCCTGGCATTGCAGCCGTCTGCTGGCCATGTGCATCAAAACTATAGCCCAGGAGAAGAACCACCTCTGTTCTGTTCTGCTGACTGCCTTGGTGGAGACACTGGCTCTGCAGGCTTCTTGAGGGTACTGAGCTTGCCCTGCCCTTTATTTGCTCGGCAGGCTGCGCTGGAGTTTGCTTTCAACCCTGAGTAATGAGCAAGTGAAGTGCATTCTGGCAGGTCTGACTGACGACATCAGTTGATTGCTCAGGATGACGGGGAGATTTAAAAGCTTAAGATAGCTTACAGGTCCTTATTTACAGCTCTCAAGCTGAAGCCCAGACCTAGACACCCATATATTTGGACTCAGACACTGAGTAAGAAAAGAAAATGTTTAAATATCTCTCCATCCTCTCGATTTCCTGCCTGTGGAATTACTGTCCATCACAGGCTTGAGTGAGTGTGAGGACAGCTGCCTGTCTTTTCTCCACTGATGGCTCTGGGGAATCCCCAAATCCGCTTCACAGCAGGTGAGTCACCGTCCCTCTCCTGTGGAGAAAGGCACAACACAGCCCTGGTTGGCTGAGATGAAAGGACAGAGTGAAGCCTAAATCCCCCTGGTCACAATGTACGGGGTGAGGCGGTGAAGCACGGGCACAGGACGCTCCTAGCAAACAGGGTGCTGGTGTAAGTCAACAGAACCACCTTCAATTATAGACCCAAGAAGCAGGACTTTTGCATTGAATAAATCCCGTGACTCTTCTTTTCCTTTTCTCGCCCCTTCCCTCTCCAACTCTGAAAGAATCCCATTTAATTTGTAGGGAGCTTTTCCAGAACAAAAAGCCTCACCAGGCTTGACCCTGACCTTTGCAAATGGAAATCCGATGTAGTGAGGATTGAGACCTGAGAGTCAACTAGCATCCTCAGTTTTGCCACTGAAATGCAGCAGGTTGTTTCACATTTCTATTACGAGCTTTAGATAACGGGGAAGAAAATCAGGCAATTTCATTTTTGGAATTAATTTTTTGTTGCTTGTCAGCTGGGAGATGGGATCTGAGGAATGTGGAGAATGACCTCAGGTGCTGGATGAACAGCTGGTCATAGATACTGCTTGGGATGCTCTTTCTGCGTGACCTGCTCCAGGGGTATCAGAAGAGATTGTGTCTGTCTCCCCTGACATTTTACCTGTTTTCCATCGTTGGATTCAAAGCAGCTGCTCTGCGTTTGCCCATATTTGAGTGAGTAGGGAACCAGGACCAGTGTTTAAAGATAGTCTTAAACATCACCTAAGCTTTTAAATGATCAAATATGAGTTATGTATGGAGACATGGAAATTAAAGCACATCAGGGAACGCACAAGTGACAGGAAAGATGTGCAGGAAAGGGAGCCCTGCCAGAGCTGACAGACAGCTGTTTATGGAGAGAATTAGAAACTTGAGTTCAAAGTCTGCAAATTGCACTGTGA
Source organism: Phoeniculus purpureus (assembly GCA_028565055.1). NCBI lineage: Eukaryota > Metazoa > Chordata > Aves > Bucerotiformes > Phoeniculidae > Phoeniculus > Phoeniculus purpureus. Next base: position 12,711,944 of record JAOXOE010000705.1, on the reverse strand, counting down.
AAGCAGATCCTCCTCATCGCAGGGCCTGGCTGACTGCTGCACACAGGTGCGTATGGAAAGTTTGCAGAATCAAGAGTAGTGTTAGTAAAAAAGCCAACAAAGCCCCAAAGATGTTCCACTGCATGGAACATCAATAAGAACAGCGAGAAACAACTGGATACTAGACAATCTTTAATCTTGAGGAAAAAAGAAACAAACTCAATGTCTAGAAAGAAAAACCTGATTAACTTTAACACCTTTTTTTTAGAAACAAAAAAAAAAGCAATATGTGTGATTATTGAAGCAAAGTATTTGATTTCTCATCTCACGGGGTCTTCCACTCCAGACATCCTGCAGTTGGAAGAGATGCTGCAGTGATATCTGTTAGCAAGCTCGACCAAGGACTGAAAGGAGCAGATTTGACGCTCTCGTGCTTCCTTCTGATCTCAAAAATCTGTGAGCATGTTCGGATTTGGTAAAGCATTTGATATCACAAATATAAATTTAGCTCTCTGGATGATCTGAATGCAATAGTCTGTGGACCAAATCACAGCTGAGCAGCTGCAAACAAAGGAACAGTAAACAGGGAGGGATTGTGCTAGAGAATTATGTTTATTAGGGCGTCACGGAGATCAGGTCTTTGGTCTTTTTTGACGTTTTTATTGATGACTCTAAAGAAGGGCTGAACAAAACAACGACAGGCATTCACAGGCATGACACAAAGTTGAAAGGGACCACAAACACCGGGGAAACCAGAAAGATAATGCAAAGGAATCTGGATGGAGTAGAAATTGAGAGTGAAAACATCTCAGTGTAATGAATCTCAGAGCCAGGCAGATGGAAAGGCTCATACCTGCTGTAGGCTCGAGGGCAATTCTCATTAGGATCATTCCATGAGGGAAAAACACCTACAAAGTGAAGCGTGTGGGGAGATGCTCCATCCGAAACCCTAGAGATGCGTGGTACAGCAAGGCAGGAGGAAAACAACAGAGAAACCCTCAGCTCTTTTGGCAGGCAAACACTTTAATAAACATGTCTCCCAAGAATCTCCTATAATAAAACTGGATGTATCATTTCTGTTCGCTCAGCTCGCGTCATGTCTGCAAACTGCACGAGGCTTTGTCTCCTCAATGCATTAATTTCCATCCCAATGCCCGGGCAGAGCCTCTATTAGCAACCTCTGTTGACAAGAGTGGATTACTCAGAGAAGCGTAACTAACTCTCTCTTATTTCTCTGAAATCTATACTCACTCCTCTGCTGGCGGATGCAAATTCACAAGTGAAAATGTCTGCTGCCTTTCCTTTGTTTCAGGCACTTAGGGTTGGATTTAGGGAGGAGTTCTTGAGATCCCAAACAGGATTTAGAACTGGGAATCTGCTATGGTGTGCTGGTAGTTTGCAGTTCCCTTTACCCATCTCTCAGCATCTCTTGGGTGGAGGAGAAGGGGACAAGGTGCAGGCAGAAGACTGCAAGGGATCCTGTCCACTGCAAATGGATCAGTGAAAGATGATGAAGGGAAGGAAACATCTCCCTTATGAGGAAAGGCTGAGGGAGCTGGGTCTCTTGAGCTTGGAAAAAAGGAGACTGAGGGGTGACCTCATTAATGTATATAAATATGTGAAGGGTGGGTATCAGGAGGATGGAGCCAGACTCTGCTCAGGGGCACCCAATGATAGGACAAGGAGCAATGGGTGTGAGCTGGAACATAGCAGGTTCCACATAAATATGAAAAGGAACTTCTTCACAGTGAGGGTGAAGGAGCACTGGAACAGGCTGCCCAGGGAGGTTGTGGAATTTCTTTCTCTGGAGATGTTTAAAACCCACCTGGCCATGTTCCTGTGTGACTTGATCTAGGTGATCCTGCTGTGGTGGGGGGATTGAACTGGATGATCTTTCACGGTCCCTTCCAATCCCTCATGTTCTGTGATTCTGTGATCTGTAAGCCTCAAAGAAACTGGTCAGATTTAGCCAGTCTAGAGCAGCTTTTCCTTGCAGGATTCCCTGCCAAGCTGTGGCATCCCTCCTTCTGAGAGCCTACGGAACCTGAAGGAACAGTAGAACAGAGCAGTGCAGCCAGTGAACTGGGACAAGAGAACCCAACACCAGGGTGCCTTAGGCAGTCCCAGGGCACCCAATGACGAAGGATTTGTTAGACAAAAGCAGAAGAATGACCTTTGCCTGTAGGTCCAGCCCACCCTGTCTTGCATTAGCTAATACCCACTAGGCAGTGGAGCAACTGTCTTAACGATTTCACTTTTTTGTGTCCTAGAAGCACTTTCCAATCAGCCAAAGCGCGACGTCCAGATCCACATGCAGAGCGCAGCGTGCTACCACACCTCCCTCCACTGTCCCGCTCGGCTCCCGAGCATGGATTCACCTCTCTGTAAAATAAAGGTCATTATTGTGTTGTGCAGGTGGCGAAGGCTTTGAAGGAAGGCTTTGAAGTGCACCGTGGAACTAGTCATTATTACCCACTGCCCAGGGACTGGGAGAAGGTTTAGCGTGATGAAAAGGTTCTGCATTCTGCTGGCAGTGAGCACGACGTAAAGTGGAAATTTTTCCAAGATGAATTCAAATGAGTTGATTTTTCTATCAGCTGTTCTAGAGAGCGAGCATGCCGCTCCCTGGGCTGTGTGAGGTTTCATGCTCTAACAAGGTTCACTGGGTAAAGCTGTGCTCACAGTTTAGGATTGAAATTTTAAGGGGCTTGATTTAAGATGAGATTTATGCTACGCTGGAAGAGAGTAAGTGGCTCTGGCTCAGGAGAGGTGTTTGCAGGGGTCTTGTGCTCAGGATTTAGAGACACAGCAGATCTGGCAGGGGACAGCAGTTGGAGTAGAGGCTAGATTAGCAAATCATCATAGCTAGGACCACTGTGAATTAGCCCCCTTAGGAAGGCTTGGATGTTATGGTTGGCTGCAAACTGTGCTATCAGACTCCTACCTTCATAAACACTACGTTCTTTCACAGATGTTCAGATTGGGGAAAGAAAATGGGGAGAAACAGGATAGGCTTATGGGCTAGACATCTTTCATCTCAACCGCAATAAACCTATTAGCATCCCACAGGTGACGAAGGGTTTGTGGCACTCTGCTGATAACAGCACTGACAGCAGATGTTTAGTGCCAGGCACATTCCTTACAGCCAACTTTATTTGAAGTGCTTGCTTCCAAAAATCGTCAGCTGTATTTGGGGTGACGCTGAAAACATTTTAAATGCCGTTTCAGGCAGCAGAAACAGGAGACAGGGAGAAACTGCAGCTCGCTAAGGCTGGCTTAAGCGACAACTTGTGCAGCGAGAAGCGATGTTTATTTAGTTGATTTAAATGTGATCTGTAAAGGGAACAAATATTTCTTACACCTACTCTTCATGTGTAAAAGAGGCTTAAAAATTTAGTTGAAAACCTGTGTTTGTTGTTTGAGAATTATCAAGTTGTTTTTCCCTTTCTGCCAGAAAAGGGGGAAGTAGGGATGAGGTTGGTGGGTTTTTTTAAGTGATGAGATGCCTCAATCTTCTGAACATCTAGATTCTTACCCCAGGTGTCTTTCCAATATTTGAATTAAACAGATGATAACGAGCAACAGTGAATTTCCAGCAGTTTGAGGCAGAATCCTTCCTTTCCTGATTGCTTATCTTTTGTCTTCTGATCTAGTAAGGTCATAAACCTACTGTTTCTTCACTCATCTTTAGAGACCCTCCAGCCAAACAAAGATACGGCTTAGTGTTCCTGAATGAAAAACAGAAAAATCCTTCTCTGGAAATCACAGCAAAAACATCCCAACAAAACCTCCACTATCGAGCCACAGCATCCAGCCCTCTTTGAAAGCAGCAAACCATGGAAGGAGTTCATGGATTCTCCCCTGTCAGTATGTCTTTTGGGATGTGCCCCTCCTGGTATCCATCTTGCCAAGAAGCATTCTTAGGTCTGGTTCACACTGGGGATCTGGAAGCCTGGCTGCAGATGTTAACAGATGTTTCCCTACCTTCCCCAGAGAGTGGGTGCCACTTGTGCATCTCTAATCCTCTATCCGCTGATTCCTGTAAGAAGATGCCACAAGGGTTTAATCTCATGGCTTCCTGGGGAGCTGCTCCACCCAGAGGGTTATTTGAGGCAACTCAAGATCACTGTCTGGTGCTGGGATGACGGTTACAGGCACTGCTCTGTTAAACCAGAATTAAACTCTGCTGCTGCTTAAAGGGGAAAGTTTCAGTAGAGCCAGGAGGCAGTTTGCCTCAACCCTGCTCCATCGTGTGTTAGGATTCACGTGAGCCACAGGCAGATGTTTGGCAAGGCGTGTGGCTCTCGATTACAGGTTCTTCTGTAGCACTGCGACACGGAACGTGCTACGCAGAGCACCCGGGATCAGCGGGGTCACTCCAATCCACAGGGTGGGAAAGGTGCCTAACTTCTCCAAAGGCCCCCAGCAGGGTGAGGTGTTCCACCATGGCAAGGGTGGGTGAGACACACGGCAGCTTGGTGAGCTTCAGGCTTTCTGGAGACAGCTACACACTCTAAAGGGACCTCTGCTTGACAACAGCTGTGCATACATCCCAGAGTTGCTTTCCTAGTGGCAATGACCATGATGTGTTAGTGCAGCATCCTACAAGGGCTCAGGTGGGCTCTCTGCTTCTGATGTCTGTGCAGGACTTTTAAGACATAGGTGGGCAGGTACTGGTGGATGAGAAATACCGTTACAGCCCACATTTCCCCTTTGTCCTGATGTGACACCTCTCTCCTGCAGTGACAAAGTAAGTACCGTGTCTGAGGGGTGAGGACAGTTCAGCTGGACCAGGAGAATACAGACGTAAGGGTTAAAATCCAATTCTGTACTTCTCACAAACAGTTCACTTGTAATTCCGGATGGAGTCCTGCTGCTTGGCAGTCGCTTTAGCACCATCCATAAACCCCCAAAGCCACTCGAGGCTGCAAGATTAGCAGCTACCACCCCGATGAGTTTATTGTCGATGCAGCTCGAAGAAAAACAGTCTAAGGGCCAAATCTGAAAATTATCTTTAAAAAAAAAACCCAACAACCCCCAAACCCAAGACCTTAATTACTCGTCAGCTCCCTTCAGGTTGCACTTCACAGGCCAACCAGGACGTACTGCATGAACAGGCAGCGGAGCAGTGGGAGGCAAAGTCATAATCGGCTTTTGCGCTCTTTTTGCATTATTGCTCTCCAAACCAAACAAAGATTTGTGGTTTACTGCTGTCCTTCCTTTCCCTGCTTCTTTCTCCTTTTTTTTCAGATTCGCCGCCACACCGCAGCGTTTGTGTATATTAATGATATTGTGAGAACCTGTTCAACAGATAATCTCTGCACCCCATGGTAATGTTTGCGCCGACCTTTGTTTAAATGAGAGCTGCTGCTTATCCCAGGCTTTAATTGCAAGCCTTTTGCAGCAATAACACTGGCTTCTAAGTGCCTGTGAAAAGCCATAAATGCTGTAACCCCGTAAAGGGTTAGAGGAGTAACGGGCTGAAGTGATGTGCTAACTAGGAATGTGCAAAGGAGACGGGCTTGTCCAAGTGTATCTGAAGCTGCTGCTCGCTCTAGATCACTGGTCTTTAATTAGCAACAGGACTTCACAGCAGCCCTCAGACCACTCGTGACAGATGAGCCGTTGCACTCTTACTGCACTGCTGGTTGAGGTTATCTATCGATAGTCACTGGAAGAGTGATTAATCCTGGCCATTACCATGTGCTCTCGTGTCTGACATCCAAGCTCGAAGACTCTGATCGAGACCCTGTCGTTCCTTGAATTTCTATCTCTGCTAGTAGCCTGGGGATTTTAGTTCGGAGATGTCAGAGGTGCGTTCATGTAGTACTGATCCCTTACACGTTACACGTGACTCTGACCTGTGCTGGCTTGGCCCAGGATGGATGTCAGGTGCCCACCAAAGCTGCTCTACCTCCCTCCTCAGCTGGACAGGGGAGAGAAAATAGAACAAATGCTCATGGGTTGAGATAAGGACAGGGACATCACCCAGCAATTACTGGGCAAAACAGACTTGACTTGGGGAAATTGGTTTAATTTATTACCAATCAAATCAGAGCAGGATAATGAGAAGCAAAACTAAATGTTAGAAACACCTTCCCCACACCCTTTCCTTCTTCTCAGGCTCACCTTCACTCTCGATTTTCTCAGCCTCCTCCCCCACAGCAGTGCAGAGGGATGGGGAATGAGGGTTGTGGTCAGCTCATCACGTGTTGTTTCTACTACTCCTTCCTCCTCAGTGGAATGACTCCTCACATTTGCTTGCTCCAGAGTGGGTTCCCTCCCACAGGAGACAGTCCCACACAAACTTCTCCAAGGTGAGTCCTTCCACAGGCTGCATTCATCACAAACTGCTCCAGCATGAGTCCCTTCTATAGAGTGTGTCCTTCAGGAATAGACTGCTCCAGTGTGGGTGCCCTGGGGTGGGTCACAAGTCCTTATAGAGCAAACATGCTCCAGCATAGGCTCCTCATTCCATGGGTTCACAGGTTTTGCCAGGAGTCTGCTCCAGCACAGGCTTCCCATTTGGTCACAACCTCCTTTGGGTGCATCCACCTGCTCTGGCATGTGGTCTTCCACAGGCTGCCAGTGTATCTGCTCCACTGTTAACTTCCATGGGCTGTCGGGGACAGACTGTCCCATCATGGTCTTCACCATGGGCTGCGGGTGAATCTCTGCTCCAGCACCTGGAGCTCGTAGTACCCCTCCTTCCTCACTGACCTTGGTGCCTGCAGACTTGCTTCTCTCACATTTTCTCCCTCCTCTCTCTGACTGCAATTGCTTTGAATTGGGTTTTTTCTGTCTTCCTAAATATGTTATCACAGACAACCACTGCTTCTGGTTGGCTCAGCCTTGGCCAGCAGCAGGTCTGTATTGCAGCTGGTTTGCACCAGTTCTATCTAACACAGGCAGAGCTTCTTGCACCTTCTCACAGAAGCCCCCCATGTACTCTTTGTGCTACCAAAGCATCCCACACAAACCCAGTACACCTTCTTTACTGGAACTCAGGTCTTTGTCTAGAAGGTGCACTATTTCTGCAGAAAATCCTCAGGCAGGTAGTTTGCTTCGTTCTGTGCACGTTTCATTTCCCACGCAGAACCACATATTCATTCCCACAAATCCAGCTTACCTAAATCCAACCAGTGAGCCAGCTTCAGCGCTTTTGCTTATTTCTTCTCTGCACAATTTCTTGCAAATTCTCCCCTATTCGGAGAGCTAAAAATACATCTGGGTGCTGCCTGCAGGCCAGCAGCGAGCACAAAGGGAAGGGCAGCCTGAGCTTCTCTGCATTGCTAAGCTATGCATGGAGAGCCTTCGCCACAAGTGGGGATGCTCTTGTAACAGGCATTCATAAATATAGAAAGCTGCCATTCCCGGGAGCGACTGCACACACAAACACTCTCACTTGCTGTTTAGCCAGCACCAGACTCTTCTAACTGAAAGTGCAATTGCTAGTGAGAGCTCAAACTTATAATGATACTGAACAGGTGTAAACTGGAGGAACAGCTCTGCAGGGAGAAAAGCTACACCAGCTCCCACCTTTGCAATCAGCAAAGGCTTCTCCCCGAGGTCCATGTTTGCATTAGGAAAGAAAAGCGAGATCTCATCAGAAAGGAAACCAAATACCTTCTGCATTTTTCACTGGCTCTGAATTTCCTCTTGACTTCTCAAAGTCCTGTTCTCCTCCCAAAGCTCGCGGGAGCGCAGGCTTTCACATCAACCACTGCTAAGGGGGAGATGAAGCTGAGATGCAGTTCCCTTGTTATCCAAGTGGGACACTCTGTCCTACATACACAGAAAACGTGACTTACTTGCTGAAAGCTAAACCCCACAAGTTGATGCAGATCCCCAAAAGATGACTATTGAGATAAAATGCTTATTATAGAAGGGCTGGTAAACTCCCCGTGCTCTTATTTATTATTGCTCTGCTCAGAACAAACCGTGTGATGTCATTGAAGCACAGGGTTGCGAAATCCCACATTCCGCACCAGGAACCAGGAATGATTCCCAAATTAGGCAAATGACACGCGAAATACCAGCAAAGCATCTATGAGGGAAAAAACCCAAATCCACAAAAAATCTGAAGGCACGTGAAACAGATTATGTTTCCCAAAACTGTTGTGTAAATGACTCTTCACCTCAAATACATCTACCCAAAAAAGCCCTCGCTATTTTGGGAATGTGGAGCTGGGATTGCAAAGATAATTGAAAATTCAGGAGTAATATTTAAAGATTATTTCTCTAGCTATGATCTGCAAATAGTTCCTTTGGATACTGCCATTTGAGAGAAATTTTGTATGTCTTTGCTTCCCACTTTAATGGCATTTTTAGGGGTGGGACTGTAAAAAGCTTCCACACTTCCTCTGCTCCAACAGCCTGTGTAGTTGTTTGAATGTTAATATGAAGAGCAAGGACAATGTTACTCTCAAAGTTGAATCTTTAAATGGCTGCAGACGGTTTGAAACTGCGGAAGATCCTGCTCCATGACGGTTGCTGAGACAAGAGCCTATTTACAGTCTGGGATCCCTTTCCAGTTGGGCATTTCTTGAGGCTGGTTTAGTATTTTCACTTCCCTCCTCTGGCTCCAAAGGAAGTTAAGACAGCAAGGACAGCTGGATCAGCTTATGTTATCTTGAGTTAGCTGGGATACTGGGAGGTCCTCAGCAGACACACTGCCTCCTGGGGCTTTATGCCTCATTCTCAAGCAAGTTCAGCCATTTTCCACTGGTTCAGCCTTTTTAACATATGAAAGGGAAGAGACAACGCTAAATACCTTGTAGAGCTCCGAAAAAAGTGGATCAGAGCTTAGATATAATTTTCTTAAGAATCAGTCACTTGAGGTTTCTCTCGAACAGATGGGAACAAAGCCCAATCTGGCCTAATTAAAGAACAAAACCAAATTAAATTGTAATTGAGCAGTTACTCAGCATCCCGCACAATGTGGTGGAATATAATGTCCCATTGCACTGCAGAATGGAGACACCATGGAATAAATCTAGGTTCTCCAGGCTCCAAGTACAGTGTTTAAGGGCAGCCACAAGGGCTTTGCCAAAAGGAGCAGCAGAACTGCAGGGTGCTGTCCACCCACATCCGTCCCATGGTGTCCATGTGAAGGGACATTCTCTACGGTTCACTTGGTGAGCCACAGCTCTAACGCTGCAGAGTGCCAGCCAGCAGCTCTGCTCCATCTCCCCACAGAAGGTCAGAGACACCTCCAGGCACGTGCTCATCTCCTCAAAGCAATGAAGGGTTTGATGGAAAGGTCACCTAAGCCAAAAGGAAGAGTATACTTTTTTTTCTGAGCATTTCAGATGTGGCTCCAAGCAGCACTAAAATATAATCTCAGTGCTAGGCTCCTGGAATGCTCTGCACTTGGTCACATCTGCATTTTTCAGAGGTCTTCCAGTGGAAAAGGCACACAGGGTTCATGCAAGAGGTACAAATCATGGGGTACCTTGACTATGCAGTTTCAAGATTCTATTCTCACACCTGCCTAGACATCACAGAATCACAGAATCATAGAACATTAGGGATTGGAAGGGACCACGAAAGATCATCTGTTCCAATCCCCCTGCCACAGCAGGATCACCTAGACCAAGTTGCACAGGAACACATCCAGGTGGGTTTTAAAGGTCTCCAGAGGAGACTCCACAACCCCCCTGAGCAGACCATTCCAGTGCTCCATCACCCTCACTGTGAAGAAGTTCCTTCTGATATTTATATGGAACCTCCTATGTTCCATCTTACACCCATTGCCCCTCATCCTATCACTAGATGACATTGAGAAGAGCCTGGCTCCATTCTCCTGACATCAACCCCTCACATATTTATAGAGATTAATGAGGTCACCCCTAAGTCTCCTCCAAACTAAAGAGACCCAGCTCCCTCAGCCTTTCCCCATAAGGGAGGTGTTCCACTCCCTTCATCATCTTCGTTGCTCTACGCTGGACTCCCTCTAGCAGTTCCGTGTCCTTCTTGAACTGAGGGGGCCAGAACTGGACACAATACATCGCTGATCAGAACCTACCCAAGTGCAAGGAAGCATCCAAATTGTTAACCACTATCACAGAGAGGTTGATGAAACCCAGTTATGTTCCAACCCAGGCACCAGAGGGCATAAATAAGATCCTTAGAGAGCAGGGGATGGAGCAAGAATTAATTGCATTTTGCACGTGGATAACATCTTCCTTTTCCTCCTTCTGCTGCACAGACTCTCACCAGAGCACCAAAAATCCCAACAGCACAAGTCAAATTCTTAGGGGGATCAGAAACAAGCCACAAGAATCTCGAGTTTTAACATTTCTAGACTGTTTGGAATATGTTTGACACCATATATACCAGCAAAATTGCACCTTGTCAAATAGAGGAACTCTGTAGTGACAATAAATATTAATTCCCTGAGCTGGCTTTTCAGAATAAATCTTAGTAGATTGAAATATCTGCCACAGGAACATTAAAAAAAACCCCAAAGTAGCAATAAAAGTCAAGCAAAAGTGCCAGGTCCAGCCTCTACCACTGCCCGGGCTGTGACAGTCAAATAGCAGATGTTTGGGGTCGCGCATTTCAGAGGAAATTATGCCGATACGCTCACACAATACAGCAAATCCCGCTGCAAATGGGCAGAGTGTTTATTGCGGGAATAAGTCTGCCTCTATTAAAAAATGGATGCAAAACAAAATTACTGGGTTTACAAAGCCTGCAGTGCCCCTTGGCCAGTCCAGCACCCCAGCAGCAATGCCAAGATGAGATTTCAAAGAGGATTGCAGGAAAATTGTAAGTCCAGCGATGCCCGTTTTTCATGCTTTTCAGAATTTTGTGCTGCCCACCCATCCAGCATCGTTCCACAGCAAAGCTGGCAGCACTCGGCTTCGAGCAAGCTCAGGGAGAGTCTTTGCTGCTCGTTGATCTTTGACCACAGAACATGAAAGGAATGGCTGTAATTGTCAGTGTGACATCATCACATCTGGAATACTGTGTCCAGTTCTGGGCCCCTCAGTTCAAGAAGGACACAGAACTGCTGGAGAGGGTCCAGTGCAGAGCTACAAAGATGGTGAAGGGAGGAAAGGCTGAGGGAACTGGGTCTCTTTAGCTTGGAGAAGACTGAGGGGTGATCTCATTAATGACTATAAATATGTGAGGGGTGGCTGTCAGGAGGATGGAGCCAGGCTCCTCTCAGTGTCATCTAGTGACAGGACAAGGGACAGTGGGTGCAAACTGGAACGTAGGAGGTTCCACATCAATATGAGAACGAACTTCTTCCCAGTGAGGGTGACAGAGCACTAGAATGGGCTGCTCAGGGAGGTTGTGGAATCTCCTTCTCTGGAGACCTTTAAAACCCTCCTGGACATGTTCCTGTGTGACTGGATCTAGGGGATCCTGCTGTGGCGGGGGGATTGGACTAGATGATCTTTCGAGGTCCCTTCCAATCCCTAATGTTCTGTGATTCTGTGATCTAGTGTTCACCCATTGTGTCTCTCTAACTGTTCAGCAGAATTCTGACCAAGGTAGGACCAAGTGAAATCTGATAGAGACTGAGCAGCAGCTGGCAAACATCTATGAACAGGCAGGGCCAGCTCCAGGGTCAGTGTTTACAAATAATAAATCATGTGAGCAGCACTCACACCAATGTTTGGGAAAGAGTCTGTATCACCACTCTGACCTCCCGCCCAGCTGGACTGGTTTTTACAGTTTTATTTTTTCGTTCTGAACAGAAATAAACTGGGGCCTCATCTTGGAAATTGGGACAGCTGCACAAAAGTAAGCAATGAAATAAAACTGGAACAATGACCAATTCAGACAGCGCAGGGGACCTTCTGCACATCGTCCACGTCAAAATTTCCTCATCCCAAAGGACTCACCTAAATAAGACAGAGTATGCTTTTATTACCAAGTGGGTGGCATTAGAAACAGCATCCCAATTGGCTAGAGAAATCATGAACCATACAGCTAGAATTCTGTGTCCAGTTCTGGGCTTCCCAGTTCAAGCAGGATAAGTAGCTACTTGACAAAGTCCAGTGTAGAGCCATTAAGATGATCTTGGGAGTGGTGGATCTTCCTTACCAGGAGACACTGAGAGAGCTGGGGCTGTTCAGCCTAGAGAAGTGGAGACTAAGTGGAGACCAATGCTTATAAATATCTAAAGGATGAGTGTCAGGAGGAGGGAACCAGACTCTTCTTGGTGATGCCCAACAGGACAAGGGGCAACAGGCACAAACTGGAACACAGGTTTCGTCCAAACATAAGGATAAACTTCTTCACGGTGAGGGTAACAGCACTGGAACAGGCTGCCCAGAGAGGTTGCAGAGTCTCCATCTCTGCAGATATTCCAAACCCATCTGGACATGTTCCTGTGTGATCTTCTTTAGGTGATCCTGCTCCAGTGGGGGGGATGGCTTAGACAGTCCCCAGAGCTCCCTTCCAACCCCCACCATTCTGTGATCGATTATTTCACTGCCACCTTTCCCTCTGGAAATTACCAGCACAAACACTTCTCTGCAATTGTTTTCACAGTTTAGTCACACGTTCCTATGGATTATAGCCTGACATGCCAACCCTGAAGTATTGAGTTTAACAGGAGGAAATCAGCTCTTTCTTCTTTTCCCATCTTCGCTGTTCAGTTCACTTGAGTGGCAACACGCCCTTTTCTTCCCAGACAAAATTACTGTGCTGCGGTGAAGCTCAGAGAGCAGAAGTAAGTTATATATGTTCCCAGCACAGCAGTACAGTCTCCCCATCCCCATTCTGTTCTGTCTGGTTTAGTCGATGGCACTGTTCACCTGCGATGGCTTGCAGGATGCTAGCTCTGATTTCCATCAATCTTAAGGGTTTCAAGATGTGAAACATCAACAAATAAATTTACTGGGGAACAAAGCCGGGGTGACCAGTGGAAAGGCAAAATTAAAAAAGTAAATCAGATGTAGAAATCCTTCAGTTTAGCAGCTACAGGGAAGCCTGTGCCGTGTTTGATGGTGGTTTGAACCCTGTGATCTCCTCACATTGGGGCAGATCATAGAATCATAGGATGGTTCTGGACAGAACCCTAAGGATCATCCAGGTCCAACTATCACGGACAGGGACACTTCTCACCAGACCAGGTTGCCCAGAGCCCCATGCAACATGGCCTTGAATACTTCCAGGGATGGAGCATCCACAACCTCCCTGGGAAACCTGTTCCAGTGCCTCAGCACCCTCGCAGGGCGGGCTTTCATCCTTAGATCTGATCTAAATCTCCCCTCTTTCAGCTTGAAACCATCCCCCCTGTCCTATCACCAGAGTCTCCCGTAAAAAGCTCCTCTCTCGCTTTCCTGTAACCCCTTCAGGTATCAGTAGGCTGCTGTAAAGTTCCCCCGGAGATGGGGTCTGCAGTTAACACCGGAGCAATCTGCTCTCAAGAGCAGCAGGCGTGCAGGGGAGGCGCCGAAGGCCGCAGCCTCGGCCCCCTCAGCCCCGGCCGCGGGAGGCGGTGCCAGGCGGGAGTGGGCCGGGCTGGGCCGAGCCGACTTGGGCGCTGGGTTGCGGGTGCCGGCAGCGGGTGTATGTGCGGGATGCGCTCCCCAAGCCCGGTGCCGCTGCTCGCGGCCTGCCTGCTGCTGCCGCCGCTGCTACTACTGGTGCCGGCCGCGCCCGGGGCCCGCGGCAGCCCGGAGCCGGCGCTGAAC
>JAOXOE010000705.1:12677581-12698207 GCA_028565055.1 Phoeniculus purpureus | reverse complement strand
GGCAGCCGCCTGTCCGCCGCGCCGCCCGGCAACCACAGCGGGGCCCGGCTCAGCCCGGTGCCCGCGCTGCTCCGCGACCTCTCCGCGCTCAAAGCCGCCGTCATCGGGGCCTGCGCGCTCACGGCCGCTCTCATCGCCTGCCTGCTGCTCCGCGTCTGCAGGTACCGAACGGTAGCACCCGGCAGGTGCCGGCCCGCGGCCTCGGCTCGGGGCGTGGGGAGGAGCGGGGAGGGCCGGGGGTCGGGCGGGAGGCCCAGGCCGTGTGGGGCCCCGCGCCTCTTCAGGGTGGTTTTAAGGCAGAGCGTGTGTGAAGGCCTCGTGGAGGTGCGGGGGGGTCGTGGTGGGCCGCCGGCCTCACAGAGCTGTGAGTTCTTCCAACAACGGGCAGGAGCTGGGTCTCAGGTGGCTTTTTTTCAGGCTGAAGCATGTGAAACTGTCTGAATGTGTGAAAGTACAGGAGGCTTTTTTGCTGTGGGACTGGTGGGTCACTGGGGTAGGTAGTTCAGGAGGCTATGGGGTCTCCATCCATGGAGATAGTCAAAATCGTGGAATCTTGTTGGTTAGAAGAGACCTTTGTTTTTTTCCAACGAGACATCTGGTACCAGGTGGTTCTGCGTGATCCTTAAAGGAGGCTAAGGGGAGACCTTCTCACTGTCTATAACTATCTGAAAGGAGGTTGTAGAGAAATGGATGTTCATAGAATTATCAAGTTGGGAAAGACCCTTGAGATCATCATGTCCAACTGTTAACCTTAGTCTACAAAGTTCTTCACTAAACTGCTGTGTTGGTCTCCTCTCACATGTGATGAACAGTAGGACAAGAGAAAATGGCCTTGAGTTACACTGGCGAAAGGTTAGATTGGTCATTATGAAAACATTCTTTATTGAAAGGGTCGTCAGGCCTTGGAACAGGCTGTCCAGGCTGGTGGTTGCATCAACACCCCTAGACATGTTTAACAGTCGTGTAGATATGAAGCTTAGGGTCACGGTGTATTGGTGAGCTTGGTAGAATAGATTAATGGTTGGACTTGAAAATCTTAAAGGTCTTTTCCAACCGAAGTGATTCTATGATTGTATAGTCTCAAGAGATCTGGCCTCAGCCACATGCATTCTGTGCACCCACAGGGTAATGTAGATGCCATCACTGTACCAACTTCTGCAGAGTCAAAAAACCATATCTTTTTCCTTTTAATGAAGCTTAAACAGATAGGTTTGAGGATGTCCAGCAAAGTCACCACAGCCCTGAATAGACTGGTACTTTGATGTGTTGCCAAACACCCTGGTGTTTCAGTCAGGTACATTGCTGATGGGTGCAAACTCCTGCTCCCAACACTGAAGGAAAGAAACGCCTGGTTGCTTGCAGAGCCGGGAGAAGTGCTGGTAAGCAGCACTTCCATTTACTTAGTGCTTGAATCTCCTTCGTTTAGTGTGGTGTAACCAGCTCAAGCCAGTTTGCATTGGAGTGGTTTGTTGCTGGCGCTTGCTTGAGTTATCCAGGCAGCCCTTGAAACTCATGTAATGTCTCATGCTGCAAGGGACACGAGCAAACTAAACTCAGTCCCTTTAGAAAGCCAGTCTTCCTCTTGACTTGTTGTTGGAGCAGAAGTCGCACGATTAGTGTTGCTGTTTACCTCAGGATAGTGGCAAGAGCCCCCACAGTGCAGTAGAGGCTGTACTTCACTCACACAATCCGCAGATAAAAAGTTGTTGCCTGTTTATGCCCAGGAAGACCTACAAACTTTTAGTAGTTAGGAGCAACAGGAAAGAGCTGGGAGAGGAGCAGCTGGGGAGAGTGGAGCAGCTGGCGCTGGGGTGGGGACGAGGAGGAGGTGTGCGCCGAGTCTCAGGTGACAGAAGTGGTTGAACAAGTAGAGTTGGCAAATTCTTCCTTGTTCAGGCTTCAAGCAGCTCCTTTGTATTTACATGATGGCTGCAGATGAATGCTCTGCTTCTCCTGGTTCTGATTTAATTCTATGTGGGAAGGGCAGTATGATAAAACGTCGTCTTAAGCACTGTAATGATAAGAATTGATATTTTCTGCAGAAGCTGACATTTAACTGAATTCTTTGAATGTGTTGCAGCAGTTAGCAAAAGACAGTGCAAATAAATTCACTTATTAAAGTGAGGTGGTGTGGGAGAAGCCAGTAAAACACTGAAGGTAATTTTTTTAATCAATATAACCACTTTGCAGTTGTATAAAGTTGTCATGGACAAACACAGCAAAATTAGTCCTAAG
This sequence comes from Phoeniculus purpureus, assembly GCA_028565055.1. NCBI lineage: Eukaryota > Metazoa > Chordata > Aves > Bucerotiformes > Phoeniculidae > Phoeniculus > Phoeniculus purpureus. The sequence goes on along the minus strand of JAOXOE010000705.1, from coordinate 12,695,972 downwards.
TATATGAGCTAGAATTAGGAAGTCTATAACGAAATGCAGACTGGAAGACTTAAGTTTCTACTTGTGGTTCTGTCTCTGAGCCTGGGGAGTTTGTTTCCTCTGCCTCAGTTTTTTCTGGGTACAAAGTGAGATCTTGTGTCAAGGAGACCTGGCATAAGGCTGAACATTTCTAGCCAAAGAAATCAAACCGATAGCCTTTAAAGACCTTTCTCTATACCATAATCAGCAAAAACAGGTCCAGGTTAAAGTCACCTTGGGAATGATGGATTAATTCTCCCATGCCAAAGTCGTCGTTATGCAACATATCAGAGTTAATGCAGCATTAAAGATCTGTTTAAAAAAAAAAAAGCAGTACTCTCTGACAATCTCTCACTTTTGTGTAATAGAACCTGCAAGAAAAATGGAAAATGAAGCTTTTGGCTTCTGCATAAGTTCCTTTATCTGACAGAACACTTGTTTGTAAACAGTTCTCCCAGATCCAAATGAGACCAGAATACCAACAGGTATGTTTGTACAGTGTCACAGTTGTAGCTGACAACACAGATCGGAGGAGATTCTGTTGCAGAAGAGATAAGGGATTTACCCTCAATAAATGTAAAGCTTTTCTCCATCAGAATAAGAGCTTTGTTCGTACTTAGTCAAAAACATTGCCATTTTCTTTTCCTGAAGTGTCACAGATTCCTATTAGAGAGATTTTTCTGAAATCCAATCTTTGATTAAACCTTCACTGTGAAATTGTTCTGGGTTGCTGGAAGTAAATTATCCTTTTAGATACGGGTTGTAGAGATGAAATGAACTAGTGAGTGGTGAGATATTCTTGTGACAGGCTTCGGATCTATTTTTTAATACATTTTATTTTTTATACATCTTGATTTTATATAGTTTAATGCATGTATTATTTTCCTTTCTTTGTTTAAGCAGGGACAGATCTATTTCTTCAGCTTTCCAGCTCTTTTTTTTTATAAGACAGTGCTCAGAGATGCCTCTTAATTCCTTTTGGGAATGTTATGTTCTGAATTCATCCAATGGCCCTGTGATTCACAATGTAGTGTCGCCCAGAGTGGCTGAGTTTCCTTTCATTGTATGTCTCTTAGGGACTGCGAAGGCCAGCCAAGACTCTGCCTCTTGTCTGTATGTGGCAAGGCCTGATTTGCTCAAGTGTTTATTTTTTGGAGGGGAGCAAGCTCAGCTCTGGGTTTACGTTCTTCCCTGTACTACTGGGCATAACATGCTCCCAAACCAAACTCCATTGCCACAACACACCAAATTTCATGTTACTATTGGTCAAATGGTTGGGCAGTCTGTGGTACCAAGAAGCAGTGTTTTGCAAGATCTTATAAGTGGGTTTTTGGGTTTTTTTTTTTGCCTTTATGCCCCCATGTTCTGCCCTACTGTTCTTTCCTGGTGCAGCTCAGCTCCTTTCTTTGCAGTTCAGATCTTGGTATTCAGCTCCCGGGCAGTGTAACTGTTTGGAAGTGGCTATCTGTACTGGCAGACCATATGCCTTCTGTGGAGTCTGGGGAAGTTACTTCTGCTCAAATGGGCTGGCTGAAAGCAACCCAAAGCTTTAGTTGCAGAAACTAGGTACAGTATGTATTTGCTACCTGTCTTGACCTGCCCTTCAATGAGCAGAATCCAGGCTGGAAAAGGCTGTTGCTGTTTGTGTAGATTTTTAGAGAGGAGCAACCAGCTTGTTTTGTACAAAGCTTATTGCTTTGTTATGTTGCTTGTTGTTCAGTTTTGATTTCTGCTTCAAATTCTGCTTTCAGCTTAGTTTTCCAGTAACGGTAAAATTGGTATAAATGACTAAGATTGAGGAGAGAGGTTCAAGCGTATGATCACAGTATACAAGACCCTTTGTTCTATGAGCTGGGCAATTGCTCTGGGCCATCCAAGGCTTAACCCCAGAGAGTTTGACTGATTTAAAATTAATTGTATTATAACTGGTTAGAGTAGCCCAGCAAAGACAAGACCTCTGCTAGGAACACGAAAGAAAATTCACTATTAAAATGGCCTTAAATGGAGAAGAAGAGAAGCCCAACAAAACATGCATTTGTGACCCTATCTTGAAAGCTTCATTTAAGCTACCTGTAGTTTAATTAGGGCCACAGAGAATGACAAGTGGAATGCTTGTCCTGGCTCTTAGGGAAAACTGGGTTTTCTGGGTGTGAGCGTGACAGCAGAAGGAAAAGAAAGTTTGTTGGGCATTTTACAACGCTGATATGAACTGTCACAACGGAGGATGAATGGTGTGTATTGTCACCATAAAAGTTCCTATAGCTCTGTCCTGTCTCAAACAATGCTGGTCTAACTGTCCTCTAGTGTCTGGAAGTACATGCTGGCGCTAGTACCCACAGCCAAATGTCAGTGGCTGTATTTTAATTGCTTACAGACATTGCTGCTTCATTCGGTATTGTTGAGGTTCTGTATAGGTGTTTCTGAACCTTTTCCAGTAGCAGTCTCTGATCTGGTACTAGCCGCAACGCAGTTAAGCACAGGCCTGCTTCTGCTCTTTGTGGCCATGTATATTCCATACTAGAGAGTGTTGATTGTTGGAAAACACAGCAACTTCAGTTTGTTGCAGCAAAAATCCAGAAAACACAAAGACTTAAATTAATGGTTTAATTCCTTTTGAATATAGCACCATCCAAATAGTAGACACACCCAGGCAGATCAACAGTAGTGAAATAGCACTGATCTAATTCATCACCTGATAGTAAGTCTGGAGTTTCCCCAGATTTAAATTTTCATTATTTTTCTTTTTAACTGCTAAGGGAACTCATTAACAGCAATCAGAACTGGTCCCCATTCCATTTCTGGTAACAGTGTGGCTGCAGTTCTAGAAGGAAGGTTGTAGCTGGCTTAATCAAACTTCCAAGAAGCTCTTGGCTGCGAAGGGATAGGGATTTTGGTAGTTTTTTTCCAAGGAATGGTCCTCTCTCCTTGCATCTCTTGGTAGGAAGTGTTAATGGTAGATTAGAAATGCAGAGACCTCTCTCTATGGGTCAAGCAAAGCATTATCTCTGAATATCAGGGTTGTTGACTAAAATAGATCAGAAGAGTAAATAACATAATGAACCAGTGAGTTGACTGGAGCATTTACTCCACCACATGATGCCTCAGAAAGGAGGATGAAATGCTGCATATGACTGGTGCTTGATCAAAATAGCCCTCGGTCAGAAGATAGACACAAAGTCAGCATTCTGCTTCAGCCAGTCTCTCTACATTGGCCCTCCCTGCACTACCTTCTGATGGAGCAGACCAAGGGCAGTGCCAGTGTGTGACCACCTCTCCCATCATCTCTATGCTCACCATGCCTGCCTTCTGTTAATGCTGGCTAGCTGGTTTTGGTGGGAGCAGCACTGGGTTTAAAGTGAAAGATTAATATCTCTGGCTGCAGTTAACTTGGTTTTTTGTAAGACTTGCAGCATCACCTTCTAATTATGGAGGGGTGGCTGAAGTCAGACAGCAGAAACAACGTGACTTTTTATTTTTGTAAGTGGAAGACACTTTTCTACACTGAAATACCCAGTTCTACCCTGGCTCAGTCACTTGGGGAGAATTTCAGCTTGTTGTTATGCAAGGGGCATTCTCTGACCTGAGCTCCCAGCACGCTGCTTGTTTCCTTTAACAAAACCCCACACAAAACAAATGTGGCTGGAAAGGAGATCCTGTCTTTGCCCATGAGGCTAACGTGTCCTGATCTTATCCAGCAGGTCTCCAGAGTTCAGGAAACATTTGTATTCTGTAGTTCCTGCCCTGTGATACTCTGCTGGCTCTGCGGTCTGTCTGCAAACAAAAGATGCTGCCCGGTCCCACCCACTTGATAAAGTGCTTTTCCTTTTGCACTATATGATCATTGGTGATAACTGGGATCCTGCTGAGGTTCGGCAGTTATGATGTGCAGCTGGGCTCTTGATGGGTGTTTTGTGTCTTTGTAGGGACACTCCCCAGGTTTTCCTTTCAAGTTAGTTTGGATAATTCTTCTAGTACTTGTGAATCCCAGGCGAGTTTTTCAAATGAGCAACTGTGAGAAAGCAGACCACTGAAAAGTACAGATTAATTACAAATTAGCTGGGTAATCTGGTGTAGAATTAATTGAGGAAGAAGATGCAAGAAAAGACCCTTTAACTCTGCCAGTGGCAGATAGCTGATTGTAGGGGCTTAGCCAGAACCCAGCAGCAAAATGAGCTTCTTCCCCTCTCTAAATGAGCACTGTGGTTAAGTGAGGGTTATGGAGGATTAATAGATCACTGTGCAGTGAGTTATGCTCCTCTTTAAAGCATAGCCCATACAGACTAATTAATTAATGGCTGGAGGCTAAAGGGTTCTAGTTTTCCATTTCTAAAAATACCTATTCTGGAGTAATTGCTTCAGTATTAACTGTTGTAAGATGAACTCCATAGACCAAGTTATGTTTTCTAATTGAGGGGGTGAGGGAGGGTGTCTTGCACTGATGTGGTCCTGATATGCACGGAGGGTCTTAAATGTGGAACTTATGGAAAGTCTCTAAGGACCATCTGGGTGAGCAAGAGTGGTAAGGCTGTGCTTGGTTTGTTCTGACAGGTAGACCCAGGTTAGTTTTGGTCTGTGTTTAGGCTTTACAGCATGAGTAAATGTTACTTGTAAAAGCAATTCATTACTTGTAAGATGAGGGCTGCCTGCATCACTTTGCTGCTAGGTCTTGGCTGAGAAGCAGAATAATGTAGAGAAGTGTTTTTGAAAAGATTTTCAAGTGTTTGGGTTAAGAGTCCTACTGTATTGGATATAAAATTGCTTGTTTCAACAACAGCAGTAATAGAACAAACCACCCTGTGCTCTACGTGACACAGCAGCACAGATTGCTATAAAGATTAGTCGACAGGAGATGACTTTCTTCTTGCTTCTATTGCAGCCTTCACCTTCAGAACAGGGAAGAAATGCAAACTACTCCATCTTAGGGGCTGGGGCCTGTTTTTTCAGCCTTGGACAACTGCCCAGAAACAGTGCTAAGCAAGAGGCACTGGGACTTCCACAACAGAGCTGTTCACCAGAGCTTTTACTTGAAGGCTGGAAGGGACTGTTGCACTGGAGATAAAAATGCAGGGCTTGAGTCCCAGTCTGTGTAATGCTCGCACCTTGGTTCTTGACGCTGTGTAAAGGCATCTGCCTTGATGCAGAACTGACACTGCTGAATCCAGCACACCTTGCATGATGTGCCAGGCCAAGAGTTCTTGACAGTGAAAGTGTACTCAAGTCGTGCTGTCTGCTCCGAGCTGTAGCTCAGAGGTCATTACCAAGATTGAGGGACTGCTCACACCTAGCTGTACCAGCTCCCTTCACAACTGCCAAACGGCAGTTGCCACTTTTGTTTTATAAAAGGTTAAAATTCTGCAGTTTGTTAGCCAAATGCATCCACTTTTCTCCCTAAAGGCTGGTCATACACATCAACTCCTTTCATGTATAGTCACAAAACTAGGTTCATGCCTGAACCCTCTTAATATGCATGAAAAAAGCAGGCGAAATAAAAAGAACCCACACAATTCAAAATAGAGACAGAATTAGTTGAAGAGCTGGTGTTTGTTAATTGAAAGTGTTTGTAAAGAGATCTCTCAAACCTATGTGAACTGCAGACCTTGAGCATCTCCATCTCAAAAGGCAAGTAAATAGGGCTGATGTCTGTAGGAGTGGTGACAGATACAGTTAGATTTGAATGATAGCTGGTTATTTTTCATAGCCCTTATACAGTGTAGTGCATGAAACTTCTCGGGCAAGGCTCAAGGTTGTTGCTTCTGAGAGTCCTGAACTTGGCCTGATGGCAAGCAAAGAGCATGACCTGTTTGTACCCAAACCACCCCTTTACTCATTCTGATCCTGCCCATAACATTTCCCTGTCTCAGCAGGGCTAAACCTGGGCTGTCTAGTCTAAACACATTCTAAACCACTGGCTGCTTCAGCTGATTAAGCCCTTGTCTCACTTACTGAGCCTGGCAGCAGGACACAGTGGGCTGCTGTGCCTGTATGCCTGCCCTGGATGCCAGAGGACCTCTGATTTGTCAGTGGCTGCAAGACTGATGTTGGTCTGGATTGCAGCTGGCGAGAAGCTGTGCTGATCTACACCAGCAGGCACAAACTGCGGCCCCAGAAAGGCAGTGGGAGGAGAGACTGGCTGATTCTGCAGCCTCCGTGGAAGAGGTTTGAATCAAGCAGGGCAGTTATTTGTTGTTGGTAGAAACAGCCTCAGTCTCTCCAAGACACACTATAAAGATGAACCTTCCCTTCCCACCTCTGTGTTTCAGGTCTGGCAAAAGGATTAAGAAGACCAGGAAGTATGACATAATTACCACTCCAGCTGAGCGGGTAGAAATGGCTCCTCTCAATGAAGAAGATGATGAGGATGAAGACTCGACAGTGTTTGATGTGAAGTACAGGTACTGCTGGAAGCCTGTCTGGTTGGGCTTTCTCACTGAACTCTTTCTCGTGAAGACAACTTGTTTTTCTCTGGGCCAGCTTCGCAGAGATGAGGCAATCACAGTCTCCTTTTCCCTGTGTCCGAGCATTTTTGTTCTTTGTAGCTTGTCTGCCTGTTGTCATCACACACTGCTCTGTACTCTCTTGCTCTTGTAATAACCACATCACTACCCCTAGGCTGCCTGCCTTCCTCTTTCCTCTGCAGAGCAGCACAGCAGGACACAAGTGCCCCAAACAGTGAACAAGGTTTAACAGGCTGAGCTTCTGCTCTCCGGCTGCTGGCAGTGGTACCTGTGCACTCTCAGTGTCTGCACAGAGCTCTGGGTCAAGGGCTGTTTTCCCAGGTGCTGCTGTTGCTGAGAGCCTGGAGGGAAATGATTGTATATCCACCAACCTCTGGGTTTCTACCAGAGTGCTCTCATGTCACTCTGTGACAGAGAATTGTGATCCCTTGCCGATGTTGTGAGCAGTTACCCCTTAGCAACAAACTTCCCTTAAATGTGTTTTGCTTTTTTGAGAAACAAGTTGTGTGACAACCCAAAACTTTTGGTGCCTATTCTGGGTCTGAGATTTATAGCAACTGCTCAGCACATAAAGATGCTGTGCACTGATTTATGGCATCAGGGTATCTGCATCTCTTACTTGTAGTTGCATCAAGCCATCAACAGCATTCAAGTTGCATTCTTATCCAAATAAGGCCTACTCTAAAATCTGTCTCACTTTGGCTGAAATATGCTCGCCTAATTATGAAAACACACATCTTGACAGCTCTTACTGGAGATTTTGTGGACTTTACTGATGTTGCCCATCTCCTAACTTTGGAAAGGAGGAGCGACACATTTGCTCTAAGGGCGTGTGTGCCGGCAGCTACAGCACTTGCAACTGCAAAGCTTTCCAAGATAACTGCTATTTCTCTAGAAAAGCCAGGCAATAATTGGAAGCCATGAGACAATGGAGGGTGTGACCTGTATCTTTCTGTGTAAATAATTAGTTCTTGTATTAGAAGACTCCGATCAGTCCTTGTCTGAATGTTGCCATTCTCTGTAGCTGCCCTGTGTTTGCTCTAGTAAGTTAATCTTATGCAGTTCAGTTTTCCCTTTGGGACTGAGCTTTGATGAACCCAGAGTGCAGAGATCCATTTCTCCATGGCGTACGTTAACAGTCTGTGACTCCTGTCTGTCTTTCTCTTCACTGAGTACTTTCTTTGCGAACTTTTGGTAGCAAGATTGGAGGGCTTTTCCAAAGACTGAGAACAGAAGATTCTCAGTCATGACTTATCTTCAGGATAAGGTGTCTAATAGTAAAATACTAGCAGAACAAAGAAAGAAGCTTGCTGGAAGCAGTGTGACTGGTGAGAACTGTGGTTGTGTTGTCTGACATTGCTTTCCTGGAGCACATGCTGTGCTGATGCTTTCACGAAAGTTGTTTGGTTTTTCTGGGTTCCTCTGCAGTACAAATGGATCTTCACCTTGTGTGATGCTCTGTTTGGAGACAGTAGGGGGTTTTGGTTCTTAGCCATCCAGTCCTCTCTTTGGCTGCAGGATTTCTTAGGCTTTGCCACAGTGCAACTGCTGTTACATTCCACATTTTCTGAAGTCTTTGGTATTTCAGGCATATGTTTGTTTAGCTCAGATAGAGCTACTGCAGTTTAGAAGGGAGATCATATTAATGAGAGCCCCTCAGCACTACTGCTATGGGAAAGCTTTGAGGATACGTGTGCTGTAAAAGATGTCAAACTCACTGGTCCCTTTATGTGCCTTGGAGACCACATCTCCAAAGACTTCCTATCTCATGTCACCTGTAAAGACTTCTCTGCAAATTTGAGTTGCTGAGTGTGACCACTGACATCCCCATTAAACCAGTCAGGAAGTTCTTCCTAAGTCCTTGCGTTCAGATGGGAAGGAAGAGAGGAGAGTCTTTTGGAGTGTCTTTTGCCTTCTCCAAAAGACACCAAACTTGTGCAGAGGCATCAGGTGAACTTGAAGAGATGTCTGTAGGGCTGATGCATAAGATACAGGGTTTTAGCTTGTTAGTCAACTAAAGCAAAACCTCATGAGTTGCAGCAGCCTGATGGCAGTTGTGATGGGGACAGTGAAATGACAGGTGTCTCCTGACAATTACTCATGGGATAGAATATTCCATGCTCCCTCCTTTTGTCTATTTATTTTTTAATTCAAACGAAGGTGTATCCCTGCCAGCAGTCAGTATCAGTTGTGGCAGCTGTTTGGGTTTATGTAAGCAGCCTCCTTGCAGCAGCACTTTGAGCGTGACAGACTTCTGTTCTGTTTGTGCTAGCAAAGTTCTGGTAAGAGGATTTTGACCAGGTGCTGCTTTGGTGACTGTACCATTACTGGGATGCTTTTCAGAGGGACTAAACCTCACATAGGCCCATGCTGCAGCACAATCCAGTGGTGCAGTGCCATGGCTGATGAGTCATTCTGATTTCCTTTACTTCTTTATATGACACTGGTAGCACAGGTTCTGCCTGTGGGCTGGACTGGTCGTTGCACAGTGTTGTAACATGTGTGCAGCCATCTCTGCTTCAGAAACCAGCTTTCCATAGCTCTTTAAATGTAGAATTTTCAAAGTGTCCCTGGCTACTTAATATCACAAGAAATTAGATGGAATCTTTCTTTGTCCTGCAAATTTTTGATGTAAAGTCTGTGAAAATAGGGGGAAAACAGTCCATTTGCCATAAATGATGTTTCCTAATGGTGTCTGCTCAAGACCTTGCCATTAGAATGGCACCCGAAGTATTTTTAAAATACAGGCTTCTGAGAAAACGTGTAGAAAGGGAACTGGTCTTCCAAAGAGCAACACAGAATGGACATGTTGGCTGTTGAAGCATTGTTCAGTTCAAGTTTTGCATATATGCACTGCAACACAGTCCTTTCAGGTTTCTAGGGTTACCACCAGCCTGGCAACAGGAGAAGATCTGAATTGCTGGCCTGGAGTGCCAGGACATTAGGTACCTCCTGTGCATAAAACTAAGTACATTACCCCTATATTAACCTATTCTGGCTGATGTGTAGGTCATAGATAGTCTTGTTTTGGGTTTGTAGTGAAAGTCTTTGCTGAGGATAGCATAGGTAGACTCTGGGCTGGTTTGTCTGGGATCCCTTCCCATCGCTCAAAGGGCTGTACTGGGACTTGCATCTGTGTTCGGGGGAGTAATTGAGATTCTGTGCTGTCTCCCCTATGTAATGCAAACAGCACTCTAATTAAAAGGCAGTTAGTGTCTAGCAGCAACAGGGGAGAAGCGACATATACCTCTCCAGTTGTTCTCATGCAGTTAATTTTCTTTCCTTTAATGCTTTGTCCTTGTGCGTATTTGTTTCCAGTCTTACAAGAGGCATCAAAGAGCTGCAGACAGTGTAAATTGGGCTGTTGGATGAAGGTTGTTACATTTAAGTTTTATTTTTTTCAGGAGGCTTTAAGGTATAGGGCTCTAGGTAGATCCACCCTCCACTTTCCTTGGGCTGTGGAGCAAGGATAAATAACCACCTTCTTCCTGTAAAGCAGAGTAATGAGGCCACTTCAAAATCTTACCCTAACGCAGACCTTTCTGTGGATGGAAAAGCCACCCACTGCCTGCCTCTGACAACTGCGGAAGTGTGTGTGTGCTGGATTAGACACCCCCTTTGCCATCTCATTTCAGTAGCAGGGAAGCAGTTCTGCCAGTGGCCCCTCTAATCCTGCAAGCGCGATTTCTGTGTGACGAGAGGCTGAAAGTGTAAATCAAAGACTGTCACGGAGCAGAGATGCCAAATCAGTTAGACATCAGCACTTCTATGAAAGCTTCATGGAAACCATTTCTTTTAATACGGAGGATGGTTTTCTCTAAGTAGTTGCTCTGGTACTGAAAGAGACATTTGGATGAGTTCAGAATTGTTCTGAAATTGTTAGAGGGCTACACAAAGAAAGCAAACTCAACATGGAAAGGGTGTTTGTTTCTTGATTGTCAGTCCAGACTGTGCTGCTGAAGGCTGAAAAGTATCCCTGTCCAATTGATTTTTGGACTGTATGAACTGTATTGGTCATAATTTTCCAGATGTCAGATAGTTTTTCATGTTTTATGATGGGATTACACTTGCTATGCGTCTTGGAAAATGAGTTAGTGGAAAGCTAAATCCTGTCTTCCAAGTGTGCTCTTTCTCATCCCACCAATAGATCTTGATTTTTAAGACTTCCCTCTTGTCTTGGCTTCTTCAGCTCTTCCTTTCAAGAAGAGAAGAGAAAGTTGAGTGGGTTTCATGATCTTCTGCTTGATGGAGCTAAGCTATTGATTGAATCATCAAGCAGTTGGCACTGTGATACTTGAGAAGAGAGGAGTGAAATAAAGCAGGTTACAGGGGAATGTCCCTGACACACTGGTATTAGCATCCATCCCCATCACTCTGTCCATCCCCCATCACAGAGCACTCTGGTTCTTTTGTGTAATAAGAGAAAAGAGAGGAAAATAGATGCAGAAAGAACTGGTTTCTGAAAAGGTAAATAAAATTGTTAGCTTATTAAGCTTATTAACTCTAGCGTGGCTCATTGGGGGATTTCTTGTCAGCTTCAATAGAAAACTGAAAACAAGTGCTGAATAAATTCTGTGGTGCCTTGCACATGAAAGGCTTTGAAAGCACTTCAGTAATCTGGGATATCAGCAGTGTCTACTCTCCCTGCTGACTTGCAGCTGTTGGAGGCAGTTCATTCTGCTCTGGCTACGCTTGCTGAGCCCAGCTGGGTGAATTTCACAACTGTCCCTGCAGAGCGTTTTGAGTCCGATACGTAACATGTGAAAGCCTGGAGCTGGGGAAGAACTTGGAATTTAAATGCCAGAGCTGGAATTGTGCCAGCTCTGATATCCTATGTAAGTCCTGAAAGTAAAGTTTTTTCTGGGGCAGCCTGTCAGCTAAATGAAATTTCACAGTTTCTTTTCCATATAGGTTGTCATTTTTTTTTTTTTTTTTTTTCTCCAATAGCAGCAGCACCAGCACAACGCAGAAGAACTTTAGGAATGCATCTTCCAAAGTGCTCTTGAAAGCAGAAAGATTTATGTGTAAGGAGTGGTGGCAGGCAAAAGGAAGAGGACAGGAACATTTATTCAGCCATCACAGGACTAAAAGGCTTTAGAGAGCTTGCAGCTTGTTTTAGAGGAAAGATGCACCACATGTAAGGGTGGATTCTGGTTTCAGCCCTTTTGCAGGCACCAGTAGCATTGAACTGTGTGGAAACATCTTCATCACAGTTGTAGGGCTCAGCCTTTGATGTGCTGGAGTCTGTTGAGAGTCTGTGAAAAATATGAGAGTAACACCATTGGTGTCTTCCCTTTGAATACATCCTTTCCAGATCCTGACTGCCTGTGCAGCTGTGGACAGAGCGTGGTATTATCTGCTTGTTACAGCAAGGTGTTGACTCTCAAGGGAGCAGCTCTAATGGATTTTTTGCCATCGAAAGCTGCAGGCCATTCTGGATGATGCTAGGTGAATTGTGCTGGGCTTTGCAGCAGCTTAATTTATTTTTTTTTTTTCCTAGCAGGCAGCGGTGACAAGTTGTGTATAAATGGAGGGGTATCATTTATCCTCCTCTGAAGGGGTTGCAAATCACTAACACAGTCAACTGCTTACTGTAAATACAACAAATTGCTAAAGCTTTGGTGCTGCTGTTAAGGATTTCCCATGGGGCTGCAGCAGGGGAAGAAATAGATGGTCAAAAAGCAATTTTTGTGTGGTTTTTGAAGTCCAGGTTCTTTCCTCATGTGGCTCTAAGGGTTGTTAAAAAGCACACCCCATTCCACCAGCTTGTTCAGTTGATGATACACTGTCAGTACAGTCCTGCAGGAGGGCTTTCACCTCTGTCGTGGAGTGAAACAACTTCCTGTTAAGACTTCTTTTTTTAACCCTGAAGCAGTTAAAGCAGTAGTCTCAGGAGGACAATCCATAGCAGGGTGGATAGCACTTTGTTAGCAAGTGCAGCCCCTAGGGGATGAGTGGCTAGGAAGCACCTGGCAGAAGGGCACCTGGCACTACTGGTTGACAGCTAGTTGAACAGGAGCCAGCAGTGTGGCCAGGTGGCATGAAAGACCAGCGGCATCCTGGCTTGCATCAGGAATAGTGTGGCCAACAGGACTAGGGATGTACTACTTACACTGTACTCAGTACTGGTGAGGTCTCATCTTGAATACTGAGGGCGGTGCTAGGCCTCTCACATCAAGAAAGAGATTGAGGTCCAGAGGAGACCAGTGAATCTGGTGAAGGGACTGGAAGGAAAGTCTGATGAGGAGAGACTGAGGGAGCTGGGGTTGTTTAACCTGGAGAGAGGAGGCTCGGGGGGTACCTTATCACTCTCTATAACTACCTGAAGGGAAGATGTAGACAGGTGGGGGTCAGGCACTTTTCTCAGGCAACTAGCAACAGGACAGGAGGGCAGGGCCTGAAGCTGTGCCAGGGGAGGGTTAGGTTGGATGTTAGGAAGCCCTTCCTCATGGAAAGGGTGGTTATATGCTGGAATGGACTGCCCAGGGAAGTGGTGGAGTCCCCATCCCTGGAGATCTTTTAGAAAAGACTGGGTGTGGCACGTAGTGGTGATGTTAGGTCATGGGTTGCGCTGGACGATCTAGAGATCTTGTCCAGCCTCAATAATTTTGTGATTCTGTGAAAGAAGCTGTGAGGTTCAAGATGCTGTTTCAGGAGCAGCCCCCCTGTACATGATCCCTCCTCTGGTCTGCACAGGGGATGGTCATGCGCTCTGTCAGCATCTGGATGTTTGATAGTTTTTCTTCACTTGGTCTAGCTTCTCCTGGCATGATGTTGCCGTCACATCAGTGCCCATTATCGCCACAGAGATCAGCTGCTGGAGGGCACTGCTGGCAATCCCAGGCAATAATGCTGCCTTTCCCTTTGTGGCTTTTTGGCTTTCCCCCTCCCCCCCCACTTTGTACAGAGGTTCTCATCTCTGCCTGTGAGCTACTTAACTACAAATCTACAGTTGTACTAATTCTTACTGCTTTCCAGATAAACCAGCTCTGTGGAGCGTCAATGCCCTGCAAGATGTCATTCTGCTGTCGAGGGACCTGCTGAAGCCATAACTGTGAAAGGGGAGGCTTTCATCTCTGCAGCATTACAACCAAGCCAAGCCTCACCTCCCCGAGGTGCTGACTGTACAGCAGGCTGTGGATCTTCTGACCAAAACTTCATCACTCAGTTTCCTGGTTTCTGGACTGCTATGTTGGAATGACCAGAGTTCCTCTTTGCAGCCTCAGCGTTCTCATGCTTTTGGAGGGCTGTGGCATCACTAAAGCATGATGAAGTGCAGCCCTGCATAGCAGCCTGCAGCTTATTGTGTTTTAAATAAGTTTTGTAGAAGATAGAAGATATGGAAGAGTGAACCAAGCTGCCCCAAAGACTTATTTTCTAAAATCTTAACTCAGTACTTCAGTCACTGTTAAACTTTGGTTTTTGTTAAACAGATCCTGTGTTTAAAAAGAGAAATAAGTTTGGGTTTTTTTTGGCGGGGGGAAGGAGCCTAACAGGGATGACTTATGACTTTAGGTGGTTAAAAAGCCATGCTGAAATGCCACATTGTATGCTCAGTGTAGAATTCTGGGAGTGGGAGGTTGACTAGTGTAGAAAATTCTCTTGACTTGCTACTGATTATTTTTTTTTTTCTGTTTAACAATTGCACTAAACTTTCCTGATACCATTCTCATTGTCCCAGGGAGCTCTGATCACACCAACTTCAAGAGATGAGACCACAGGGAAACAAGAAGAATCAGGCACACCCTAAACTACAAGAATCTTGGATTAAAGAAGATATATTTTTGTAATTTTCTGCCCAGGGAGTAACTGCGGTGTTTTGTACTGTCCTGTGCTGACTGTAACTTGTCTGCAAGTCATCTGTTACCTTTTTTCTAAGCAAAATAAGTTCTCACATGGAATGATTAGGTTGCAGGAAGAGCACCTCTTATTTTTCATGGAAGCGTCATGTAAGTGATCCTTCTCTGTATTAAACTGGAAGTTTTTCCCTACCGCCTGCTTGAAAAATCCCATTTAACTCAAGGATGCATTTTTGTAACCATAGCTCCCTGCTGTGCTTTGTGCTGCAGAGGTCAGAGCTGTGGGATGACACTATGAGAACGAGACTGCCGCATCTGGACGGGTTGGGTTTAGGAGACCGCAAGCGTGTACAGTTTCCAGGCCACTGTTAGAAAGAGCAAACCTAACTGGTTTAGTTTCTTTTCTTTGTGGTTTTCCGTTAAAGTAACCACAGATGCAACTCAGCCTTTACTGTTTACTGCACCCCTTAACACCTTTTATTTTGGGGTTTTGAGCTGGCTGCAGCCTTGCTTTTCTTGGGCAATACATATTTTGCCATTGTTCTAGGATTGTCTCACTGTTTGCTTGACCCTCTTCTAGCCTCCTGCAATTACAAACCCTCGAGGAGACTGCAGAGTTCCTGGCAAAGCACCAGCCTTGCAGCAAGCTGCCAGTTTGGGGTTTTGGGGTTTTTTTATTTGAAGGCCCATTGGGATTTAAGGCTTGCTGAGAACACTGAACTACTTTGTCATGATACTGAGACCTACGCCAGTTCTGTGTGGCTCCCTTGGGCCCTACAGTCAGAAAAAGGAGGTGAAGGGGGAATTTTTTGTTTCCTTCCCGGCAGTCTTGCGCTTCCATTAAAGCAGCTCCATAGCACAGCTTTGCTTTCCCTAGCTGTGACTCAGCAAAGGCTTCGCAGACAGCCCATTCAGCCTGGATGGAAAAATTTCACAGCAGACTGTTGCGTTAACATTAGTCATCAAGGCGCTGTGACAGCGCTGGGTTATCTTCATTCACGGAGTGAGTTGGAGTCATTCCGCATTACTGTTACTAAGCAATATTTACTGTGTCAGCGGCAAGGTGAGGTGGGGCTGGGCAGGTTGTGCTCTGGCTGGTAGGAATCGCAGTGGGTCGAAAGATGCTGTGGGTTGAGATAAGATCTGGAGCTTTTCCCCCACAGGTTTCAGATTTGGGCTGGATGATTCTGAAGGAAATAACTGTGTCTCTTCAGGACTGAATCCCTTTGAAGGCTGAGAATTGAACTTAAGCAGCCTGAGTCCTTTTGAAGTCAAAGAAGTGGTAATGCTGATAGGAGAAAGAGGTGAAGCACTTTTGCTTGTGTTTTGGGGGGAGGTGGTGGAAAGAGGTGGCTGCTCTGAGCAGACACCATGGCAACATGTTCATGTCCACTCTTCTGCTGGAGTCATTAAGCTGAGCATCAGGCGTGCTAGGTGAGTGCTGGAGAGGGAAAGAAATCTCTTTGCACAAGAGACAGATGAGACCAAGTTATGTAGGAGAGAGATGAGAGGAACAGGTGCATAAAGTACACTTCTCCTTTCAAGGACAAGTCAGTTCTTGAAATCAGGAGGTTTTTTGTGATAACTTCAGATCACTTGCTGAGTTAAGGCTGGCAAAGGCCATCTGCTGCCTTTGCTTGTGGCTAAGAAAGTTCCACGGTGTCCATAGCACAGCCAAATCTCAATGGTGGAAGGGGACCAGTTATTTGAGATACTGATGATTAAGGTGCTCATCTGCCTCTGGGACAATCTGGAGATCCCAAACCATGTGCCATAAGCTATAAAGTGCTTATAGGGAAACAGCAGCTGCTTGGTGGAAACAAAAGGCCAACCTCACCAGTTACTCATGGTCATGAAAAGTAACCCAAATGCTTTGTCCGATACTCAATTGCTGTTGCAAATGTGAGGCAATGTTTACCTCTACAGAAATTGCTGTATGTGATTTAAAGTATCTGGTTAAATATTCTATAGCTATATTTAGTTAAGATCTTAAGAGCACTTGATGTGACTCATAGTATATATATGAATATTTTTTTAAAGGTAGGAATTAGTTTGAAACATAGTTTTAATAATTCAGACTGTTTGGTTGCAGGTAGTTGTAGATGTTTATTGGAGAAGAAGTAGCCATTAACCACTACATGAGTGTTTTACCTTAATGTTCTTGTGTCTTACACCACAGATCTAATCTGCTTGTGACTGTAACGTGTCTTGGTATCTGCTGCTATTTTGTGTTGCGTAGTCAAACTTGCTTTGTTCAAGAGCATTTTCCAAGGCCTTTTTTTGTTGTTACAGAAAATGAAAAGAGAAATGTTATTACAGATGTCTGCCTGTAGCTCGCTCACAGCTGAAAGAAAAGAATCTACTTGCGAGTAGCAGAGTCAAACAGAGCGAGCAAATTAGAGGCTTTCCTGTTTGTGCATGCTGTGCCGTGGAGGAAAAGCCCTGTACAGAATTTCAGCCTCTGTACTCCAACCCACAGCCCTGTCACCAGAGATTACGTTTGAAAAGGCAGAAGTTGATGCCATGCTTGCCTGCAGAATTAAGTCAGAAGTACACACAGAGAGCTTTGTATTTGGGTGGATTTGATTTGATTTTCCCCTAGAAGGTGTGGAGATGACTGCAAACACTCGCTCAGCACACCAGCTTGTGCTAGCCTGATGCTCGTGTGAAACCCAAACTGGCTTGAAGAAGTCTGCAAGCCCTAGTGGAGCTTGAACACACAAGCAGGAATGCATTCACTTTGTTCATGACTCTTCCCCCTAATCCACTGTAGGTGGTGTAATCTCTGCAGGATGGTGGGGCTATGGTTTTTAAGGGTTTGGTTCCTCTTCTGTTAGATGAGGCTCTGATGCTGCCGTTTTCATGTGATAGCAGGACAATGCGTTTTGTTTTGTGTGATTGCTTGAACTTTTTCTTAAAAGTGTTTAAGAGAATTTGTCATTGTGACCAAAACTTCTTTTTAAGAAAAAATTGCTACGATGAGTTTGAGTGGACTTCTCATGTTTCAGGAGAAACTGCCGTCATTAAACATGTTCTTGAAATCTGCCTTGTGTTGTATGTTACGGTGTAAGGAGGGACACATTGCTTCTTGATGTTTGGTGAACTTGAGAGCCTTGCATGATCCCTCATTAGAGGGCTGCAAGTCCCTTTGTTCTGTGACCCCCAGCCAGAGCATGACAAGTGGGGAAACTGGTTTTAGCAGCACGATAGAGGAATAGATCTAGAACACAAAGTCCCTATCAAACATCAAGAAGCTACACTGACATCTGCATTCAACAGATGAAAACCTCTGCAACAGGGAAGATTTCAGGACATTCACCTGAAGCCACATTTGGTACCTTGAAGCTGACAAACTGTAGATACCTTGTCCCAGACTCCAAGCCCTCCCAGGTGTGACCAGCCATTAAGCAGAATTCCTTCACTTAAGTCTTGCTTGACTGAATTGCCTGTCTCTGAAGCAACATCATGGCTACCACAGCACGGTGAGATGCTGAAGTGCTAGAGGTGTAAGGATCAGAAGCCTGAGGCCTGTTTGTTGTTGTGGTACTTCTGGCTGAACTCTGCAAACTCTTCTTGAACTGTTTTTACAGGGATTGCAGGCATTCCTGGACCCTGGAGCAGCTACAGGACACACCGATCCAGTGTGTTGTGCATGAATTGACTCCACCTCTCTCCTCTCCCATGTACCACATGATTGTTCCAGCCTTGGTGTCTTCATCTCCAGTAGCAGTCTGAGAGTAATGCAGTGCTGCAGACAAAAGGCAGCTGCTCTCCAGCCAGTGCCTTTTACATTGTGTCCTGCCAGTAAAAAAAGTTTGATCTAACTAAAAAGAACTACTCTAACCTCTGCCCTGAGCCAGACATTGTACAGCGAAGCTGGTTTGTGTAGGAAGTCCAAGACCCATCAAGCTAAGCCCCCCACCTGACACTGTGCTATGACTAGATGGGACAAGCTAGGAGGCCTGCCTGTCAGAGCAAGGAGCTCCTGGACACGCTGTCCCACAAAACGAAACTCTACAAGGAGTGGAAGGGAGGACAGCTGGAATGGGGGGTATATAGGGAAGCTGCCTGAACAGCTAGAGATCTGGTTAGGAAAGCCAAGGCACAGTTTGAATTGAA
>JAOXOE010000705.1:12615578-12649850 GCA_028565055.1 Phoeniculus purpureus | reverse complement strand
CCTGCTGTGGCAGGGGGATTGGACTGGATGATCTTTTGAGGTGCCTTCCAATCCCTAATGTTCTGTGATTCTGTGATCACTGAAATGCATAAGAAACTTCCAGACATTCTTGTCCAGCAATACCTGGTCACTTGCCCTGTATCTGGATAGCTTCGACTACACAGAGTCTGTTTTCACTTGCATTTAGTTTGAGCTCATCCCTGAGATCAGTTTAATATTTGGTTCAGGTACTGAGTTGCTGATGAGTTGAGAAAGGTGGGTGGATTCAGGCAGAGTAGGTGACAGAATGCAGCCTTGAAACAGCCATCCTGTAGCTGCTGTTTAAAGGTATTTAATCCAGTTTAGACTTGCCACGAGGCTGTGTTCAGCTTTGCTTTAAAAGACAGACATAGGAGCCTCCATCGTGCATCTTTGATTTTTAAAAATATCAAAACCAAAAGCACCCCAAAGCAGACTCTTCCCTCTCCCCCCCCCAATAAAAGGGAAAGTTTAACCGCTGTAGTGACTACAGATTGAGTGCCCTGTTTTGCCACAGCTCTTCCTTCCCTCCTTAAGCACGTTAGACAATTAACTATCTGTACAAAGAGTCTAAGTTGCCCCTGCAAGTGCAGGGGGGAGAGCGCTCAACCAGGAGTGTACATCCTTCTGCTGAAAAACCCCGCTGTCTCTAGCTGTAAGGAGGTGATTTGTAGCCAGCGATGAATGAAAACCTTTGCTCATTTTTCTGTGCCTTTGCCTCAGTGTGTTTGTTACAGCGAACTGGTAACCCCTGAAACGCCTTGTACAGTGGACGTGTTGCTTTATTAGGATTAAACTCCACTTAAGAACAAAGGATTATAAAGTCTGGTAGAAGACTTTTGAAGAAGAATGTGGGTTAGTTCTGTTCTACCCATTTAGCATCCCTCAAAGGTTGAAGCTTTTCCCTTTATAGCATATGGATGTTCCACATCAATATGGGAAGGAACTTCTTCACGGTGAGGGTGACAGAGCACTGGAACAGGCTGCCCAAGGGAGTTGTGGAGTCCTCTTCTCTGGACACATTTAAAACCCACCTGGATATGTTCCTGTGTGACTTGGTCTAGGTGATCCTGCTGTGGTGGGGGGATTGGACTTGGATGGTCTTTCAAGGTCCCTTCTAATCCCTAAAGTTCTGTGGTAAGAGTGTGTGCTGCTGTTGTGTGCCTGTAACATAAATACTGATGCTGTTTGGCATCGCTCTTGCAGTGAAGTTTCATCTGCTTCTCTCTCTTACAGGGCTTACCTGGAGTCTGACGTAGCTGTGTCTGAAGAGCTCATTCAGAAGTACAGCAATGTTGTGCTCGGTCACGTTAACGGCACAGTCAAAGAGCTGCGGCGTCTCTTCCTCGTTGATGACTTGGTTGATTCTCTGAAGGTAAGTGTGGTGCGGATGCAGTTGCCTTGTGTCACCAGATTCCTTGCTGACCCAGGTTAGCAGAGCCCACTGGTCCCAGCGAACATGAATGAACAATAGCATCTTGGGCTCTGTGTAAGTAAATAATGAGGTTGAGTTTGCTTGTTGGACGCAATAAGCCCTTTGGGTTCTCAAGCTTTGTGTTAGCTGTGCTGAGCATAAAGTGCAGTAACAGCAGATAACTTTATCTGCGCCCTGAAACAAGCTCTGGCTGTGTAGCTGTTAGATCTCCTCACTCAACAGACTCTTTAGGAAAACGGGGCACGATCTGCTTTGTGCCAGATCACCAGAGTCTGTTGGTTTGTTCTGCTTGTTTCTGTCTGCAGAGGAGGGAGGGTTAGTGCACAGTTAGTGCCTTCAACAGTGCGAGCTCTTGCACCCATGTTTTGCTGGAAGAGGGGACTGAACGATGCCTTTGTTTGACTGGGAGAGTGGAGGCTCATTTCAGCTGCAGGATTTGGGGATGAATAGCTGCTGCTTCTAGTGACGCGGATCAGTGAGATGCAGTTTGCAGGTTACCCTGAACTGTGCAATACGTCTGACACATCTCGAATCTGCCCAAGTGGTTTCTCGTGGTGTTTGCTGAAGGTGGCAGAGCACAACTGTAACAGTGAAGAGTAATTTAAAATCAAATACAAAATGCAAGAACAGATTTGGCTGAAAGCCCTTCTGTTGTGTTCAGTGAGAATTACGTTCCCTCCTTCCAGGCTAATCGCCTGTCTTTGTTCTACACTTGTTTCCTTTCTGAGTACAGCTTGTTGTCCACTTGGTTTTGGGAGGTCTGCTTAATCATCTTGAAATAAAGGTGCAATTATCCTCCTGTAAATCCCCTTCTTAGTGCTCTGTGAAGTCCTTTGAGCTGTTGTGGGGTAGGGGGAAGGGGTTTCTAGTGAAACCTGGAGAAAAATAGGGAGGCTCTGAAAGTGTTTGTGATATTTGTGGAATCAAAACCAAAGACAGATCTCAGGCTCTTACCAGAGTTTCTAGATCCAGTTTCTCATTTTGCTTTGCCTGAAACAGAGTTTGTGCTGGAAAAGCTGCAGCTGATGCTGTGAGAGACTCTTGCAGTACAAGTCCTTTCCCCCTGGAGAAGGGGAAGGCTGTCAGGTTGTTACCTGGGCTCTGCTGCTCCTGATAAAGATTCATTTTCACAGAAGGGAAAGAGGAGATGGGACATTAGTCCAAGAGTTTTGTAATTATCTTCCTGTTCCTAAAGGGTGCTGCAGCGAGAGGGTTGTTGGTTGGTTTTGAGGTGGCTCTGAGTTCTCATTTTGATGATTTCTGTGGATGCGACTGATAATGCTGCAATCATCTCATGGCAAAATGGCTTCAGCAATGTTGTTCCTGTGTCTCTTTACACAGGGGCTGCATTTTGATGGCTAAAGGTTCCCACCACTGCTCCTGATCTGTAAGGAGTTGGGTCTTGTCTTTGTGCTTAACTGACTGGGTACTTGGGATTCATCACTGCCGCATCTTGGGCCCCAGCCTTGACCAAAAGAATTACTGTCCAGGGCTAGAATTGTGTTTTGATAGGTTGGGAGTCTGGGGAAGGAAAGTTACTCTGTTTATTGTAGTTGTGAAGGACATGGAGCCTCAGTGTTGAAAGAACTGAAGTTACTTCGTTGAAGACTCGTTTGGATCTGGTTAAACACCACCACGAAGAAAGTTTCTAATCACAAGGTCGCTTGTACTCTAATAACGAAGCCCTTTGTGATCTGTTCATCCCAGTCACAAGAATTCCCACACCGCCTGTGTCGAGATCGCCATCCCTTGCAGCAAAGGAAGCAACAAGCAGGCAGCTGCTGTTCCAGTTAATGCTGCTTTGAACATCAGCCCTTTCAGAGGGATTGTGTTAGAAGTAGAATTAATTCCAGTCAGAATGTCTTAAAGGCACTGTTAATAGCTCCTAAAACACTGGTGTGTAGGAAAGACGTGTTTGTTCAGCTGAGCTAATTCATTTCCCCTCTCTTCTTCTGACATTTGAAGCGCTTTATGTAGGTTAATTAGTCCAATTTATGGTAGTTGGGAGCAACCCTCGTACGAGACCAGGGAATGTCAGGACAGCTCAGAAGCACAAGCTACTGATTTTGAAGAGTTTGTGCTTGAGGTGAACGTGAAGATGCCGGGCTGTTTCGTAACGTAATGGCCCTCGCTTGAAAATAATAAAGCGTCTTGGCTTGTGCAGCTAAAACATCTTCGCTGTGGGAAACGGCGTGTTTGTGTATAACTGACGTTACTGAGCCTTAATGCAGAGAGTGTCTGCAGGTCAGTTTATTGTGGGTGATCGTTCTGGCTGGAAAACCTGCCTGGGTAAGACTTTCATTTCTCTTATTAATGCTTCAGTCTTGAAAGTCTCAAAATGGACTCTAAATATTTATGCAGGAAGTTCTTCACAGCTCTTGAGGAGCAGTTCCAGAGAAGCCTTGGCTGGAGAGTGTCAGGAGAAACTGCACTGTGGACTGATCTGTGCTGTGTGAGGGCACTGTTCTGCTCTGGGCACAGGATTTTTCAGGCTGTCCTCACTCAGCTGATAGCCTGAGAACCACAGAATCACAGAATGGCTGGGGATGGAAGGGACCTTCAAGATCATCCGGTTCCAACCCCCATGCACAGGCAGGGACCCCTTCACCAGAGCAGGTTCATCACAGCCCCATCCAACCTGGGAAACTGAGCTCTTTGCTGGACTGGAGCAATTTTATGGTACAGAGCCTGCTACATGGGCATTTCTGGGTTCACCAGTGACTGGCAGTTTGCTTTTGGTACTAGGGAGTCCTTGAGCAGTGGGATGAGGTAGGCAACAACTCAGATGTGCTGGGTTTGTAATGGTTGATGTGTCATTCAGGCTGAGTGGGGGCCTTATGTTTTCTCGTGCCCCGAGCGTGTGGGAAGAGCAGTATTATCTTTGTAGGTCAATCCTGGGCTGCCTTATGCTGTATTTTTTTATCCTAGAGCTTGAGATGTGTCTCAGGGAAGCCTGTTTGTGAGGGTCTTTCTTTCCCTTAGAAATGAGATGATACAAAATAGAGACCAGTGGGGTTGAGATTGAGTCCACTTCATCCCAGGAGGGTTGTTTTGAGCTGTCAGGTACGTGTCAAAAGAAGAGTTGTTATGGAGGGGTATTCTGAGGTTTTTCCTGAACTTATTTGTCCCTCACTGATGAGGCAGAGAGAGGGGGCTGGTCTCTGGGCTCATTGGTTCCTTCTCCTACCCAGTATGAATAATAAAGTGGAACTGAAAACTGCTCGTGCAGCACAGTTTGTCGTTGGATCCTGATGCTGATCTGGACAGGCTTCTGGAGAGCACAGCTTGTGTCAGTCACAGTTCACTGCTGGAGTTTGATCTTTCTTGAGCCATAAATACAGTGCTCACAGAATAGGACTGGGTAGTTGTGATAACTGTTGGACTTTGGGATTGATTCCTGTCTGCTGCCCCTCTGCTTACGTAAAACTCCCATGTTCTGGGTTGGTCATGGTCTCAAGCACTACTTGCTCATCTGAGTGGGGTGGTGCTCATATGGAGGAGAGGTTGGGTCAGGATGCCCTGGTGCGTGCCTGAAGCCAGCATGGTTAGTTTCCCCAATGCACAACCTGCAAGAGAGTCGTTCTGAAGGGCCCCAGAGTTTGAGGGCTTTTGGCTGCAGTAGGAGCTGTTGACTTTCCTCCCTTCGCTGGGGAGGGGGCCACGCTGCACGTACAGACTGGCTCGGAAAGGAAAGCATTTAAAAGGTCTTGTGCAAAGCGGCTGGCATCCAGCTCTCACCCTGGCAGCACGGAGAGCAGAACTGGGCCAAGGTTGGAATGAATCATGAGGGACTTCAGAGAATCTGCTTTATTTGCCTTAATAAACCTGCCAGAAGCCTTGGGTGGGAGTGCAGCTGACAGTAAGGCTGCAGCCTTGGCTGTGGGTAACTTTGTGCCTCAAGTGCATTGTTTGCAATTAATTGTAGTGAATGGGCTCAGCGTGGAAGGCAGCTCTTGAGGCAGGCTGCAGCCCATCGCAGGGGTCCTGCAGCACAGGCTGTGTGGGTCGTCGTGGCCAGGTTGTTGGCGGTTGGGTTGATTGAGGTGTTTTGCATTTATGATAACCTAAAAATGGATGGTTGGATACAGATCTTCTGAGTCACTTGGCTCTGGGCTAGATCCTGGCCCACACCCTTCCCAGGGCTTCATACCCATCTTTTCCTTGTGTGTGTGTGTCTCCCGCTTATCGGAGTGCTTCACCTTTGGTTGATAACTGCGCCCAGACCTCCTCTTGCTGTTGCCAAGCAGCAGCCTTCCCACTGTGTCTGTCCAGCTGTTCAGTCTTTTGTGGTATCTTGCAGAGCGACTGGCCAGATGTGTGTCGCTGGTTCGAGGGCTGGGGTCTCTTGTGTGAGCTCTGCACAGTGCAGAGCGTAGCCTGGTGCTTAGCGAGAAATAAGCGCTGCTAAATCCACTCTGTCTGACCTGGCTTCTGCTCAGGTCCTTATGCAACACCAGAAGTAACGGGCTGTTTTCCTTGGGGAGGAATCTTACCCAGAAATAGAGCTGACAGCCTTGGCCCCCTCCCACCTCAGCATAGGTCAGAGGTGTGCTTGGGACACGGGCCACCTGGCAGGACGCAGAGGGGCTTCCACTCCTGCAGAGCCTTGTGTCCAGCTCACAGAGCAGAGCCTGTGCAGTGCAGGCAGCAGAGTGAGCAAGGAGCAGGTTCTGGGTGTGAGTTTGGGCCTGGGATCTGAAGCCAGAAGTTAGGACAGTGCAAGGGTTTAGGTGTCTGTTAACAGAAGGGATGTCTTTGCTTCTGAATTTCTCTCTGACGTGGAGCCAGCTTCCATTTTGCAGCACTGCTGACTTCTCTTTCCTGATTTCTCAGTCTCCAAAGCTCCTGTGGGTTTATCAGTGCAGCCACCCTTCCAGCTGAAGCACAGCTGTGCTCTGTCATGTGCTGGCCCTTGAACCTGTCCCTTGCCTGACTTGTTGGGTCCCCTTGCGGGAGTGGGAGGTAGGAGCTGCGCTTGCCCATCGTTAGGAAATGTGGGATTGGAAGCGCAGTGTCGAGCAGCCACCAAGTCCCTGGTGGCTTTTTGGTCACTGCTGACTTGGGCAGAATTCAGCCTGACGACTGAGCTGCTGCGAGGAGCCACCACATATCCTGTTACTGAAGCTTTCAGCCATCTTGTCACTCATCTACAATTACATGAGATGCCCAGGGGTGGTGTTTGGGTCGTGTCAGCTGGACATGAGTGCGTGGAGACGGTCTCTCACCGCTGTGTTCTGCTAAGACAGACTGGGGGCTGACACGCTCTTTCTTCCTTTTGCAGTTTGCAGTGTTGATGTGGGTGTTCACTTATGTTGGTGCCTTGTTCAATGGTCTGACATTACTGATCCTGGGTAAGTGCCTTAACCTGTGTTACGTACCCGTCACACCAAACGCCCCAGGGAAAGCACTGACAGCCGCTTCAGGCTGTCCTGTGGTACTCGGAGTGTAGCAAGAAGGTACCGCCACGGTGTCCCCTTTTCCTAGGGCACTGATAACATTGCAGGACAGACAATTCTAAATTGTGTGGTGGTGTGTCATGTAAAAGCACCCTCTGTCCTGCTTGTCTCTGGCAGGGCTCACCTCACGTTGAGTGTCACTGCTGCAGGTGCAGCAGGAGTAGGTACAGCTGCAGCCCCAGCAGTGTCCTCCTTGCAGTTTGATTTGCTACATCTCCCAGAGCAGGCTGCTGTTGGGGTGTCAGAAGCCATCTGACACTCGCAGAAGATGCCGGCGCCTTTATAGTTTGTGTGAAGCCCCACTGAAGCAGTGAGCAGTGACCAGATGTCCTGACTGCTAGTGAGAGTGGGAGAGCAGCCCAGCTCCTCCTTCATGGGGATGATGTAAATCACTGGGCAGCAAGTTCTCGTTACCTTTATTCTTGTATGTTTTTGGAGGGGATGTCAGGGCGTGGGGGTGAGTCTTTGTTTTACTGAGCACCATCCCCTGTCAGCGCTGATACCTTTTGCTCTGCTCTTTTCCAGCTTTGATTTCGCTCTTCAGTGTTCCTGTTATTTATGAGAGACATCAGGTGCGTGTTCAGTACCACTCATTCCATGCTTCATCACATCAGCTCTGAGGAAGTATAACCACAGGCGCACAAACTCTAAATCGATCTTCCAAAAGTCTTTAAAGCCTTTAAAAGGGAGACCTTTAACCAAGAGTTGGGGCCAGGCCCCAAAAACCAAGTTCGCTGTCAAGTCCAGGCTGCAGGTGCTCTCCCTGTCTTCCCTGGGGGTCTGAGGTGGCTACCCCAGCAAATGGTTCTGAGGAAGGGCCTGATTTAGCCTGGGGGCCTTCCCTCCTGATCCAGATTTGGTCAGGACTGAAGCAGCAGTAGACTGGGAGCATTAACTGTGGTGTAAGAACTCTGGAAGCAGTTTTGGGTGAAACCTCTTCAGAGCTGGTACTTGGGGGACTTGTGCTGTGCAGCCCTGGCACAAACAAGGAGGTGGCATCTGTTTGGGCCAGCCTAGTGCTGCTCTGCTGGAGAGGCAGCTGTAACAAGAAGAGGTAAATAGGGAGCCGAAGTCCAAGATGTCTGATTGAATTATAGCCCAGCCTGTGCTGGGGCTGTCTTCAGCGGGTCACAGCCCAGGAGAGGGGAGCCAGGACCGGCTTATCAGTTCCTTCTCTTTCAAAAACAAGGCTGCTCATGGAGGCAGCCAAGGGACTGGGGAGGGGAAGAAGAAAGGCGCAGAGCTGCTGGCAGAGCCTCCTGGGCTCCTCTGAGGAGAGAACAAAGCGCACTGCAGTGAAAGGAGAGGCTGCAGCCCCCCAGGAAAGATGATGGACCATGTGTATGGTTTAACCCGGGCTCCTCAATCCTCTTGTGGAGCCGAGGGCTGCTTGGTGAAGGTTTAAGCTGTTTAACAGTCCAGCCCACCTAAGCTGCTTTCCTTCCCTGCAGTGCCCAGAGGAGCTGCCTGCCTCTCACCAGGGCACCAGCTGTGCACCCTCACGCTGGAGAGGAGGCCAGGGAGCCACTAGTGTCCTGTGTGATGGCCCACGCTGCAGCCGGGGATGAATTTGTTTGGGTCCTCACCTGCTACCCCCAGCCAGCGTGGGGTGATCCTGCAGGCAGACACTAGTGTGTGCTGTGGCTGGAGCCCCCGGTGTCAAACTGGGCCACCAGCAGGGTTCCTGCTGGCAGTGGTCTGTCGTGTAAAGCCCTGCTCAGTGCGGGGCTGCAGAGCTGCTGTTTGGAAGAGCTGTAACGCCCGTCCTCTTCTGTTTCAGGCCCAAATTGACCATTATTTGGGGCTCGTGAACAAGAATGTCAAAGATGCGATGGCTAAGTGAGTTGGGCTTGCATGTGTTCTGCTGTAATGGTGGTGGTAGGTGTGGTGCTGCCGGCCATACTGGGATGGGGGGTGAAGTTAATCCAACGCTGTTTCTAATACAAACCCATCTAAAGCCCTAAGTGACCGCTGAGACCCTCAGGAGTTGCACTTGAGGGGTGAATGCAGCAGTTCCCTCGCTTTCAGAGCGTAACACGGCCACGGTGCTGTGACAGTTGTCTTGCTGTTGCTGTTCAAGACTCTGCTGGTTCTGGCTGTTCCGTAACTGCTGGGTTTTCTTTCCCTCTCCTGTTCCTGTTGTAGGATCCAAGCAAAGATCCCCGGCTTGAAGCGCAAAACCGAATAAGAAGCCTGAAGCGACTTATCGATAGTTTGTTCGTCTCTTAAGGGGGAAAATTAAAACTCATTTGGATTGACACGGGGAGGGTCAGGGAATAGCAAACCCCTTGACATTGCAGTGCAATTTCACAGATCTTTATTTTTTAGCGACGCAGTGTTTGAGGAGAGAAAACAAAAGTAACTGTATTGACTGCCATGTGTTCATCATCCTAAGTATCGTAAGCTGCTATGTATGGATCTAAAACTAATCATCTTCCTTTCTCCTGTGTGTGCAGCACTGGCTAATACAAGAGAGTTGAGAACGCTGTACATTTCGCTTCCTCAGCGGTAGTCCCTGCTGCGTTTCCCCAGAGGTAGTGCCGGTGGAGCGGGGAGGGGTGACGCTGCCCGGTTTGTGCACTGTGTATGGTCTGTGTAGATTGATGCAGATTTTCTAAAAATACGATGTTTTAGGACAAAGTACCATTTTAGCGAGTTTGGAGAACCCTTTGCCTTTTTGGTCTGAGTAGAGCTGTATCGTGATTTTCTTGTTTTATCAATTGCGAATATATATCTCTGTGTTTCACCAAGCTTAGATCTTTCAGCTGCTCCACAGTGCTTCATGCTTCAGAGTGGTGACTGACGTCTGGACTAGCTCTGTGGCACACAAGCCTGACAAACTAAAATTTAGTCTCTGTAAACACTAGCATCTGGTTAAAAACAAACCTGAGAGAGGATGAACAAAGGCGCCTTCACATCTGTTAAGGAACCCGCTGGCGTACACTCTGTCACACAAACGTACGGGAGTTGATTCTGAGCAAATTCTTCTCTCCAGCTCTGATCAATCTGTGGACCGACATCTAACGCTGCCACTGTTGTTTGGAAACCTAAACCCTTGTTACGCAGGAAATGCTCGGTGAGAAGTTACCCACTTTGCAGTTGAAGCTGTATTGACCTAAGTCTGTGGAATGCGTTGTGAAATGTTGAAAAAAAAAAAAAAACCCCCAGCAAAAAGCAAAAAAACAACCCCCCAGTATCAATAAAGCTTATAGACACACTCGTGGCATCAGCGTCTGCTTTCTCGAGGCAATTTAACAGACGGGTGCTTAGTCATCGCGACTACGTGGCCGTTGTACGTGGTGCTGGCAACAGTCTGTCGGGGTAGGGCCCTGTGCGTAGCTGGGCTTTTCCCGAGTCCTTTCCTGTTGGGCTGGGCGGTGCGGAGCGGTTTGTCAGGTCCAGGTGCGGCCCTCCTGTCCCCAGAGGCGCAGGCCAGTGCCTGGTTCTTGCCTCTGCACCAGGTACCAAAGGGCCCTGGTGATGCTGCTGCTGCCTGGCACCAACAGCTCAGTCGCTGCTTAAGTGTTTTGAGCTGGCCACTGAAAAATGGCAACAGATGAGATTTGAACATGGACTGAGAGGAGATCCTTAGGTTCTTTTAGCTCTGAGCTGGTGCTGTGTGATGCTGTCTTCCAGTTGGAAGGAAACGGTGAAGTGAGTCCCAGTGATCTTTTCAGACCAACAGCTAGAACCCAACTGACGTGCGGGCCAGTGGACACTTGTACCCAAATTTATTTGACACGGACTTGAAATGAAGGGCAGCGTGACCACTGAAAAACTCATGCGCTACAGCGGTAGGTTACAGTATGATACAGCGGTACTTGGAAGCATCTCGTACAACCAGCCACCCCCCACAGAAACACTGACTACATTGTAGAGTTTTCCTGACTGATGCTATTGCTTTAGGGGGTTTGCCACTTCAGCATCGATTAAGTTCATTCTTGCCACACGGGTGGGTGGGTCTGGGATACAATCACAGGTGATGAAAGGAAGGCAAACACTCTTATACCACAGGCAAAGACCGACATCACCACCTCACAGCATCTCACTTCTGGATCAAGAAGGTTGTTCAGAAACCAGACTGCATAGGGCCTCACTCTGACTGTGTGACTGTGTGTCTGACACTGCCCTTCTGTGTAGTGAGGTAAGGCATCAACAAATTCCATTCTACAAAAGGTGAGTCGTGGAGGTTGCTGAAGCACTTTGTGTGGTCAGTGTACAGCCATCCTCTGCCTCCCACTGGCTTGGTAGAGCTGACAGCCACCATCTTCCACAAAGGGCAGGAGGAGGGGGCTAGCAGGAACTTTTCAGTTCAGCTGGTACTAACTACACTGCTACCTACGGCTGCTTTTCAAAGGTGACATGTGAGTCCCAATTGTATTTTGGCCCTGTTTCTCTCGATGAACAAACAGGCCTTCTCAAGGGAACTCAAAAAGCATCTTGTGCTCGAAAATCCTCTGCTGTGCCCTTGCCCACGTTTTCTGATTGTTCCTCTACCAGAACAAGCCCAACTTGTTTTGCTCCGAAGGCCGCAGGCCCTGTAGATTCGGGTTGTGATAGGGTGGTTGTTAACAACTGTCGAATGGCTTCTCTTGCTTTTTGTGACCGTCTGCTGGCAGTCTCTGCTGCTCAGTGGGCCTCCTGCCCATGGGTGAGGGGGGCTGCACAAGGAGCAGCAATGGGGACAAGAGTCCAAAGTCAGCAGGTGTTTCTTGGATTTAGGAAGCTACTTCAGAATGGGAAGAATTGGGAAATAGTGATTCCTGGATGTCTTCAACTTGGGTCTGAACTCTACTGTGCTACTGTCTGTGGCAGGAGCTCACTGTAAGGCCCATTCCCAGCGGCAGGGAGTGCTCAGGAACGCTTCGCACAACTTCGGTGTTTGTGTTAAAATTCCCTTATCTGAGTGTGCCCCTGCTCTCTCTTCCCCTTTGCTCACAGTTTGCGTTAAGCTTCAGACTGTGGCCGCAGCTGAGCTGCCCTCCCAACCCAACCGTGACCAGCTTACCCGGAGGAGTAATGCCAGCAGGAATTTGTCCTCACACCAGCACACAGCTTCTTCTTGTTGGAATTCACTTGTGAAGGGATTAAACCCCAAAGCAGGAAGCAGGGATCATGTAAGTACAGAGCTGGAAAGGGTGTTCATGGGTAGCCCTCTGTGTGGAAGTTATAGCACCGTATGTTGAAAGCGAGTGGCGGGAGGCAAGACTGTAGCCCGTTCTACTAGAAAATCATTTAAAGGCACTTCATGGATAGAAAACTTAGCCAAATATAGATCTTTAAAAACAAAATGGACTTAAAAACCAAAGTGATTTTGCCCCTTTGATGTGTGAACGCTGAGCCCCAGCAGGTGCATTAAAATCCTCAGTTTGCTCGGTGCACCCCACTGGAGTTAAAAAAAAAACCAATCCACCTAAAACACGTCATAGGTTTGGAACTTAAGCAAATGAAAGGGCCCTGCGATTCCTCCGTGTGCTCCCTTCTCAGCCAGAGGGTGAATGACACAGTATTAGGCAAAAGCAGCTTCATGCGTGAACCGTTTCCTCACTGGCCTACCCGGGTTACCGAAGGATCCCTGTGCAACACTTCAGCATCCTGCTCCAGGTTGTTGGTCTTTCCAGCGCAGCATCTTGGTCAGTACAGTCCTGCGAGTCATCCGGGAGTGGGTCGTCGGTGCAGCATTGCGTTGTGGGAAGTACAGCAGCTGGAGAGGTCGGGCAGTCGGGGCTGTCCAGGCCAGAGCAGTCACTTGGTGGTGGCAGTAGCAGCAGCAAGACAGTCTCTGTTCAAAGGCAGCGCCACACAAACACACTACAAAGAGATCTGAGTTACTGTAACTTGATGACAACCTTCAGGTCAGCACAGCAATGTCTGGCTTCACCTGAGCCTGTCCATGTAGATTTACCAGCCAGATGCCAGGTGAAGAAGCCCCAGAGTTACTTGACACAGGCACTTCCTTTTCTCAGGTGAGGCTTGGAGTCGCCTGACTACCTAAGCTGGTGCTTTGTGGCTGCCTGTGGGTGGGTCGTGCTGAGCAGTTGCACTGTCACGAAGGCCTCTGCACAACCACAATGTCACAACCCAGGCAGCTCTTAAGTAAGTTTTTATGATGGACTTGTAGCTGCAGCGTGAGACTTTGGGTAACTGAGGCATTTGTTCCTCCTACGCAGCCACTTTTCAATCTCAGAGCTTCCTGCTCTCCCACCTTTTGAAGAAAACAACCGCTTTCTCCTTCCTCCCACCCTCCACACTGCTCCTTCCCTTTTTTCCCCAAAGTGGAAAACATCTCTCGGCAGGGCAGGGGGTACGTAAGTGTCCTTTTATTCCCAGCATGCTGGCGGGAAAGGTTGTGAAAGCTACTGCTGAAGCTCACCTTCTGCCGGGAGAAGAGCTAGCTGTTTGACTGCAGGGCGTTGCACAGGCTGTTGGTACAGCAACACCTGCACCACCAGCTGACTGAAAAGAGGGAGCCCAGTGCTGAGAAACACAGACTGCGGATCGGTTTGTGCCCCTCCAGAAGCAGAACTCTCAGTCACTGGCAGAAGTGACGCAATTCTGCAGCCTCTAGTCTACTCTTCTTGCCAATAAGCAAGACCCAGGGGTGACTGGGGGTTCCTGAGCCGTGTGCCTTTCCCCTCCTACCTTGTAGGTCTTTGGTTTCACTTGTTCTATGCTTTGCTGTACCAACAGCCTGCGCTTAACCACAGCTTTAACTCCTCACCTTTCTGCTTCACTTTTGGCTTCACAGTGTCCTCTGAGCAGTACTGGAAGCTGCACAGATACCGGCTGCTCTTTTTTTACGAGGAAAGCAAGCGAGGCACCACAACACCCCACCAGAAACTTATGGGACCCTTTGAGAAGCCTCATGTTATTTGAGATGTCTTTCTAAATCCGTCCCTCTGTTCAGCCAGGACTCCTGTCCCGGCCTTTGCAGGGCAGGAGCTAGTCAGTTATTTTTGTGTGACTGACACCACCAGCAGCTGTCTGATCTAAATGTTCTTCAGATGCAGTGGGGCTCCTCCAGCTACTTCTTGGCACCGAAGGCTCAGAGACCAGCCCCATGCAGCAGCAGGCATAGGGCAACCCTCTCCCTCCTTGAAGAGAGGAAGAGGAGCCGGAGGGCCACAGACAGACACCTGATTAACACAGAAGTACTGTTTTACATCAACAAGCAGTTACCTGCAGTCATCTCCTCCGGTACTGATCACGTACTTGTCATCGTGAGAAAAGCGGATGTTGGTGACGTGTGCCGAGTGCCCGAAGTACCGCTTGTGTTTGGCCTGTTAGAAAAAGCTGAGGAGTGAAAACAGCAGCATGGCACTGCAGTGGCAAAAACCCCACCCCGAGTGGCACCGGCATCCCCAAGGCCCAGCTCAGCACCCTGGGGCAGCTCTTCCATCCCACTCCTGCAGCCAGGGATGCCCAGGAACGACCTGCTGGACTGTGCCCTTTGGACCCCTTAACATTGTCTGAACGTGGGGGGAAAGAAAGTGTTTGGATTAAACATCCACTTACAAACTTTTCTGTGCAGGGGAAGTCAAACAGTTTCACCAGCCCGAAGTCATCTCCTGTGGCTATATTCAGGCCGGCGTGGGTCACACAAGCACAGTTCACATCGGCTTTATCTGCATTTCGTGGCCAAATCCCAATGACTTCATCGCCAAGAATGCTGTTCCGAAACAAGTGCAAGCAAGAGTGCTGTTTGTTAGACCCAGGGATGCTGCCCTGTCATCTCAGAGAGCATCACGAGAACACACCTTTTCTGTGAGCGCCTCTAAGCCTCTCTGTGTGTACATCCCGAGGTGAAGCCACTCGCAGCGTTTAACACGAGCAGCTTACTCAGCTGTGGTCTCCTGCCCTTATGGAGAGCTATGGACCCTCCCGCAGGGATGTCTGACAGCGGTGCTCTCAGCTGTACTCAGTTCTTGAGTGAGGCGACGCTTGTTTGCTCGCGCAGCATTTCTTCCCTCAGCCTAACTGCCTCTACAGTCGGTCCTGCTTTCCCACACGCTGAAGAGTCAGATGTGTCTGCCCCGCTCCCACAGTCTGTCCAGAGTCCTTAGAAATGGGCAGGCTGGGGCAGGTTTTACCCTGAGGAGTGAAAGCAAGAGGATTCTGCAACCAGCCTGTATTATCAGCCACTGATGGGCACCACAGGATCAGAAAGACATTGAAGGGCTGGAGCAGGGCCAGAGAAGGGCAACAAGCTGGGGAGAGGGCTGAAGAACAGGCCCTGTGGTGAGGGAACTGGGGTTATTGAGTCTAGAGAAGGGGAGGCTGCAAGGAGACCTTGCCCTCTACAGCTCCCTCAAAGGAGGTTGTAGCGAGGCTGGTGCTGGTCTCTTCTCCCAAATCACTAAACATAGAATCACTCTGGTTGGAAAAGACCCCTGGGATCATCGAGTCCAACCACCTACCCTACCTTACAAGTTCACCCCTAAACCAGATCCCTCAACACCTCATCCAAACCATCTCTAAACACATCCAGGGATGGTGACTCAACCAACTCAATGGGAAGCCCATTCCAGCGCCTGACCACCCTTTCTGTGAAAAAGTTTTCCCTAATACCAAGTCTAAACCTACCCTGTTGTAACTTGAACTCACTCCCTCTGGTTCTATCACTAATGACTTGTGAGAAGAGACCAGCACCAACCTCTCCACAATGTCCCTGCAGGCAGCTGTAGACAGTGATGAGGTCTCCTCTCAGCCTCTTCTTCTTCAAACTACAGAGCTCCAGCTCTTTCAGTCTTTCTTCATAAGATTTGTTTTCCCGCCCCTTCACCAGCTTCGTTGCCCTCCTCTGCACCTGCTCCAGCACCTCCACACCTGTTTTGTATTGAGGTGCTCAAAACTGACTCCAAAAGCCGGAGCTTTTATCCCCAGCTCAGGCAAAGCCCAAGCAGCAAATCAACCCTCCACATCCAGCCTGGACATGTGTACTGCGGCGCTTGGGTCTGCTGACTTGGTTTTGGTGACTTGGTGCATGCGAATCAGTGCTAAGTCATCATGGATAAATCATAGAATCGTTATGGTTGGAAAGGACCTTAGAGATCATCTACTCTAACCTTCCTGCCATGGGCAGCAATGCCTCCAGGGAGGGGGCCAGCTACAACCTCTCTGGGCAATCAATTCCAGAGTCTGCACCTTTGTACTGAAGAACCTCCTAGTCTGAACCTCCTCTCCCTCAGCTGGAAAGCATTTCCCTCTGTCCTATCATTAGATCCCCTTGTGAAAGGTCTATCTCCAGCCTTCCTGTAGGTTCCCTTCAGGTATTGGATGACACCTCTAAGACCTCTCCAGTCTTCCCTAGGCTGAAGAATAGTTGTTTTTGTAAGAAAATATTTATGTTCTACAGTGCCCTTGCAAACATGCAAAGACTAAATCTTCTTATTAACCAGAAGAGATTAACTGTGTTGGGGTTCCAGTGCAGACACACCCCAGCTTGGGCACAATGTGCCCCCAGTGCAGAGGGGCAAGAAAAACTGCTCACACAAGGATTTCTTTCTGGGATATCCACTGATCTAACCCACACACGGCTTTACAGGGCAATTCCTACCCCAGTCACACACTTGTGAAGGCTATTTTGTCCTCCTGGACCCTTTGGTCATCTTGTCCCCTCACCTGGGTGCAGGACCACTATCCTTGAAGCATCTGTAGGACCAGCGAGGAAGGGTTTTAAGGGATGAGTCCCCCTGGGGGTATTTCTGAGGAGCCCCTGTGAGGTGAGCACAAAGCACCATAAAGGAGGAAGTGTGAAGTAGCTCGTTCAGAGAACCGAGAGTGGGTGATGCTGGCTAATAGACAGCAGAGCCCATCAAGACAGAGAGTGGGAAAAGATGAGCTGGGAGGGCTGTGAAAGGGAAAAGCAGCAGCTTAAGTTTGATGTGTTGGAGGGAAGAGGAGCCTGGGGAGGGATGCAAAGGAACAGGATGATGTGATCAGTGCAGCAGGTTACCAGAATCATCTGCACAAGTGCTTCCTTTATGGCTGTTAAGTGAGGCAAAGGTTGTTGGAGAGGAGATGACACAACCACCAAGGTCAGGAGGGAACAGGGGATCCTGGATAGGAAAGGACCTGACTGAACAGCATTTCCTTGAAAAATCAGCAAAGGCTCAGACATTGTTGGGGTCTAAGGACCCAGGGAGACACCTGAGGCAAAGATGAACCCACCTTATGCCCCAGCAGGTTGTACTTCTGACGAGCTGCACTCTGCCAGCTACGGACCCTGAGCAAGGCGATCACTGCTGTGAGGAGCACACGCGACCTGTCGCAGCTACTTGGATGTTAAACCTAACGGGAGACCTAGCCAAGGAGCTGGAAGATTTATTGATTTTTATTTTTTTTCCCCCTTTCAAGAAGCTCTGAACAAAATCTTACGGGATTAGAATTGGTTACTGCCAAGAGACCCTCATGATGGACACAGTGAGAAATGCTAGACTAGATTGGACAAGGCAAACGGAAACGTGCCCACGAATTCTCCACAAGGAGCGACAGTCAGACCTCCAGACACAATTGTTTTCCCCTGCTTCCTACATTTCATGTTATTTCTCTAACAAAAGCTGCTTGGCAATAGGGATTACAAGGCTTTTTGGAGACACTAACAGATGACTTATAAGGGGTTTGCTTGCTTCCCAGCCAGCAGAAGAGCACTGCACTCGCCAGCTGAATTGCTCAGGAGACAATCTACAGAACTGCTCCGAAGTGAGTCACCTACCTCGAAACGCGCGGCCCCATCCCCACAGGCTGGCTCCCTGCCACCTACAAACCTCCTCCTCAACCTTAGGTAGCACCTCGGCTTCCTTCCGGGCTCCTCCACGGGAACACTGATGACTCCCTGCCATCACACCGTGAGGACAGCGAGCCGAACTGCGCGAACAGCCTCCGTCCTGTAGCACAGATTATCCAGAACCATCAACGCACAAAGAGCTATCAGCAAACATTTCAGGCACCCACACGGCTAGGAAGATGATGTCTCAAATGATGCTGTTAAGGACAACAAAACCAAATGCTCTTTACTTATCTCAGCGATGCACACTCTCCAGATGCCCCGAACGCGCTGAAAATTACCAGGGAAAAAAATGCTCAATTGCCACTGAAATGCATCTGGCCTGGGGGAAAGCAGAGCAGGACAATAAATACCGCGGTTCAAGGAGGAGTCAAAAACTCATAGATGTGTTTTGCCTGCAGTGAAGGCAGCAAAGGCAAAGCTTTCGCAGCCGGCTTGAAGTCGGCTGAGACGTCAGCCTTTGTAGGAAGCGCTACTCCTTGGGAAAAATAGTCAAATAGATGAAAGTGTCTCTTTGCTGAGAGATTTCCCCCATTTCTTTGCGATTTTCGAATCAACTTGTGATAGATTTTTAAAGGGCAGCTTTATCCAGCGAAGGGGAAGACGGGATGTTTCTGCAGCTGCAGCACAGAGAGATGTTCTGGGGGGCTGCGTGGATTACGACCCGCCCGCTGCGTGCTGCACGGCGCAAAGTGCGCTCCTTTCACAAATCTCAGCTCTGGCAAAGAGGAGGGTGATGCTACGAACCAGCAAGTTCCGCAGAGAGAGCTGGGGAGGCACAGGAAGTTGTTTGAGACCACATCCCTGTAACAGCAAGGAGCTTGTAAGCGCAAATGTGGGATGGTTGTAGGTATTACGACAGCAACACAGAAGAGGAATGAGTAAAGTCCTAGTGGCTGTGGTCAGTTTGACCTGAGGGAAGACTCCTTCATCCTAAATGACATCGCATCAATTACCCTGAGCAGATGGTTGTGACAACCCTATAGATACCTGGGAAACCTCAACACAAGAAGGTCATTGAGATGCTGAAGCAGGTCCAAAGAAGAGCAACGAAGTTAGTGAAGGGGCAGCTGAGAGAACTGGGGTTGTTTAGTCTGGAGAAAAGGAGGTTGAGGAGAGACCTTAATTGCTCTTTACAACCACCTGAAAGGAGAATGTAGGTGGGTGGGAGTTGGTTTTCTCTCCCAAGTCACTAGTGATAGACCAAGAGGAAATGGCCTCAAGCTGTGCCAGGGAAGGTTTAGAGATCAGGAAAAATTTCTTCTCTGACAGAGTGGTCAGGAGTTGAAACAGGCTGCCCAGGGAGGGTGGAGGAGATGCCATCCCTGGAGGTGTTCAAAAAATGAGTAGATGTGGCCCTAGGCAACAGGGTTCAGTGGGCAGGGTGGGGTCAGTTGGACTGGATGATCTTGCAGGTCTCTTCTAACCTACATGATTCTATGATTTCATGAAAAGCATCAGCACAACCCCCTCTACCTCAGCTGTGGCCAGTTCACTCAATATTGCCTAAAATGACCCTTAAATTAATGAAGGAGACTGCACCAAGGAAGGGGGGTCACACTGGCTCTGGCCTTCTCGCAGAACACCTCAGCCCCCAGCCCCCCAGCTCTGGCTGGTCCCTCTGCACAGACCCTCAGTGAGGCCAGAACACACTGGGCAGGTGCTGAAGTGCTCCCATCACTTCTGGCTTCTGAGGGGGCTGCAGCTCTAACTCTATTAATTGTTAATTAGTAGGCATCCTTGTTTTCCTGCTCATCAGTGTGAGAGCAGGAGGGCAGGGCAGGCAGCAGCTCCCCTGACGAGGATTAGCACTGGTTTCTGTGGCTATAATTGATTTA
The DNA here is from genome assembly GCA_028565055.1 of Phoeniculus purpureus. Taxonomy (NCBI): domain Eukaryota; kingdom Metazoa; phylum Chordata; class Aves; order Bucerotiformes; family Phoeniculidae; genus Phoeniculus; species Phoeniculus purpureus. Next base: position 12,630,317 of record JAOXOE010000705.1, on the reverse strand, counting down.
GTGCTGCCTCTGTGCAGCCGTGACCCACCTTCCTCCAGTGCCCCCGCTGCACAGTGACCAGCCCCAGGGACAGGATCGAGGTCTTAGTTGTAGCTCAGACCAGGTACTCAGATCCAGCCATCAGCATCTGCAAGCTACCATGTCCATCCCAGACACCCACTCTGTCACTCACTTGCTCATCTGACCTGTCGCATCCCTCTGAGCCCCCCAGGAGGTTTTCAGAAATCCAAACCCATGTTCCCTGCAAGGAACCCAATAAAAAGCCACGTGAACACTAACACACACAGAACACTACTGCAAGCCATGGAGGAGTCCATCACTCCACGCAACAAGAGACAGCCCTGATGCCATGGGTTTGCCCTCAGATCTCTGCAGCTCATGCTTCCACTACTGCAAGCCATGGAGGAGTCCATCACTCCACACACCAAGAGACAGCCCTGATGCCATGGGTTTGCTCCCAAATCTCTGCAGCTCATGTTTCCACATAGGACCTATCAGCCACAGGTGATGGCTCCAAAACTGCTCTGTGGGAGATACACAGGGGCACCCGGAGTGCCAGCCAGCCCGGCTGCAGCACAGGAGGGCCAGGAAGGTGTCATAGGTTGAAAGATCCAGCAGAGATGCAGCTTATTGAGGCATCCTCCTCCTCTCCTGTGGGAAAGTGACACCAAACCTTTGTCAATCCCTCTGCAAAGCTTCCTACGGGAAGTTCCTGGCACTGGGAATGGTTGCCAGCACAGGATTAGCAGCCTGTTGGTTTAAAGGGCTTATTACAGGAGCTTAATTCTATTTTGACAGATGAAAGTAAGTCAATTACAGCTAGAAATAGCTCAGAATTTGGGTTGTGGGGGTTTTTTTCCCTTCCTCTCTTTCCCTTCTTTGAGTTGTGGTATTGTTTCCCTTCCTCTCTTGACCTCAAAGCCAGGGTTCTCTGGGAGATGCCTCTGTAGCCCAAAGAAGCCTCAAACACAGGCACTTGAGGCAGACATGGTTCTTCTCACTCATTACTGCTGGCTGTGATGTACCACAGCACCAGAGCCCCAGTCTTCCCAGCCCACCTAGGTTAGCTTCACAGCTCTCTCCCTGGAGCACCCTGCTCCAGTGAGAATGACCCCAAAATCTGTCCTGTGCCCACCCAGCCCCTGCACTGACACATCACCTGAACACAGAACATGCAGCATGGACCAGCTGGCCAGAAAAGCTCAGGCTCAGAGGTGTGTGTGGTCAGAGGTGCTCAAAGTGACCAGGAAATATTAATGCTGAGGTTCAGAGGTGGGAGCACCAGGTACACGAGTGAATTCCCATCCTCGGAAGTCAATGGGGTCTAGTCAGAAGCAGAGAGGACGATTACTGTCACTAAGCCATCTCCAACATAAGCCACAATTGCCTAAACTCACCCAACCCAATCATGACTCTGCCTCTAAACAAAGCAAGAGCCCAGCTCATTCCCAAGCCATTCACATGGAGGTCCCAGTCCTGGGGCTAGTTCTTCTCCAGCCTCCTCACCACACCTATGTCTGGAACACTTAGCCTTGCCATACAGCAAGGCTAAACCCCTTGCACCCAAAGAGCAGAGCAAGGAGCCCCTGCTCACATGGCATTCTCCAGTTCCCATCTAGGGACCAGCCACCACCTGTGGAATCCTCCTCACGGTCTGCAGCAGCAGCTCGCAACATCTGCCTCCAACACAAACGCTCCACCTCAGGAAACCCATGAAATCCTGGCTCTGAGCACAGCAGAAAGGCTCTCACCCTCGGACAGCGTGCAGCAGGCGCAGAGAGGGGTAGGCAGTCCTGACGTTGATGTGGTGCTTCAGGATGAGCTCATTGACCCACTCCACTCGCTCCTTTCCCCCCTTAGCCATGAACGCAGGGATCCAGAGGATGCTGCCGTTGAGGCTGTGGAGGCGCTGCAGCAGCTTCTCTCTCCAAGTCTCATTCACCAGATCCTCGAAGGCCCGTTGGATGACTGAGGGGTTCATAGTCACCAGGTCTGTCTTCATGCCCACGTCCTGCGAGTACTCCTGGACAGGGGCCAGGTTGCACCTGTGAAGGGGAACACCAAACAGTCCTTTATGATGGCTATGAAAGAGAGGTACTTGATGCCAAAAGCTGGTGCCAGTGTCAGATTTGCCCATTCACCTGCAGTTTGGGGTGCAGGAACATGGAGAACAAGTCTGCAATAAATCAGAGAGGCTCTGACCTGGTGATGATGGGTTATCCTAACACAAGGAAATCTCTCCTCAGTACCTTGGCATTTGTGTGCCTATTTCTCTGGGCAAAGCTAATAACAGACAGAACTTTGGCGATGGTGGGTTTGCACCAACCACCATCTCTTCTGGAGTGGTTCAGAAATAACACAGCCTGTCTCTGCTGCCACAGCAGATCTGGAATGAAACAGCCTTTCTCATGCAAGGAAAGCGGCTGCCTCTTAACTGTAGCCCAGCCTACAATTACCCTGCTGGGGTAACGTTATCCCCAGCCCCTTTCCCTTCCCCATGGAGTCTCCACTAAGTGCAGACCCGGTGGCACCGGCAGCAATAACAACACCAGCAGGCAAGGGATGCCTGAACAGGGTCTGGCTGTCTGCAGGCTGCGACCGTCCAAACCCATCTCTCTCTGGCACCTCCTTTCAGGCTGTGCACATGGATCTGGGCACACATCTCCCCAGGGAGCTCTTGGGCTACAACCTCCTGCATCACACCAGGGCTGAGGGGCTGTGGGATAAACTGCCAGCAAATCACCCTGTTCTATGGTGATTTTTCTACAGCTCCTCAAGGAGGGACCGCTCCAGCTGCTAAGCCATGGCCACATCACTGCTGGGTAAATGGCAGTGGTGACTGGCTGATGAGAGGATGCAGAGGGATCTTCTCCCAGTGTGGTGCAAACCAGCGGGTACACATGTTAGTGCGCTGTGTGCTCTCCTGTGGGGTCTTACAGTGAAGTTACAGCATTTAATGGGCAGGAATTGCATCCTAACCATGTGCCTTGATAATCAGCCATCACCACTGCTTCCCCTGCTTTACAGATGGGGAAATTAAAGGAATGGTGTGCAGAAAATCCAGCTACTGGCACTCAGGGCTCTTCTGATCCACTTGACACAGGAGCAAAATCGCTGTAAACAAACACTGGGTCTGAAGAGCAGAACTGTCTCCTGCACACAGAGCCCATTGCTGGTCGCTGCCAGCCAGGCTGAAAGCCTTCATCAGGAAGATGCAGACTGAAGTGGTGGTTCAGACAAGCTCTGCTGGGAAGAGCACATCAAGGAAACGTGTCCAGCAGGTGTAGGGAGGTTCTTCTCCTCTCTATTCTGCCCTAGTGAGACCACACCTGGAGTACTGTGTCCAGTTCCGGGCTCCCCAATGCGAGAGAGACGGGGATCTACTGGAGAGGGTCCAACAGATGGCTACAAGGATGACTAAAGGACTTGAACATCTGTCCTGCAAGGAAAGGCTGAGAGAACTGGGGCTGGAGAAAAGAAGGCTAAATATCTGAGGGGTGGGTGTCAACAGGAAGGGGTTAGTCTCTTCAGTGGTGCCCAATAACAGGGACAAGCTAGAACATAGGAATTTCCACCTCAGCATGAGGAGAAACTTCTTTACTGTGAGAGTGATGGAGCACTGGAACAGGCTGCCTGGAGAGGTTGTGGAGTCGTCTTCTCTGGAGACTTTCAAAACCCACCTGGATGTCTTCCTGTGTGACCTGCCCTAGGTGATCCTGCTCTGGCAGGGTGGTTGGACTAGATGATCTCCAGAGGTCCCTTCCAACCCCTACCACTCTGTGATTCTATGCTCTAACACACTCGGCTTGAGACGAGTCACTCAAAATTCCAGTCCCCTTATCCCCAGAAGAGATTTTCTCTTGAAACCTTGCTGCCTGACACAGAAGCCTCTCCTTGAACTTTGTGATTTTCCCCTTTGCTCACAGCTAACGCCCCAGCTCCCACGGACAGGATGGAGCCAGCATACCCAGCCAGGCTGGGTTTGAGCAGGGGGCAGAGGTGACATTATCCTTGGTCCCACATCACGCCAGGGACTGCCTCTGTGAGCTGCTGATGGATTGGACTGTCTTCGTAATAGACTCGCCAGAAAGCAAATGTCTGCACATACATAAATCATCGGCAGGCTCCCGCAGCCCCTCAGCTAACAGATGCACACGGCTGTGGGGACAGGAGGGCTCGCCTGCTCCTCCTCTCCACTTCAAGTGTCTACTGTGGAGAATTCACTGTGCCCCAGCTCGGGTCAGGATCTGCTGCTGCAGGTCCCTGGGGCAGTGCATGTGTGGAGCCAGCAGTGGTGGGGATGGAGCGGTCAGACCTCAGTGTGTGCAAGAGTGGTGCCAGGGCATTGCATGGGGCAACCAGTGCTCCAGGCCAGAAGTGATTTGAGAAAGAATGAAGCTTGTGTTCATCAGAGAGTCCAGGACTCTCTTGTTTGCAAGAGGGCAAGCACAGGGAAGCACCACAGAACGGTGAAGGGACCTCTAGAGACCATCTAATCCAACCCCCATGCCAAAACAGGATCACCTAGGTCAGGTCATACAGGAGCACATTCAGGTGGGTTTTGAAAGTCTCCAAAGAAGGACGCTCCACAATCTCTCTGGGCAGCCTGTTCCAGTGCTCTGTCACCTTCATAGTGAAGAATTTTTTCCTTATGTTTCCACGGAACCTCCTGTGCTCCACCTTGCGTCCATTGCCCCTTGTCCTATCACTGGACACTCCAGAGCAGAGCCTGGCACTGTCCTCCTGATGCTCTCCAGCTACCTCAGACCCTCCTCATAAGAGAGATGATCCCCTCCATCATCTTTGTGGCTCTGTGCTGGGCTCCTTCATGCAGTTGCCTTTCCTTCTAGAACTGGAGGCCCCAGAACATTACAGATGCAGCCTCACCAGGGCAGAGCAGAGGTGGAGGAGAAATTCTCCCAACCTACTAACCACCCTTCTTCTAATCCACCCCAGAATGCCATTTGCCTTCTTGGCCAGGAGGTCACTTTGCTGGCTCATGGTCAACCTGCTGTCCACCAGAAGAGGAGTGACAGCATGGGACTGGGAGTGCTAGGGGTTAAAGGTGCCCTGGGAAGATAATGGTGCATCATGGTAAGCTCTGGGTACGTTTGCAAGAACACTGGGCAGCGCTTGGCAGTGGGTTCAAGAGTTAGCAGTGGGGCTCTGGTATCAGTGAGCTCTACTCATGCACGTGGGGCTGCAGGGCTACACTGCACCACGCAAGCAGGACTCCAGCCCCTCTCCACTGCTCCAAACTCCCCTGAATCTCCCTCAAACCCATTGTGCAGCAAGTCTCTCACCTTATCACGAAGCTGTGTGCGTCGATCTCAGGGCCACAGCCACTGCTGAGCAGGACCCCTGAGTTGCCGACAATGGCGCAGGTGGGGAACTGCTTGCCCTTGAGGGGCGACGTGCGGGGCAGCAGCTCATACAGGTTTTGTGACACATTCATGGTGCTGTCCCTGTCAAAGACATAGTGGATGATGTCCCCTGGCTTCAGTGTCCCCTTCAGCACTGAAATGTCCTTCTCTGCATCCAGAAACTTCAAGATCTGTTTCCTGAGGAGAAGGAAGAAAACAGCCCGTCAGGTTTAACTCAGGTTACACACAAGAGAAACTCTTCCCTTCTGGCTGCCCTCGTTCTATGGCCAGACCATCTGACTGATGCTCTCCAGGAATAGCTTCGGAACAGCTATCTCCACCTTAACACCTGCTCCTTCTCCACCCATCCCTTCTTGGGGCAAGCTAGCATGGTGAGTCCACCACTGGAGAGGGATCCCTGCATTTACTCCAGGAAGAGAGTCTCCTTCTCTGCTCTGCAACCACCACCAGCACACACTAGTTCCCCTTAGCCTGCAAAATAGGGGATCCAGTGCTCCTTGGCTTGCGAGGCCAGCTCAGCTGGTTCAGCTGGGAATTCATTTCCAAGCGATCGCTTACAGATATGAAGCCTAGCTCAGCAGGAGATAAGCCTTTTATTTCTTCCTTGACTTCTTCAGATGATATACAGAGGCAATTTGCCAGCCTGCACTGGAGAGGACCAAATCTGTCTCTTGTCCTATAGGTAATTACCAGTACCTGATCTTCAAAGACAGTGTCTGGTTGTGTCTCCATTTGGATGAGGCTGGTTTAATGTTGTGCTTAATGCTTTCATTACTTCTGTCAACAACAGCTGGAGACGAAGAGTCATTTATTGTTACTTCAGCTCTGGAGAAAAGAGAGGTAGGGATTGGGGAGAGAGACAGGACCCGTTAGCATCCCAATGGCATTTCTAATCACTGCTGTAGGCTCTGGCTGCTAGAACTCAAACTTCATCAGAAAAGGAAAACTGCAGTTATGAGCTAAACAAGAACTGAAAGCCTGTTTGTATTCTGCTACACTCAAGCAGACAGACACAAATCCTTAAATACCTGCCCGCTTACCCAACGGAGACTCGCAGCTCTATCAAAAACACACCCAGCTGCAGAAGGACAGGCACACGAACCCATGAGCAGGCTCTGCAGAGACAGGCTGGGATTGGGCACGTGCAGAAGGAGGGTGCAAATCCTCATCAGAGACCCGCAACTTTTGCTTCAGCCGAAGGAGACATTAAAAACGCTCAAAAAATGGGTGGACATTGTGTTTCAGGAGATGGTTTAGTGGTTAGGGGTTGTAGGGTTGGACTTGATCTTGAAGGTCTTTTCCAACCTTGAAGAGTCAACGATTAATTCAGCTGAGACACTTGGTGCTGCTTGTGAGATTGGGCTAAGAGCACCCCGTAACGAACAGGGGGAGGCTGGCTCACCCAATTTTTTCCCTCTGTTAGGAGAGAGCAGGAGGATTTCAGCACCTGTATCACCTGCTCCAGACGCAGCAAGAAGGTGGGGGGCGGGCAAAGGCAAGATGCTGTGATTTGGAGATGATCACTGGGGTCATCACTAAAAGCGAGGACTCCTACTTCCTGCTTTAAGAAGCAAACCAGCCCCAGCACTTCATTTACACCAAACGGCATGAATGAAGGGAGCCTCTGATTGCAGCCAGCCGCCCTCCAAAGAGAATAGCCAAGCATCTCATCAAGGAGCTGCGCGTGTCTGCAGCCCTGAAAAACCCTTCACACTTCAGAGCGCTTTGAAAAATACACAGCTAGAGCCCTCGCTATCAGCGGAAAGGAATCTCCCTCTCCGGAGCAAAGGGCTTCTTCCAGCTGAGAAATGGTTTGTAAATACTTAGGTTTGTAAAAAAGCAAAGGAGAGAGAAGAGCGAGAGGTGGGGCAGAGCTGGCAGCCCATCTCCAGCCCAGGGAAGGAGCTCTGGAGGACACGATGGAATGTTTCAGAGAGACAAGAAAATGTTTTATAAACGCTGGCTGCCAGTGTCCCTGGGTGTGTTTGTACAGGACCTCTCCAGAGGCTGCCACTCAGGCTGCTGGATTTGTCCGCCCCTTGCATTTTGCATCGCCTCGCGTCCTGCGAAGCTGACTCACAGGGTGTCAAAAATCACCAAGGAATAAGTTGTGATTTCGGGGGGTAGGTTTGTCCATTTTCCCTGGTTTGATCACGAGTGGTGACACCCTCACACAGCGCTTTCCATCACCACGCTGCTGCTTCCTCGCGTGGTGCCATCAAGCTCTGCCATCGCGCCACGTGGCAGCGCTGGGCTGATGTGAAACCCCCGTGACAACAACACAGAGAGACGCTGAATGAAGCTGCGATGCCATGGAATGACTCTGCGATGGAGCAACGTTACGATGCAACACAACGAGGGGCTGATGTCAAACACAGCGCTCTCCCTTCTAACAGCACGCCGTAAAACCACGCAAATGGCAACTCCATCACTGACTTATTTTCACAATAAGTAACTCTCTCGTTCTCTCAATCACCGCAACCTGCGGATCCTCGGTTATTTGCAAATGATTATTGCACTGAGCTGGAGGAAGGGGAGGGAGAAACGATTAAGGAAATGCAAAGCAGAAGTGAAAAGCAACAGATACGTTTGCTAAATAAGACCAGCACTATCCAGCAAAGAGGAGAAGCAGATTAATAGCTGCCTTACAGCAAAAACAAATGAACACAAAATCTAATTTACAAACCTATTAGATTTGCTATGTAAGCTGTTCACAGCTGATCTGATTGTACCTCTGCCTCCAGAACTCCTGCAAGACAAAGGAAATGCATTATTTATAAAGCCAGCTCCTCTTTGCCAAGCATTGTTCAACAGTCAAGAGATCCTGCTCCGAGGGGCTCCAAATGCCCCATTTGCAGCCCACCCCATGCAGAAGGGAAATGTCCTGATGCCTGTGAAGGGCTTTTCACGTCTACTGTCATTGCTGCCCTACTGCGGCCATAAAACCCATTTGGCCAAGAAAGCTCCTAACCAACCCAATTAATAATACCTGCGTGATCTAACCAGCCATCAAAGACATCTGGTCTGCATCATCAAGCAGCATGCAGCCCACAGGTTGCATTAAATACATCTCTACTGGTTCTTTTTTAAGAGTCTGGAGAGTTAGCAGTGCATAGAGACAGGTCTCCTCCATCTCCAGGCTGTCTGGGCACCTCTCCTGTCCTTCTCAGGTGGTGACAGAGCTGTACGATCTGGATAGAATTCCCACCACTTAGGCCTCCAGTTGAGACCACCTACCATCTCCATTTTATCCACGCCAAGCCACCAGCCTCCTGCGTGACTTGTGGAGACCTCATCCTCACAGTGTATGATCCCCTGGCTTGCAGGAACCCAGGTCAGAACCAGGGCCCCATCCCAGCCCCCTCTGATCCCATGACAGCCCTGAAGCTCCTTGTCCCCACCTGTCTTGTGAATCTATGAGGCCAACTCACCAGAGCCACGTGCATGCTAAAGCTAAGACCTGACGTGACAGCCCTGTCACTCCCATGGCCTGACACCACTGCACAAGGACGGGCCCCAGTCCCAGCTAAGCAAGACCAGTGGGAAATTAAGTTCTCAGCACTATATGATGCTATAATGAAGAACAAGCAGCACCAAGCCCCTTCACAATCCAATGTGAATCCTCACTTTAAAATAAACACACACAAGAACGAGTCTGTTACCTAGCTGGCTGCAGAGCCCCATCTTGCTTTGGCTTGCTGTTTTCCAATGGGTCACAAAGCACCAGTCACCCACTTAGCGATGCTCAGCAGGAGCTGGGCTCCTACTCAGACACGCTCTAACTGGCACGTGCTCACGCCTCTGTTTCACTGTTCCCATTGCACAGATACCCAAATGAAGACGGTCGTAAAGAGAACCAAACTCTCTCCCAGCAGAAATACTGTTATCTGGAAATATGCACCTTAATGAAAACGCATCTCAGGAGCCTACATTGCTACCAGTCCCGAAAAAAAATCCCACATGCATTAGACATAAAGGAACAAGAAAGAGAGGGCGTGAACATTTGGTGCCGTCAAACCAGATTCCTCAGACTTGTGGGATGCAATGTAAACCCCTTCGTTAAGGCTGAGCACAGCCCTCAGCACCACTTAACATGAAACCCTTGGAGATGCCATGATGGTTGCCCCTTGACTTCCTCCTGCTGGAGACCACCTATGACCAAATCAGGGCGATTCCTGCTCTGATACTCTCCTCTCTCTTTTGACAAACCTGAGAGTCAGTGAGTTGTTTCATTTTTTGGTGCAACAAGGGAACAGCAGGACCGGCTTATTCCTAGAGCCTAGTGGCATTTAACAAGCCTCCGCTTTAATGGGGTTCACTGTGGGGTGTGGGAGCAGCCTGGATTAGTGTGCAAACCACGCATCCTTCCCAAGACGTCTCCTCTGAAGGAGCCTTCCAAATGGGATTCACACTCCTTCACACTTGCTGTAAGACAGATAGGGACTGGATTAAAGGCTTAGAAAAAGAAATGCAGCTCCCTGAATAAAGTGCTGGTTCACAATCTCCGTGAAAGAAATTAGGCATTGGAGAAGATCTGTTAGCTCCCACCTCACCCGTGTTCTGTGGCTACGGCAGGACTGGTCCAAAGCATCACAGCATTCAAATGCATTTATCCCACTCAGCTTTACAGGTCTGTGCACTTCTCCCCCTGAAATTAAGGCAGAGGCTGGAGATGCTGGACGTGAGGAAGACAAGCTGAAAACACATCTTCACAGCCACCATATGCAGAGGTGGTGGGGAAGAAGATGGACTGAGCAGCCCCTCAGGGGCAGTTTAGCAGGGGCTACTCTTTCCCCCTCCCACTCTGAGAAGCATTTTCAGAACACAGCAATGCAAATGGAGCACAAAGTGTTCTACTGCCGTACCTGAACACGGATGGGGCAACTCAGAGGTGGAGGAAAGAGCAGGGCTCGGCTAGCCACCTTCCCATAACTTGCCCCATGGCACTGGGCTCACTGCTTTGCTGTACAGCAGCTACTCACATGCCCTTGGTGGACAAGATGGTGAAGACACTGCTCTCTGTACCAGGCTTGGTTTCTCTCTCCGACCCACGGAGATTGCCTGAAGCTAGGACACGATACTTGGCTGAAGGTCTCAGATGTTTTAGTGAATCCTAAAATGCTCCTGTGGCTTCCAAACCAACAGCCTTCTGGCCCTTTGTGTCCTTCACTGCAACTTCTGGGCACTTTCCCCAAAACCTCCCTTTGTAGAGTCCAAGCCCACATGTGCTGTGAATTACAGAACCATAGAATCATTTATGTTGGAAAAGACCTTCAACATCGTCAAGTGCAACCATTAACCAAACTGTCCCAAATCCACCACTAAACCCTGTCCCTGAGCTCCAGATCTCCATCCACACATCCAGGGATGGTGATTCTACCTCCTCCCTGGGAAGCCTGTTCTAAGGTCTGATGACCCTTTCAATAAAGAAGTTTTAAATCATTTTCTAAGTTAAACTTCTCCTGGTGCAGAGTGTGATGCCGTGGGGGGTACTGCCTTACCCAGCCACCCTACTCAGCTCAGCCCACCAGTGGGTACCAGCCAAGCAAACCAGCTGCTCAAAACGCCCAAGCATTGCCTCCTCCAAGGTCTGCCACACTTCATCACCAACAAGCCAATATCACTGCCTGACTTCCACTCCCCTACCTGGGAAGAGGAAAACACTGACAAATAGAGGGCACTAATTAAGAGACACAGGTGAAAAAAAAAAGCCAGTCTATTTGATTATACTTTGCTGACCTGGAGTTCCAAATCTCTTGGCTTCAAAAGGCAAAATCCAACCTCGATTAAAACTGCACAGATAGGCATTGATTTTGAAAAGCTTTCTAGCGCTACACCATGTTTAGATTGAATTGCCTTATTAATCTAGTTGTTATCAGTTTGATTGTATAGCCGGCTCCACAAAGTACCAACCTGCTTCCTAATCCTATTATTTACAAAAACGCTCTTCTTTTGACTTCTGTCGGGATGTTCCGCAGCGATAAGTCGCATCTCTGTGCGCTAATGCCATATTACTGGCTGACGCCAGCCTCTCTCATTCTTGCTTTGAGATTTTCAGGCTGAATTCCCACTATCTAAGATATTATATAGGTCAAAACATTCTGTGCTCAGATGTAAAGTGACACTGATTCATATATCAGAGGAGAAGAAAGAAAAATTGTCTTATGGTTCAGATCCAAATTTCCTTGGATGAATAACTTCTGACAAATCAGGTATGTGAGGACTTCGCTAAGAACGGGCTGTTTAGGGGGTTTGCTTCCTTTTTCATCACCTCCCACTTCTTAAATGATTCTCTTAATTGTTGCTAGGTACGGGTCGGTCTTGCTTCGAGCAATTTCGACACGTGAAATCAAAGCTGCTTTGACTGAACAAGTAGGTCACGCAGCCTCTTCGGGCGAGCGCATCCCTAAGAGCAGGCTTTCCACGTCCACATTCTCCGGCTTACGCATTAAAAGATGTGCTCTCCGCTGATATTTTATGGTGCCCACCTCCAACTCCTGCTTCCCCCAAGCATCTGTGGCAGACTAGGAGAAGCACGAACCAGTTAGAAACTTCAGCTGTACCCAGCCACCTATTTGCGGAGCCCATTCCTGGTGGAACAAAACCTCTGCCTCTTGCTGACCTTGGGCAACCCAAGCCCTCCTCCCTCCCTCCTCCACATAAAAGAGAAATAATAATCTCCTGCGGGACTGTTAAACATAATTTATCCATCTGAATTCCTCTGAAAGAGAGCTCAGAGCCCCACAATTTTTATCGGAGGGGTTCAGCTGATTAACACCTACTACTTGAGCTCTCACAACAACCTGCCGTTGTGCTTGGTGTGCTCCAGGATCGTCGTTTTACAGCTGGGATGCTGAGGATGCAGCCGTTTGGTCAGTAACACCAAAACATGACAGCCCCGTACGCCAGGACAGGAGCAGGCACTGTGGGCTTACAGCAGACCTGTCCTCTGGGAAAAAATGCTTCTTCTCTTGACTTGCCGAGAGTGAGTATGGCTCTTGCTGGGTGACAGGGTAGGATGCATCACCCAGAGGAGCACGTGAATTGTTCTGACAAGGTCTCAGTGGCCTGAGAAGCACGTGCAGCTACTGGTCTCCTGAAAGAGCTGCAGGCTGTATCCATAAGGCAGTCTGTGTCTATTAAAAAGAATTAAATCATCGCCTATATATACTCTGCTTTTTAAAGGACCGCTCTCACGCCGTCCTTTAGACCAGAGCTGCTATTTTCTGTCTGAAGAGCACGAGTGTGACACACCAGGCCTGGGCAGGGACCATCCTTTCAAAACCACTGCTCTCCACCTCAACCCACAGGCTCTCTCTGAGGCAGCAGGGTTGGGGAGGGGACGGGAGAAGGATGCTCGCAGACCCTCTGCAGGAAGCTGCTTCACGGCCAGATGGACCCAGTCACCGTAACTAAGAGTTTTGGGGAAAGGGACCTGCAGCCCAGCGACTGGAAATGAAATACAAACACACAGCTCTCCCCTCCTTCTCCCAAACTGGATGCAGACTGTGCTCCTGCTGACACTCATAGTGATCTATAATCCCCTGGGCACTCACGGGTATAAATCAGACCTTGCAGCGTCAGGGACTAGCTGGCACCTGCACGCCACCTCATTAGAGATGGGCTTGGATGCACCGGCTGCCCTATTAAGTGAGGAGATTAATTTGCTGACTAAGAGCAGCACAGTCATTAAGCTAAACCATGTGCTCCCCTGTCCTCAAAGGCAGGCAAGAATTCGCTGGGGCCAGTGCCACGGAATGTGGACTGGGATACGGGTTTCAAGCCCCCCTCACCTGCCCTGAACTTCAGGGTCTGTGCTGAGCCTGGCAGCACAGCAAACAGGACTCCCAGGGCTTGTGGAGAAAACCTGCCACGTTTCCAAGCTGTTTGTGAAATAATTGTCCAGCCTGTCCCACAAGGAGGAGAAGGAAAAATGATCTGGGAGCCCCAGACTAAGTGGGAACAGAGCACAGAGGCTGGAAGCAGGAACTACTCCGGGACCGTATCGTGGCTCTCCACCTGCACATCAGGGTCTCACTAAAAAGATGGAAAAAAGGCCACATTCAACAGAGGGTCATCTTGTGGGCTTCTCGCTAGATACCCAAGTGGTTTCTGTGGGATTTAGGTCAAAGCCCACCCACACCCATAAAATGCTCTGCAGGAGAAACAAACTCAGAGAGGAGAAACTTCAGGGCTGGTTAGCCCCACATAGAATTGGATAGGGATTGGAAGGGACCTCGAAATCAAAAGCCAAAGCCAGATGAGAAGCAATGGGATTTGAGATGCACTTCTGAACCTTGAGATAAGGTGTTCAAACCCAACATCACACACTCTCCCTAAAACCAGTCTCTCCCTGTCCGGAAAGGCAGCCCCACAGGCTCATTTCTCACCTTACCTTCCTGCATCACATCTCATAACACACTGGGAGGAGTCAGGACATCTGACACTGCCAGATCATTCTCTGTGACACTTCACCGGTCGCTTTTGAGGTTCTCATCCCATGCTTGTAGAGGAGATGGCGATTAAGATAAACGGTGGCCACTGGATAGCCCTGGACATCAGCACTCCCCTGGCGAGCAAGATGCCCTCTGTAGGGATTAATTTGGTAGACATTTCTAAAGCATTTGTGTGCTAGGATGAAAGATCCTGTGGTACATCTTGATAAGAAGTCTGAAATCACACTTCCATGTGTTTAAAATCTCACTTGTTCGTATTGTCACAGCTTGGCAGCCAGAGTGTCAAAAACTTCCTAAATATCAGGTCCTATTTTTATGGCTCCAGGTTTCGTTCTTTCTATCGACTGTGTCTGGGAGACTGTGCCCATGTAGAATTGTAGAACCATAGAATCACTGAGGTTAGAAGAGACCTACAAGATCACCAAGTCCAACCATCAACCCAACCCCACCCTGCCCACCAAACTGTTCCCTAGGGTCACAGCGACATGTTTTTGAACATCTCCAGGGACGGCCACTCCACCACCTCCCTGGGCAGCCTGTTCCAACATCTAAACAATCTGTCAGCGAATAAATTTTTCATGATGTTTAATCCAAACCTCCCCTGGCACAACTTGAGGCTGTTTCCTCTTGTCCTATCACTAGTGACTTGGGAGAAGAGACCAGCCCCTGCCTCTCTACACCATCCTTTCAGGTAGCTGTAAAGAGCAATAAGGTCTCCCCTCAGCCTCCTTTTCTCCACACTAAACTTCTTCACAGAAACTTCTTCCCAGTGAGGGTGACAGAGCATTGGAACAGGCTGCCCAGGGGGGTTGTGGAGTCTCCTCTGGAGACGTTTAAGACCTGCCTGGATGTGTTCCTGTGTGACTTGGTCTAGGTGATCCTGCTGTGGCAGGGGGATT
>JAOXOE010000705.1:12588373-12599186 GCA_028565055.1 Phoeniculus purpureus | reverse complement strand
TGGAAGGGACCTTGAAAGATCATCTAGTCCAATCCCCCTGCCACAGCAGGATCACCTAGATCCAGTCACACAGGAACGTGTCCAGGTGGGTTTTAAACATCTCCAGAGAAGGAGAACCCACAACCTCCTGGGCAGCCCCTTCCAGTGCTCTGTCACCCTCACAAAGCATTAAATCCTGTGTGAGGGCACTGTCTTATGAGGTAGACCCTCGTAGCCATACCTCATAGTCAAGGCCAGGTTGGATGGGGCCTTGAGTCATCTGGTCTAGTGGGAGGTGTCCCTGCCCATGGCAGGGGAGGTGGAACTAGATGGTCTTTAAGGTCCCTTCCAACCCAAACCACTGTATGATTCTGTGTTAGAGCTTTTGACTCGGTCAAATTAAACCTCATCAGAAACAAGAGCTTGACCTAAAGTTTGTGTCACCCCATTTTGTTTCTGAACTTAACTTCTGCTTCAGCTTTGGTGATTTCAAAACATGGAAAACCCCTGTGGCCTGAGGCTCCAGGAGGTCTGTGGGGACACAGGGCACCAGCTGCATCTCCAGCTGTGCAGCGCTGAGGGTCTGATGACATGAAAAAGGCTCAGAAGCATTAGCATTGACTTGATTTGAAGAGTTGTATTTAATTACTCCAGGAGTGGACTTAATGCTTGGACTTGCATCCCAATCAAACCTGTCTGTCATTCACAGATCCCTAGAGGAAAGAAATAATCTCCATTTATATGTGGGAGTATAATAATCAATCAAGCTTTATCGCTCCCATTTCCACTCTCGCAGCTTATAACCACATAATAAAAGCACATAATGAAAACACCATAAAAACACACAGTGCAAACACATTCACCATGCAAGGGTTGCCATCTTCATGCATCCTGGATAGAAATGCTTAAGAGTTCTTGAGGCTTCTGCTAGGTGCTAGCAGCCTCCATAACACTACATCACACCTACCCTTTCCACTTGAGGAGTGTTATCTATTTAATCAACAACAGCTACGGAAGACGCACTTAAATGCTGGGATTCAGCAAAGGAAGGACACGACAGGTCTCAAGAAGAGTTTGCCTTCTTGGCTTTACAAAGTTGGTTAGAAAATTCTGCTAGAAAAGCCTCTTCAGATGTTTTTGTTGTGTCGTAGCCTGCACTGGAAAAGCGGCAGGAGATGGGTGCTGCATTAGCACTCTTCTTCCCTATCGTTTAAATTAAGGTTCATCTTCACAGGCACTCCCCTTGCTTTACTATGAAGGACACCAACAGGTCACTCTGCCTCCTTGCTCCACCATCATTTCCTTGACATTTTTTCATATATCCTTGCTCTAGCAGCACAGGTGAATCAACACCACAAATCTGCTCTGACACCTCAACTGGGGGATGATTCTGCACCCCGACAAATATATTGGTCCATGTTAACTCTAATTGACACCCAAACTATTGTGGTTCATGTCAGATGACTCTCCACATGTTGCAGTGAGAGAGGTACCATTGGCAGAGTAGAACCACAGAACATCAGGAATTTGAAAGAACCTCGAAAGATCATCCAGTCCAATCCCCTTGCCACAACAGGATCACCTAGACCAAGTCATACAGGAACACATCCAGGTGGGTTTTAAACGTCTCCAGAGAAGGCGACTCCACAACCGCCCTGGGCAGCCCCTTCTAGTGCTCCATCACCCTCACCGTGAAGAGGTTCCTTCTGATATCTGTATGGAAGCACTCTTGGACTTCTTTGCTCACCCCAGGTAGCAGCAACTCCTTTCTCAGCTAAGTCAGAGCTGCCCACTGGTCCCTTCACATCTTTCCCAGGTTTCTCACACAGTTATTTTACTGAGCAAGTAAGATGGAAACTAATCATCAATCCCTTCAGCAACTTTCCCTTCAGCAGTGCCGGAATTGCTACCTCTCACTCTAATAAGAGCCTCTTGAATCCCTCTCGCTTTCAAAGGTTTTGGTTTGGGTTTGAAGCCAACCTTACAGTGACACCGTGAACTTACTGGCTCAGCCACAGGTTGATTTCTGTATGTATTTTTTTCAAGCCACAGATGTTTCTAGTAACATCTAAGAGGACAGATCCTGGTTATCTTAGAGATTAAAGGCGATACTGTTCCCATTTTCTCCCAGCTGCTTATGTTGTGTCTTTGGGAAGCCCTTTGTGCTTACATGGCTTTGCTTTTTCTCTCCATTACTTCTCTCTCCTTTGTTTGCTTGACACTTTCATGCAGAGAAAGGGGAGAAACATAAACTAGGCAAATGTGATTTGATCACAGAGCTGGTGGGGGGCAGGTACAGTCAATCATGTTGCCTTGAACTCTCTTGTGTGTGACCAGCTGGAGTCTGTTTGGAGAGAGTCCCCTGAAATTATATAGCGCGAAGATGCCGATCCAAAGCCTGTGATGCCTTTGCACGGACTCTGGGTATGTAAATATCTCCCCCATATAATTTGCAGCTGTGGGAAAAGCTGGAGGTTGGTTTACCAATACCTGTAGATTGATTCGGCCACAGAGCAGAAATTCCTGGCCCTTCAGTTCCTCTCATGAAACATAAAACCAGCATCACAGGCATTTTTTTTCCCCCAAGTTCCTACCCTCTTCGGCGACACACTAAATTAACCTGAACTCCCTTGGCTTCCCTTAATCTTACAGAGATGCAAGATGCAAAGCAAACCCCTTGTCAGCAAACGCTTTACAGATGGAGGAACCAAGCTGCACCCCCCCCTCCCCTTCCTTACACATTTTGTCCTGGGATTTTAACTGTTCCTTTATCTACTGAAAAGGAATGTTAAAAAGTTTAATTGGCATGTAATGAGATAACTATAACAAGTTAATTAGTTCTCAATTAAGTTGTGTTTACCATACGTTCTGAATATGTTGTTAGCAATTAATGACACCTAATGAACTCGCAAGAGCGACTGAGTTTACAACGATAAGAAAAATAATAATAATAACGATAATGCTCACACATGGCTTCATAGTGCATTAGGAGCGACAAATGATTTAGTCGCTGTGTGGCTCAATTGCTGCATCTTGTGCAGCCACTGCGAGGGAAACAGCCAGGAAATTTGTTCTGGCACGTCTAATGGGGTCTGGGAGGAAACAAAGGGCTTTTGGGATAGGTCTTGTTGGGAAAAAAACTACCTCTAGATCTTCAGGAGAACTGTGAAGAAGGGAAAGCAAAGCTACCAGGTAAGGTGGATTATTCAGCTTACACTTAAGAAAGACGATAACAAACAATTGGGACAAGATGGAAACCCCAGTGGATGAGGGAAAGGGTTAAATTCTTCTCCAAGATCACTTAAGCAGGTGAGTATATGGAGAGCAATTTGTCTTTGTGCTTTGAGTTAACCTCCCTTTAATGCTTTGTGCCATTAGAGTGCCACACTGAATAGGCATTAGAAGGAAAAAATACCCTACAAACTAATTTACATTTTAATGAATTTTTAATTGAACCAAAATCTGTTGTTTCTGTTTAAAGATGCAGTGTTGACTTTGTGGTCTGTGCTGCTGCGAGCCAAGTGGGATCTTAATGTGATAAAAACAGTGATAACGCTAAGCTTAATTAGGTTTAGAAGCGTGCCTGGTGAAGAAAGGGGTGTGGGGTGAACCCATTGCCTTCCCGCACCAAAGCCAAGCAGGGGCTGGGCAGAGTCTGGGCGACTCTGCTCTCCTGGCCGCGATGAAGCAAGAACCAGAGCTGCTCCTCCTTGCTCAAGCAAAGAGCTCAACTCAAGTAGGGTGGGAGAATAAAAGCTGATCCCATGCACAATAGGATCACCCACAGCAACTCCATCTTCTCTTGCCGCTGGACCTAGTTTCTGCAAGGGGCAGGAGCTACTGAGGTTTCTCCAATCACTTTTCAGACTACAATGAAGTGCCAAAGCCTTGGGATTGCCTTGTCCAAGACCAGGACTTGGAGGTTTGGGCTCTCATGCCCTTCTCCATCTAGAACATGTCTCCAGCAAAATAAACCTCTTTCCCCTTCTTCATCCGAACCTACCCAGAGCTAGGAGACAAGGGGAAAGCCCTAGCACAGGGATTTCTGATCAGCTGCACTTGAACCGACAGTGCTCCCTAGTACTGAGATGGTCTCATTTTCTTTCTCTCGCTGGGGTACGTGTAGTCCCATTCCAGACATTTTAAGGCGTTTTGTCGTGTTTTCAATAGCTCATCCCAAGCTGACCGTGGCATGCACAGACCTAAGGAGCTCAGTGGAACGGCTGCAAAGCAGCTATTTCCAGACTGGGTTCTTGCACATCCTCTTCTTCTGTCCTTCCCCTGGCTGCTTCTGCTCCGGGGAGGATCGTTGCCTTCACAACATGCTCAGGGGTTCCAATAATTAAGCCTTGCTTTTCTTGGTTGTTACCTATTAGGGTATTGTCGATTCGGTTGCACGAGGAGCATGAGGTGAACAAATAGACCTCTCGCCTCCGCGGAGAGCCCGAGCGTTTGGCACTCGTAATGAGCTCAAATAAAAATGGCAGCAATCAAAATCAAGCGACGGCAGCAGGTTTCAAAACCTGGCAAAATCGTTATGGAAGCTTCGACCTCAACATCCTGCTGCTACCTACCAGCTCCTGCCTTTCGCAGCAGTTTCCTCCACCGTTGCTGCGTTATGACACTTGAATTTCGATTGCGCTCGAGTCACTAGCCTTCAGCGCTCAACTCTGACCTTTACATCATACGCCGTGTTCTTCTGAACTTTGGAAAGTAAGGGCGCTCGCCCCGACCAATTTATTTCACATTTCCTCCTGGTGCCAGCAGCCAGAAATTTGGCTCCCTCTTCACACCAGCCGGGAACCTTTTCCTTCCTAAAGGGAAGACGTTTGTCACTGGACGCATCCCTGCACGCACAGCGAGCACAGAGCGGTTAAGGCTGAGACCTTCCACCTCGTCACACGCCTGAAACTCTCCTTAGCTCTTGTCAGAGGCAACTTTTCACTGCTCCATCAATCTTTCAGCTGCTGGCGATTCCATCCTCAGACACATTGAGCTCCGAACGCGCTTCCCCTACTTGGATTGTCTGAACGGAGAGAGTCACAGTTCTCCTCGCCTTGCCTTGGGAAATTACTCCTGCCTGCCCCTTCCTTGCTTTGCAACTGCAGGAACTGTCAGTGGTGGCTGCTGTTGCTGGGTGTGATAAGCCAAGTGGTCCAAGAATAGCCCTTGGTCCTGACAGGGTATAATCCCAGAACAGCTGGGACATTAGGAAGTTAATGGAGGGGGAAAGAAACCACTGGGAATTTTGAACGTCAATGAGGACACCAGGACCCCCAAAGCCACACACACCACCAGAGCTAATGTACTGAGCACAGGACTTGGCAGGCTCTTTACCTTTGCAGAAGACACCACAGTGGGGACTGACCTGCCTGCAGCAGGTGATCAGGACATCTCGGCAGGCAGAATGCTGCTGAGCACCAGCTTCCTAAGAGCAGATCTGGAAGAGGTTAGTGGATTTCCAGTCCCGGAGCTGAAAGGCTGGATGCAAATCCAGTTAACATGGCTGGGATGCTCCCAGCAGGCAGACAGAGACTGAGGAGAGGCCTTTTTTCCATGTCTTTCTGCTGCACTGGTGTAGGAGCTTGTCAATCTCCAGCCATAGGAGCAAGTTATCTTGACATCCAGGAAACAGCTGCTAAATGGCAGAGTTGTCTTTGCATTTATATGATGATCATTACTGGAGTGCATGAACTCAGCCTTCTGCAGATAAACTCTAGATGTGGGTGGCACCTCATTTTTCTTTTTGCTTCTGCCTTCCAAAAGGGGCCTTTCGACAAACTGTGCCCTTCCTCCCCTGCCTCTCTCTTCCCTCCTTTCTCCTCCCTGCTCTCGTGCTGCTGCTGTGGGAAGTTAAATGTCACATCAAATGAACAATTTTCCATTTTGCTCTGACAGTCGCAGGCATTTGAGGCCACCTGCAGCTCCTGTGACACCAAGTGATGGACCAGACCAAGGGAGCACCGTCTTCCTCTCCGCTGAGCCTCGGCATGTGGCTGGCAGGTCCTGATGAGCGCAGCAGCAGCCGAGTCTCTGTGCCACAGAGGTCACTCCTAGTCAGCTTAAGACATTTCCTTCGAGGGATTTGTGGCTGAGGCTCTGAATTTAGCTTGACCTGGGCAATACAGGCTCTCAGACTACATTCACCTTCCTGCTTTCAGAAATAGAGCGATACTCAGTAAATCACAATGGCTGCCACACAAAATAAATGGCAGAGGCAAACCACCATCATTTACTGCTGAGTCTTCGCTGTCGGGTGGATCTACCCTCAAGACCAAACCTCGCTCCAGAGCCAAGAGACGGGCACTAGGTGTGCAGCCACAGATGGGTTTTCAGAGCAGGCTCGGGGGGTTAGTGCACCCCAGGACATCCCTTTTGGAGGTGCAGCTACTGCTGGTGTCTGCCTACAAAAGGGGAAAGGGTGGAACGTGGAGCTAACCGTGCTGTCATGCAGAATGGGCACAGCTGGTAGATGCTGCACAACAAAAGCTAAACATCCTTTCCAACCAGTCACAATCCGCTCAAACACCTATTACAAAGCTGCTTTGGGATAGAAGAACAAAGGAAAAGCTACTTGCCTTTTTGCCTGTTTGGGTGCCTGTGGCCCAGCACTACAGAACAATCACTTCTGAAGAGAAGAAACCCTTAGAGATTATGTCTTTCCATAGCTGCATGTAGAATCTCTTTACTTTTCCCCCCACAGCTGTATCAGAAAAAAGACCTGATTCAATCTGATCCATTCATCTTACACTGCAAGCTCTGCCTCTCCCTTTTCACCTGCTTCTGTCTGTGTTCCACGGAGCCTGGTAATGATTTCAGGCTGCAAGAGCTCAGCGCCTCCTCATAATGAGTCCACTTGTATCACAAAGCCTAATTTTGGATACCTGGATAGAAAATATTGTCAAGGTCTCATTTATGAGGATGTCTTTAGTTCCAAGAGAAGGAAGAGGTTGCGGTTCTATTTGAAATTGAGGACAACGAAGGGAATTTAGCAAAAAAAGTCGTTCCACATGCCGAGAGCCATAAAATACTTTGCCCCACTCTTTACCCAACTTGTTGTCCATGGGGAATTGTGTTGTGCTGCAGGTAGTCTCCTAACATCCCAAAACAGCATCTTTAGGAGATAACAGTACCTGGAAGATGGATTTGTGTGGATGTGGTTTAAGACATGGCTGCCTCCTACTCCTCAGAGGGGAACATGTAGCTGGACCTCAGCTGCACACAAGCAGGTTCTGCCATCTGTCTTCAAAGCCATCATCACTGGTTGCTGCGAGATGTGTGCAGAAGACGTCAAGGCGCTATGCTGGAGGGTAGAGAAGCTTTGGCAGATAGGCAGCAAACAGCTGGAGGCTGTGATTTCTTAAGCTGTTGCAGCAGGAATTCCTCTGCCAGTCCTCCGTAACCAGGAGGTCCCAGCGAGTATGCCACTGTGCACCCATTTCCAGTAAGGCTTAGGTCCCTCGGGATCTTCTCGTCTCCCATCTCTGCAATGGGGATAGGCACGGGAAAGCTGAGTAGTTTGATGTAACTGACTCAAGCAGAGATCAAAAACCCCTAGGAGATGAGAAGCATGGTCGCTGAGTGCAGACAGTTCCTACCACGACAGAGACCTGACTTTGGTCTGCTGCAGATGAATAAGTAATGCATTATACAATGGACGGAAGAACTTGAAACAAACCCACGTACGCCCGAGAAGGTAGAACTGATTTTTCATTAACACACTTTTCAGGTTTCCACCAGGCTTCAGCTGCTTTTCTGAATTATGAACCAGAGGAACAAGTGAAATACTTGTGCTTAAACCATGATCCTAATTGAAATACGCTGTGGTCAAACGGGGCACGCTCGACACAGGCAGAGATCAGCGCGATAAGGCAGCGAGCAAGATGGAATAGCACTTCAGAAGTGTTCAAAAGCTTTTCCCATCCGGCAGGAGTGGCTCACATTCACAAAACATTTATTCAAGTCCTAGCTGAAAATAAATCCTCGCGCGTAGCTATGCTCTTGCGAGGTTGCAAAGTGGCAGTGGCCTCTTTAATCATTGTCCCGTACAAGCCCTAATCAGGGCAGCAGATGCAGGAATGAGTGGTAGGAGGCAAGAATTCAGCTCCTCAGCAGGGTGAGGTGCTGTGTGTGTCTCTTCTTTCTAATTAGAAGCTCTATTCACACGTTAATCAGCAACACCATGATTAAGAAGGATTAAAGAGAACACTTGGACGTCTCTTCACTGATGTGGCTAAAGAGGGGTTTACTTTCTTGTAATGAATAAGGATATTCTCCTTCTGGTGGAAGTCTGTTTTCCAAGTGTTGTTTGACTTCCCTTGAGCAGCAAGGATGCCCCCGCTCCTCCATAATGCTGCAGTGATGGAGGGCAATTCCTTTACATCCAAGACCTTCTGCCTCTTGTCACCCACCTGAGCCACTGGTCCTTGGTAAACATCAATGGTCTACTGAGGCAGCGATGAGGGACTCAGCCATCACAGCTGAGAGGATCTTGAGAAACACTGAAGACAAAGATGACCTGAAGGAAGGTCACAGGAATAAACTATCTTCACCTCCGACATCAGCTTTGAGCCATCTCCTCAGTTATTCCAATACTTTAATGCCCTTCTTACCTCATATTTCCTCTGCCAGTATAGGCTCCTAAAATTGATGTGGTGAGATGGTAGCAGATGAATCTGAGCTGAGTGAGAGAAGTCAGTGAAGAAACGTTCTTATAACTGATGGGAATGGACATAACCTTGCAACAGGAAGGGACAAAACCACTGGAATTTATATCAGGACGACTCCACAACAGACAGAATAAAGACGGATCACAGAACCAGTGGGGACTTTTCCATCCAGAGCTCTGTGCCGTCCCCTAAACAAAGGGAAATGGTGCTACACAACTGAAATAATAGAATCATAGAATGGATTGAGTTGGAGGGGACCTCCAAAGGTCACCTAGTCCAACCCCCCTACAACAAGCAGGGACTTCTCTAACTGGAACAGGGTGCCCAGAGCCCCATCAAGCCTGACCTTGAATGTCCTCAGGGATGGGGGCTCCACCACTGCTCTAGCCAACCTGTTCTGACAATCCACAACCCTCACATTAAAGAACTTTTTCTTGATATCTGACCTAAATCTACCCTTTTCCAGCTTAAACTATCCCCCCTCCTGTTGTTTTATGCCCTTGTGAACCGTTCTTGCTCAGCCTTCTGACAAGCCCCTTTTCAGGTATTGAATGGTGTCTGTGAAGGTCCCCCCCGGAGTCTTCTCTTCAGGCTGAAGAAGCCAAACTCTGCCAGCCCATCTTCATAGCAGAGGTGCACCAGCCCTCTGAGCACTTTTGTGACCCTCCTCTGGACACACTCTAACAGGCTCACATCCTTCTTGAGCCTTCTTGGCTCCAGAACCAGACACAATACTCCAGGTGAGGTCTCACCAGGGCAGAGTAGAGGGGCAAAACCACCTCTCTCCATCTGCCGGCCACCCTTCTTTTGATGCAGCCGACCACGTCCTTCTCCAGCGCCCTCTCCTGAGGTGCCCGCGTCACACGCTCTGCGATACCACATCATCCCCGATGCCTTCCCGTGCCCCATATTGAGGGAAAACAAAAAGCTCTCTTGTTTTTCCTCCGAGAGATGAGCTCAGCTGGCATGAAATGAAACCGCTTGTCTAATGGTCTAATATTTGGAGAGAAATCCTTTCAAAAGGACGACTGTACTGGAGTTGGCTAGTGCTCCAAACACAAGAAAGGATTTAATTAAAGGTGACAATTTAAACACAAATTTTAGCGGGTAGCGACCTCATTGCAAGTCTCTGTTTCTCCATTACAACACGTTAGCAGCAGGTGAGGCTGCCCTCCCAGATCAAATATTGTAGCACAACCGAAACCCTGCCACGAGGAATAGTCCTCTGAACCCCGGGGCCAACGAGAGCCTTCATTTGCAGCTTTGAAACAAACCAAAAATTAAAACAAGTAAAATAAAAAAATAAATCAAAGCACTCGGTTCGTTTCTGGTAGAGAATTCAGATGCTGCCTCCCGCATCCACACATAATCCTCAGCTCAGTGTTCATTAAGCAGCGATGATTCATGAGTGGCTTCTCCAGCTGAGACACAGGATGGGTTCAGCCCTGGATTGCCCTCGCTTTCTGAAGGCATTTAACGCCAGGGGTGACAGTGCAGGTCGCAGGGGGTATTTCGAAGCTGCCTGCTCTGCAAAGTTAACTGTTGACTTCAGCCAAGTTTCTGACAGTACAAAAGTGAGCACCAGGAATTCAGCACTGCGCTATATTGTATGGGATTGCTTGGGGCAGAAACTACCAGTGTCTTTAATTCCTCTTGGTATTGTACAGGGGGGAAAAAAAGTGGTGGCAATAATAGGCTGTGTGCTCACAGAGTGCTGCCAGGCTGGAGTCATTTTTAACGGTGCCTACAGGTTAGCACTGAGTCGCCAGGACTTCTGAAAATGAGGGGTTTTCAAAGGGCACAGTTCCCACATTGAGATGCTGTTAGCGGCCAATATCCAGCCTGAAAATCAGCTGGGCCTTCAGCACACCTTTGTGCCGCACTAACAGACATTCAGTCTCAGCCACCAGCACTACAGGAGTGACTCTGAGCTGGAATCTTGTCCTGAGTACTGGAGATCTACTGCAGTGTTGGGAAGCCTGTCTATATCAGGTTGATGCATCCAGCACAGACAACAATAGCGAAGGTCTGATGAAGGGCAAGGGGCAGTGGGTGTGAGCTGGAACATAGGAGGTTCCATATAAATAGGAGAAGGAACTTCTTCACAGTGAGGGTGACGGAGCACTGGAAGGGGCTGCCCAGGGGGGTTGTGGAGTCTCCTTCTC
>JAOXOE010000705.1:12575976-12588273 GCA_028565055.1 Phoeniculus purpureus | reverse complement strand
GGGAGGTGGTTGGGGCCCCGTCCCTGGAGGTGTTTAAGGCCAGGCTGGATGAGGCTCTGGCCAGCCTGATCTAGGGTCGGGTGCCCTTGCCCATGGCAGGGGGATTGGACTAGATGATCTTTCGAGGTCCCTTCCAATCACTAATGATTCTAAGTCTATCTGCCTGTTCTATCTATCTATATCTTTTCTATATCTTATCTATTTATCTTTCTATCTTATCTATCTTTCCTATCTTTTCTACCCTTTCTATCTTACCTATCTAGTACCTACCTTCCTTATCTATCTACCTAACTTATCACGGAACCATTCCGGTTGGAAAAGACCCCTGGGATCACTGCGTCCAACCATCAACCCTACTCTCTAGCTCAGAAAAAAGGAGACTGAGGGGTGACCCCATTCATGTTTCTAAGTATGGAAAGGGAGGGTGTCAGGAGGATGGAGCTTCTCAAAGCACCCAACAAAACAAGATTATTTTCACACTAATTTTATTTGGCTTCTCCAAAACATTTCTGGTTGATTTGTTGGAGAGTGGCGTGATGAAAGTCTGAGAATTCCCGCGCAAGTGATCACACTGAGACACTGCCAGGCCTGTAACACGTTCATCTTCTCTTTGCAGAGTGATCGGTGCCATGAGCAACTTCGAAGAGTTCCGTAAAGCTTTCAACTGCCCAGCAAACACGACGATGAACCGAGGGTCAGAGTCCTGCCGGCTGTGGTAGATGTCTGTTCCAGGTCTCCTTTCAGAGGTTCTGCAACAGTGAAAGGCTGCTCCTGAGTTCGAGCCCACTGCTAGAGCTTCAGAACAATGTTCTGCAGCCCGGAGGGCTGTTACTTCAAACACCTCTTCCTTCTCCATGCTGATGACTTGCATGGATCTGATCACTCTTTATTCAGGGCAGAAGTAAAAGGGACTAGGCATTCGTTGATAATAACAATTTAAAAGGAGCTGCTTTAACCGTAAAACTCCTTCTGCTCGTCTGCAGTTGCATTTCTCTTGATGGATAGCTGCCATTATCAATCTGAGTTCCCAATGTATAACTGAGCGAGAGGTAAATGCTGGACCCGAGCTGTAATGCATTGCTGTGCAGGGGTGCTGTGCAGGGGTGCTGTGCAGGATGCTCCCACACAACATGTATTCCTTCTGATGGAGAAATTCATGAAAATGGCTATAAAGCCGGCTCAGAGATCCAGCCTTTCCGTAACTCAACCTGCCATTGCCCCGCGCGCGCCGTGAACCGTGTTGCGTGATATAAAGACACAAGACTTTCTATAGATTTGTTTTGATGCGTCACATCGGTGCCTTAGACTTTGGAAGAGTTTCAAGCAGATGAAGCACCTTGTGGTTTCCATCTGCTGGGAACAGCTTCCCAGGGAGGCAGTTGAGTCACCATCCTTGGATGTTTGGATCGTTTGGATGAGGTGTTGAGGGATGTGGTTCAGGGGGGGAACTTGTCAGGTAGGGTAGGTGGTTGGACTCGATGATCCCAGGGGTCTTTTCCAACCAGAGGGAACCGCTGTGATTCTGCGAATAAACAGAAAGGGTACTTTTCAGCACATGGCCTCTTCTGATTTCAGAGCTCATGGCAAAAATCAGTGCTCGGTGTAGACCAGAGGCTCGTAGAGGGAATTCCTAGCGCCATGATGCTCAGACATAGTGCAGCACTCACTACTCTTCACAGTGGACAGGGACTTTTACCTCGTGTTGAAATGGGATGTGTTAGGTCTCATGACCTGCATGAAGGTAGCTTCATCTTGCTGAAGGCCCTTTCCAGCTATGGTGATTCTATGATCTTGAAGGCTGGACTTGATGATCCTGGAGGCCCTTTCCAGCTCTGGTGGTTCCGTGAGTCTGTGTTCAGCAACATTAATTTTTAGCCTGAAGTACTACACCAGTTTTCATTTCAGGTTTGCTTAGGGTCTATGTCCTATCATTGGGTGCCCCTGAGCATTTACTGCTGAATCTTGGGGCTGGAGCCTGAAGAAGTGGCTAAAACACACCGGAGAAGGAAGCCGAGGCTCCAGCTTTGGATCATGCTGTTCGACGTGTCTGTGGCCTCACAGCTATGAAACCTCAGCCCCATGCGATGGCAGCGTCAGTTTCAGCAGGGAGCAAGTGCTACCTCACTTGGGTAGAGGGGGCTCTGCTCTGGACTGTAGTTGTGGAAAGGTGTGGAGCCATCCCAGCTGGCCAGACTCGATGTCCTATCTGACATCAGGTCAGGTCTGACCATCTGCATCTTATAGAATCACAGAACAGTTTCAGCTGGAAGAGACCTTCAGGATCTTCAAGTCCAACCTTTTCCCAGCCCTAGCAGCATCACTAAACCCTGTCCCCTAGTGCAGCATCTACCCTTGTCTTCAACACCTCCAGGGATGGGGACTCAACCCCCTCCCTGGGCAGCTGTTCCAGTGCCTGACAACCCTTTCGGGAAAGAAATCCCTCTTGACATCCAACCTGAACCTCCCCTGGTGCAGCTAAAGACCATTTCTTCTCATCCTATCACTGGCAGCTAGGGACAACAGACCAACCCCAACCTCTCTACAACCTCCTTTCAAGTAGTTGCAGACAGCAAGGTCTCCCCTCCATCTCCTCTTCTCCAGGCTAAACGGCCCCAGCTCCCTCAGCTGTGCCTCATATGAAGCATCTTAACTCACTCAAGATTCAAAGGATGGTTTGAAGTATCCCAGGGATTGACTGAGAGGAGGCGAGTGTGAAAGCACCGAGCAGCTCGCAGCAACGTTCACTCCAGAGGCTGAGTAAAGGCGGCGCTGCGGTGTCTCTCCCCGCAGATGCAGGGAAGAGTCAGGCTCCGCAGCCGCTCGCTGGGTCGTTGTGCTGCCCACGTTAACCCGGGACGCGGCAGCTGCCACCGCACCAGCTACCCAGAGGCAATGAGCAGATCTGTGTGAACAGACCGCGAGATGTTAAATGTTTCATTAACGACAACGTCCCATTTCTTGGAGGTCATTATGGCTGGGGGAATGTCATGCAGTTTTTATACACCTGTAATAGAATGTCCTGCATTAGGAAATCACTTAGGTTTCAGTTTCTCCTCGACCGGCTACAGACGCCCGTCGAATCCAGCGCTATTTTTAACTCCTGTAAGTAGACCCTGCTCAGTGCGGCCCCTCGAGGCACACATTTCACTTCTATTAGGCAGGCAGGGTGAGTCACGCTATTAATCAGCATCAGCAGCAGCACCTCGCCAGGCTGTCCTTCGCTGCACAACCTATATTTAGAAAGCGAATGAGGCTGCCACAGGATTCTGTAATGATGCAGCTATTTAGAGCTCTCCATTACACCTAGAGATTACCCGCCGTGTCGTGAGCAGCCAAGTTGACAGAGGTGTGATTACAGATTCAGCAGTGGGAACAATAAATCTTAGAGCTGTGAGGGAATTTGTCATAGTTTTCCAAGCATTGACACCATTTTCCTTTCCCAAACATCTCTGTGGAACCCTACCCTGCCCTACCCTACCCTTCTTAGAACCTCATTATCATTGCATGTTGGTGAAATGGCATCAAGGCCAATGTTCTCTTGGGGTGCATTAAGAAGAGTGTGGCCAGGAGGTCAAGGGAGGTTCTCCTCCTTTACTCTGCTCCGGTGAGGTCTCATCTGGAATACTGTGTCCAGTGCTGGGCTACTCAGTTCAAAAAGTATGAGGAACTACTGGAGAGCCCAGCGCAGAACCACTAAGATAGTTAGGAGGCAGAAGCACTGGCCTTACAAATTGAGGCTGAGAGAATCTAATTCATCCTGACAGGTGTCAGAAGGATGGCACCAGGCTCGTCTCGGTGCTGTCCAGTGACAGGGCAAGGGGAAATGGGCACAAACTGGAACATGGGAGGTACAATCTAAACGTAAGGAAAAGCTCTTCTGTGAGGGAAACAGAGCACTGGAACAGGCTGCCCAAAGAGGATGTGCAGTCTGCAAACATTCAAAGTCTGCCTGGACATGGCTTCTGTGTGATCTGCTCTAGGAGAACCTGCTGCAGCAGATGGGTTGGGCTGGATGATCTCCAAAGGTCCCTTCCAACACCCACTGTTCTGTGACAATCTATCAGCTGAACGTTCCGCAACGTGACTCAAAGCTATTCCACCCAGAACTGATAAAGTTGCAGCAAACATTTTACACTCCAGAAAATACTGTCTACAAAACACGAACTCACAGATGTGGATCGCACCGACTATTTTATGTCTTGGGTAAATCAGGAGAGCTTCACAGAGTACAGAACCCTGAGATTCTTGAAACAACAAGGAGACTCAATTGGCAGAAGGCAGCACTCTGAGTTGAGGCCAGTCTCCAGAGGTAGCACCCCCTTAGTCATTCCGCAGCCAGAAAATCCCAGCTGGTTGGTTTTGTTCAACTTTTGGACATCAGGAGCCGCAGCCAAATTTTGAACCTGATGGCCAGACCCTCCACTGCCCTGGTCATAGTTCATTCAGTCTCGCCCCGCCCAGCTCTCCAACCTGTCCAGGTCCCGCTGAACGGCAGCACAGCCTCTGGGGAAGTAAATCACACGTGGGAGGGAATCGAGGACGTGCAGCAACTCTTTAAATGAAACCACAGTGAATGCGCGTAAGGAGGCAAACCAGAAGAACAATCACCTTGGGAGAAAAAGATGACACAAAAATAGGCACTTTCTAGAGGCACCCAACAAGGTCAGTGCCCCAGGAGATTCTGGAGCTTGCTTTGAAATTCGTTTTATTGACCTGAAGCTTAAGTAAATGGGATGTCACAGGGGTAACGGACAGGAGAGGAAGAAGTGAGATGCTGTCGTCCGTGCCGCGAGCTGTTTCCTCACCACAAAACCCTCCAACAGATTACATAAATGTATACAGAACCCTTCTCATTAAATGTTAGAGACAAATCCTTGCTGAATACCACTTGCACGACTTCCAGAGATGCCCGTTCCGGCAAAGCTCGCCAAAAACTTGTATCACGATGAAACCACTGCACTGGGCTCTTGACTTCCGTGTAGTGTCAGGTAAAGTGCACTCCACGGTGCCACTCATGGCAATGGAGCCAGCAGTACAACAACATGTGATTAGGGCTCCAAAGTCTCTCTCTCCTACCTGAAATTGCTTTCTGAAATCAAATTCAGGCAGAGAGAAAGAGAAAAATCAAAGCAGCTCACCCCAGCTCTGCAACGGGAAGCAATCAAGAGAACAACTTACGCAGCGTTAAACACAGCACCAGAGTCTTCAAACAAGACGGCAATCGAGACGCGGGTTGAATATCCAGTTACCCGCACGTCTGTCTCCTCTCAGAGAAGGGAGCGGGCACGGAAGGGTTGGTCTGTGCTGAGCGACCCTGCACGGGGAAAAAGAGCCAATCTGTGAGCTAGAGGAACAATCTGTCCCAACTCAAAATCTATCCCCGGCTAAGTCCACCAGGCGGTCTTTTCAAACACGGGACCAGTGACAGCACGGACAGCACAGGTGGCTGCACTGCAAACTGGTGCCAACACGGCACCAGCACCCACGAGATCTTAGGGCCTGACGGTGCGCTCCGCTGGACACCCCAGCCAAGCACTAGGAATTATCTGTCCGCTCTGTGTGAGTAACCTGTAGGGTTTGGGCTGCACGGAAACGAACATCAAGACGTTCAGCCTCTCTCCTTGCACTTGCCCTGCACTTCAGGAGGTGAGAAACTCTCATCTCTGGCTATAAAGCAGCAATATTTTGTTTTGACCTCACTTCTGGGGAACTGACTGATCCAAGTGCCCCGCGTCAGGCTCTTGACGGGAAGAGCTGCAAAGGCAGCGCCCTCAGCCCCGTTCTGTGCTGCACGTTTCTACTCCAACAAGGGCACCAGCTCACAAGCCAATCAGTTCAATAATGTCATAATAATACTGATGCAGAGAAAGTTGTGGATAATCCTCCCCTGTCTTCTCCACGCAGCTTGAGGGCTTCAAGCCCAACAGCTGCAGCTGCAAAGCCCGTCCCCTCAGCGTTCCAGCAAGGAGCGTGTAACACAGCCTTAAGTAAATTAGCGCTCTAACAGGTTTCAGCTGATCCATCTTGGAAAGTTAAATGAGAACCAAAAATAGATCCTGCTTTCAAACTCCCCTGAGCAGCAAAGCGATCTGAAATCCTCCCTTGCCATCGGAAACAACCCAATAAAAAACAAACTTGGCAGCTGTTCACTAAATAAATCTGCTTAGTCGGTACTTAGACCCAGCACCCGCGGAACTGTACATTGCAGAGGGCCAACCAACAAACCCTAACCCTAACCCAGCAGCAGTGGGGAGGAAATAAGACCCTCCACAAAAAACCCCTTCCCCTGTAGTCTGAGCCCCTGAGGGGGTGACAAGGGAAAACTCAACTCAGGAGTAGGCAACAGCCGCAAAGGTACCTGTGTGGGGAGGTGCAGAACAGCTCAATGCTTACGAGTGCTCTAAGTACATCTGGTGATAGGACAAGGGGCAGCTGGAACATAGGCGGTTCCACATCAATATAAGAAGGAACTTCTTCCCAGTGAGGGTGACGGAGCACTGGAAGGGGCTGCCCAGGGGGGTTGTGGAGTCTCCTTCTCTGGAGAGGTTTAAAACCTGCCTAGACATGTTCCTGTACGACTTGGTCTAGGTGATCCTGCTGTGGCAGGGGGTTTGACTAGATGATATTTCGAGGTCCCTTCCAATCCCTAATGATTCTATGAGTCTATGATACACATGGTCTAGTGGCCCATGGCAGTATCCACATCCCTGCACCATCACTGCAGCTGATACCCGCACAAAGTAGATTATGTGGCTGCATCTATCCTGCTCTGGCAGGGGGTTTGGACTAGATGATCTTTCGAGGTCCCTTCCAACCCTTAACATTCTGTGATCAACCTGCCCCCACGGCAGTACAGGTACACAGAAACAAAATCAGGGGAGAACTGGAACTGTAGCAGAGCCTGCCAGAGGGAAGGTTAGCAAGAAGCAATTATTCACTGCTCTTGCAGCACAAGAACAAGGGACCATCAAATGGAATTCTCAAATTGCAGAGTTAAGCAAAGAAAAAATAAGTACTTCTGCACACATTTAAATTGCAGAATACATCGCCACAGGATTATACAGAGGCCAAAAATATTCATGGCCAGGAAGAACACCCCACCTGTCAAGAGCTATTAAAAAAGAAAGACTTGAACATAGCCCAAATAAGAGCAAACACTACTACTGCCTGAAGGTGAAAGGAGAGAGAAGTTCCCTCTCTTGCTGTAATAAACCCCTTTGCCGCTGATCACTGTTACCCACAGAAGCCAGAGCAAAGCAGATGCTTGGTTCAGCTGAACACAACCATTTTCGCTAAAATAAAAGGGTTCTGTTTGTGGACTTGCCCTTTCTGGGGAGGTTCAGCACCCCCAGTTATCATTTTGACAACTTAGCAAATAACCAAATATTCCTTCGACTGATGCTGGCCAAGAGATGGTTGTTGGCTGACTGCAATTAGTCCCAAGAGTCCCTCCATAGCCTAATGGCTTATTGTGACACCTAAAGGTCATTTCCTACCACCAGAGCTCTCCCAGGACAGATGAACCCCACCTCAGCAGTGCTGCCTGTGTCCTTATGCAGTCAGGAGAGTGTTACATGCTCCTCCTCACTCTCAGGCTCTTGTTTCCTCTGTCTCAGTGCCTGTGTCCCTCAGTGCGAGCCAGCAGACTGAGAGGAGCCTGTCTCAGCTTTGCAGCTGCCCAGGTCTCTGACATTTTACTGCTGTCACCATGGCTGTATCTACGCAGCATAATTCAGTGCTCCACAGAACTGTATCTGAGCCAGACAGCATCTGCACTGCTGGCATCTGAGCCCCATGCACATGACGCCCCTGGAAGCTAACACGGATTGCTCCTTACCCAGTGGGCTGCTCTGCTGTCCCTCACACCTTTGCATTGTGCAGACACACCTCTGGGTCCTTTGAAGCACATGGCAAAAAGGTCTAACACCCCCTGTGACCACCACAGAGGCAATAAAGACAAAAGACTGCAAAGAACAACCACATCAGGCAGTGCCACATTAACACACTGTGCTGCGCTCCCTGCCAGCCCTGGGGCAGCGAGGAGGTAGAGCAGCAGGTCTAAGGACACACCACAAGTACAGACTTACCAGTTCAGCTGCCAGCACAGCCCCATCAGGTTCAGGGGTGAAGCCTAGCAGGGCAAGCAGCATGTCTCTCACGGTTTCTGCCTGCAGTAGCCTGAAAGGACACCACCAGCCTATCTGGTGCCATGTGCATCCCAGGCAGTCCAGTGGGCAATTTCTGGCCACATTAGAAGCCCACACTCAGAGACATTTTGTCTGCAGCATAGCTGAGTCACATTTTGAGACAGCCTCAGGTCTTCCCTTCAGTCTGCTGTGGTGTTGCCATTTAAAGAGCTTGACCTGCTGTGGGCAAGGGCAAGATACTCCCACTAATGAGCTGATTCCTCTCAGCTAAACTGCGATCAGCTGGTGCAAGTTAGCCAGGGACAGCCAATAGGTTCCACTGCATTTGGCATGAGAGCCCAGGAGAAGGACTGGGAAAGCATAAATTCTCTGTCTCTATACCTCTCACTTTCAGGGATGTTGTGGAGTCTCCTTCTCTGGAGAAGTTTAAAACCCACCTGGACGTGTTCCTGTGTGACTTGGTCTAGGTGATCCTGCTGTGGGGTGGGGATTGGACTGGATGATCTTTTGAGGTCCCTTCCAATCCCTAATGATTCTATGAGTCTATGAAAATGTGGCTTTGCAGCAGACCCCTTCCATGTGCCTAAGTCTTGGGCATTTTTGTCTGGCAATAAAATTCCCTTAAAGCATTTAGAATAGAAAATCAGAGCGGTACAGAATGCTGAGGTTTTAATCAGAAACAATTACAATTCCCCCACGCTTAGGAGTACACGAATGTAAGTCTTGTTTGCTTCTTTCAGCTAACAATATCTCCAGAGGAGATCTTCCAACCTCGTCTATTTCTTGGCTTGCAAAGAAATAAAAATCTTGATTGATGATCACAGGCAGATGTGAGAAAATCATCCCAATCAGAGGTACAACACTGCTGCCTGAGTAATGGGTTTCCCACCCCCATGGGAGGCAGCACATGGCGGGGGGCTGGGCTTGCTCGTCTAGCAGGCAACTCTCTGCGCTATCACATCTACATAAACAGCCGCCAGTTCACTTCATAGGGGAAGAAGACAGCAAATGAATAATCTCCAAATAACCCCCCCTCCCCGCCCTTGTCTTTCCTCCTGTTAACATCCAGGCGTGAGCACTAGCTTGTTGCAGGTCATTTGTTTGAAGACTCTATTTGGCTCGACAGGGAGTCTAGACAGAAGAGTCTTCCCTTAATCCGACACATCCGCATCGCTTTTCCATGCATTGAGCAAACCTGGGACGAATTGGTGCCTTCATGGTGCAGCTCAGTCCTCCAGGTGGCTGAGGTAGGGGCTTTGTTGCAGAGCAGCCTGGAGGAAAGGTCCTGGTTGACCATGACAGTCTTCTCTGGGAGCAGGGGAAGAAGGTGCTCATCTTCCTGTGGAGCAGAGCTGAGACCTTTCAGGGTGCCACGGCCACAGAATCTTTTCCAAGTGATTAGTTAAAGGACTGGTGGACAGTTTGCTGAAGCCAGTGTGATGGATAGTTAGGTTGACTTCTAGGGCCACAAGACTTTGCTTTACATACAGTGGATATTTCTGTGTGAGGCACTGGGTCCTACCTCAGCCTGAGTTTGAACCCCAATGGGAGCCAAGTCCCAATAGATCCCTTTGCTGCTTGCAAAGATCAGCAGGAACTGCGAACAGATGCAGCTTACTCACATGTCTGCTCAGATGCTGTGTCACCCCCCAGGCTGTTCATCGTCACCCAAAGGCACCCCCTCAGCACTTCACAGGCATGTGTCAGTAACCATGACACGATGACCTCTTTTAAGCCATAAAGAGGTCATCATGTGGT
This sequence comes from Phoeniculus purpureus, assembly GCA_028565055.1. Taxonomy (NCBI): domain Eukaryota; kingdom Metazoa; phylum Chordata; class Aves; order Bucerotiformes; family Phoeniculidae; genus Phoeniculus; species Phoeniculus purpureus. The sequence continues at coordinate 12,578,368 of JAOXOE010000705.1, read as the reverse complement.
TGCTTTCTGGTAATACCACCCATTTCCATGGTCCCAGCCAGTCTTTGAGCAGACAGCAGCCACCACAAACCCTCTTAGGGGTTGCCAGGGGTTCTGCCCTCCCCATTCTGCATGCACGGCCAGGAAACAGCCAGCCAAACAGGTCCCACTGCAATACCGGGCTACTAATACTGCCTCAGTAGTTCTTATAGCCGCAATAATCAGCCACAGAAAGATGGGCAGGCCAGGTTCATTTTAGATAAGGGACCATGAAAAACTGACAGTGTGACAGACAATTCTCCACAGCTATGGCTGTACTGACAGAACGATGCCACTTCCCAGCAAGAGCTGCTCCACCAGCTCCAGAGCTTCAGCTGCTGGTGTTTCTTAGATGACACCTTCCAGGTGGGATTCTTCTCTCAGGAGGAGAGGAAATGAAGGTGGTGAGAAATGTGGCTATTTTGGGACAGAGAGCTCTGGAAGTCCTGGAAGTAAGGACTAACATGCCCACGGTGCTGCAGAGTCTGGTTTGGGTTTGTATCTTGCTTGGCTGCAAGGTGCCAAGTGCTTTCTCAGCAGGGTCAGGAGCACAGGGTTCAACCTCTGCTTTCCCACCCCAGTTCTTCCCACTATACCAACAAATGCACCAAATTGTCCTCAAACTGCCAAAACCGCCTTCGGAGGGTCAATATTTAGTCCAAATCCAAACACCTGGATGTTGCAGAGGCCATGGGACATCATCTTTCACCCTCCGCTGCAACTAAAGGGCAGCCTGCAACAGCTCCCGTGTGCCCAGTCAGGCACGGTGCTGGGTAAGAAGCCCACACCTCTTCCCTGGGCTTGCCTTATCCCTGGGCATCCCTTTGCCATGTGCTGCTTGGAGCTGGTGTGTGCTGCTGCACCCTGGAGGGTTCATGAGCTAAAACGGACTGGGGAGGTGGCTCCAGACAAAGATATTTGGCTGCAGCTCTGAACACTCCTCTGCCGATGAAATATTTATGATGACATGTTGCCTAGCAATGACCAGATTGCCCTGAACAGGCAGGAGATAAAACACACTATGGGATGGAGGAACCAGGGAGAGGCTGTGAAGAGGGGAAAATAAAAAAAACCCCCATATCAAAGAAAAACCGGCTCAAAATAGCCGGGCTCAGGACGTTTTACTAGTAAGAGATGAAGAATAGATTTTGTTCAGTGAAGTGTTGGATTGGCCAGACTAATTTCAGCATCTAGGTAGAAGGCTTACAGGGATGAAAGCAGGCAGTCAGGAAGCACTTAGCTGTTCTCTAGCAAAATGGTTTATTTTTGTCGCTGCCTGGCGATGTGTGTCCGGACGGTTCTGTTCTGTGGTGTTCTCTTGCCTCTCGTTGTCAACGTGCCAAAGCTAATTAAAGCGAGCTGGGTCTATCTGTGAAGTGGGATTTACTGAAACAAACTAATCAGGAAGGCAAAAATAGAATTGTAGTTTTGTCATTTGGTGAGAATTGGTTGGCTCGGAAAGAGGACGGAGGGGAGAGCCGACGTCGGGTGTCGTCTGTTGTGCCATCTGATGCTCCTTATCCGTCCTGGTGGATAGTTCAGAGCGCTTGGTTGGGGGGTTTTTTATTTCTCACCTGTTGGGTTTAATCCCATTTCCAACAAGCTGAGGAGCCAACAGGTGAGTGAGTGAGCGAGCGAGTGAGTGAGTGAGCACTGCTGAAAAGCAGCCGCTTTAAAGGAGCTGCCAGGCTGTTTGCTTTTTGATGGACCTCGGTATAAAAGAGGGAGAAAATGGAAAGAGAGAAGTTATTTTTCTGTGAAAAGTGATCATCTCGCGACTTCGTTCGTGGCATTTGTTTGCTGGAGCCTTTGCAAAGGCCAGCTGCTAATAGATGGGCTGCTTGAGCCTTCTCATTCAATTTATCACCAGTCTTGCACAAAATGATTCTGCTGCTTCTGCAAGGGCACCACCAACCTAAGTATCTCCCATACCCAGACAAGCCCCTGTTATTTTACCATCCATTGCCTTACAGCCTTTATTCTCTGCAGGGAAGGGATGGTCTCTAGTTGCATTTTACACTTTTTCAGAGAAGTGGTGATTAAAGCTGGAAGGGAAATTTGCACCGTCCAACCAGACACAGAATCATAGAATGGCTTGGGTTGGAAGGGATCTCCAAAGGTCATCTAGTCCAACCGCCCTACAACAAGCAGGGACATCTCTAACCAGAGCAGGTTGCCCAGAGCCCCATCAAGCCTGACCTTGAATATCTCAAGAGATGGGGGGGGGTGTCAGGGTGATGGAGCCAGGCTCTTCTCAATATCATCTAGTGATAGGACGAGAGGCAATGGGTGTAAGATGGAACACAGGAGGTTCCATATAAATATCAGAAGGAACTTCTTCACGGTGAGGGTGACAGAGCACTGGAAGGGGCTG
>JAOXOE010000705.1:12564394-12575556 GCA_028565055.1 Phoeniculus purpureus | reverse complement strand
TGCCATGGTCTAGCCTTGAGCTCTGTGATAACGGGTTGGACTTGATGATCTATGAGGTCTCTTCCAACCTTGGTAATTCTGTGATTCTGTGTGATTCTAAGTATTGGATGGACTTTGCTGGCCGTGGGCTAGAACCAGTGTCTTCCCTCCCCTGGTTTCAGCACAATCTTGGGCTCTGGTCCCAGCAGGCTCCTTCGAGCATTTTGTCGACAGCTTGATTTTCTGCACCGCTCTGGCTTCGAGGAAGCTTTTTCAGCGTCTTCATTTTGACAGGAAATTCTGTGACGTTTTTCTCCTCCGCTGGGTTTGCCGGGCAGAGCTGACACGCACTAGTCAAGCTCCCAGCACTGTCCTTCCACAGAGCAACCCCAGGCACCCGCCTGGGCTGCAGCGATGCTTGCCAACCTTGCAGCTTTTTCTCCCATCTTTTATTCAGAGCAGATGGTTAGCTGGGTCCCTTGGGGTTGTTGACTCAACTGCTTGCATGGTGGAAAGAAATCCCTTTCTCCAAGGTAGGCTGTTGGCGCGGAGCTGTACAGAGGCGTCGGGGGGTCTGTGCCATCCTCTCACAGCAGTTGTGGGGACAAGGTTACCTCGTCCTCTGCCAGTTCTCACTCAGAGCCAGTGTGGGAGAACTAACTCCTGCCTTCTTTAATAGATAAGCCAATGGGCTGCTTAACCTCTGGTGACTGAGTGGATCTGCAGAATAAATCGAACAATCCTAAACACAACGAATTATCTGGTCAAAAAGAGGGAGACTGCAGCGTGAGGTTCTCTTCAGCTGCAAAAACTGGGGTGCCAGGTGCCAGAACGTGACGCTCTCCTCCACCCAAATAAAAGACTGTCCATCAGAGCAGGAGTTCAGGGGTGGGGTGATCAGATACGGTAGGTCTGTGTCAGAAGCCAGGCTCATCAATTCCCGCTGACAGGCTGTCACCAGGGAGATAGTCCCCTCGGCACAGAATCAGATAACGCTGAGTCAAGCCCATGCCCTTCAGGAAGCTACGAAGGCCCTCAGCTCCTACCTGATGCTATCGCTTCCTGAGCTGCTGGAAGTGTGGGAAGCAGCGAGGAAGCACCAGCTCCCCCGGGTTCAGTGCCTGGCTTTGCCAGTGATTTGCTGGATGCCCTTGGAAAAGCCAATTAGGTTTGCGTTGCCTCGGATCTCTCAGTTGCACCATCCAGAGCTTTCCGCAAGCGCAATTAACTCGTCACCTGACCGCGGTTTCGGGCTTGCGGTTTGTAAGAGGAAGTCATGATTATTCCAAAAATCAGGTATTGAAAGTATTAATAGATTTTTTCAAGGCCTGGAGCGATGGCTGTGCTAATTTATTTATACAGCATTTGTTAACCAGACCGCAGAACCTCTCCCAGCAGTACCTACACTGCAGGCATGCCTGTAAGTCCTGGCTGCACTACCGCACACCCTCTAAAGAGATGTTAAGTCTGATTTAAAGATCTCAAGTGACAGAGACTTCATCACATGTGTAGGTCAGCTGTTGAAAGGCTTATTTACCTGCATTGCTAAAGTTATACCACAGTGCTTGGCTGAGTGTAGCCAGGATCAGCTCCCGCTGCGAGAAGATTAAAGAGCCGTAAATGTGAGCAATCTCTAACCCAAGTGGGAAGCTGCAGACGGTGGCTGAGCGAGCTCTTTGCATTCTGGTGGATAAGCTGAATAGATTAGGGTGTAAGCCTCTCAGAATACAGAAGGTGGGTTTTCCTGGAGATCTTAAATCATTCCTGGAACTCTCTTCAATTTTTCCAGGGTCTTCCTTGGAGTTTTAGGTGCCCAAACTGCAGCAAGTACCAGAACTGATTTCACGTTGCATCTAGACGTAGCATCTCTGTGCGACTTAGAATTACTTTTCTTATTCATTCAGAGCTCACTTCTGCGCTTTTAGCTACAGCCTGGTGCCGGTACTTCATGTTTGACTGGGTTTCTACCGCAACGGCCTGAATTTTTTACTGTCTGTTTACAGATACCAGCATCTCTGTCTACAACCTGATCAATGTTCAGACATAAGGGTAAGATAAGTGACTGGATATTTGTATCTAAAATAACAAGGACCCGGACTCCAGTCTGAGTTGAAAAGCAGTCGAGTTCACAGCTGGAGTTGTTCAGCCAAGACTAGAAAGGACACCCTGGATGGAGACTGGAATTAACTTTCAAGGTGGGCTTTGCTGCTGGAGCACATCGAGCCTGGCGTTAAGCTCACTGTGGCTTTGAGCAAGAACCAGCTGAGTGAATCACACCGGATTAGATGCTGCAGACATGTACTCTACACGTCTATTGCTGAAACAAGAAGGTGAGGAGGCTGAGCTGGGTCACTGGACCAAAGTATAGCCGGGAGCGGATGACCTTGGGATATCTACATAGGACAGAAGGACAGGGAGAACTGAGTTTCACTGGGGTGTGTGTTAGACTTGTTCTTCGTTGGCACCTTATTTAAATACAAAGTCTTTGCAGCAAGTGCAAGGGTTGTTGTGGGATGACCTCGTGTACCTCCAGTGGGGACTCATCTCATGTGCACGGCTGTGCCGCCACACCACAGTAAATTACAAAACAGAATTGATAAGCTAAGGATGATTGTATGGCTTTCAATGGTGCCAAGTGTCGGGCCCTGCATTTGGCTCACAACAACCCCGTGCAATGCTACAGGCTTGGGGAAGGGGGGCTGGAAAGCAGTCCGGCAGAAAAGGATCTGGAGGACCTATCTGGAGTCCTCAGGCTCTCTACATAGAGTCATAGAATCACTAGGGATTGGACTTCACCGCTCTCTACAACTATCTGAAGGGACACTGTAGAGATGTGTCTGCTGGTCTCTTCTCAGAGATAGTGACAGAACCAGAGGGAAGGGCTTCAAGCTCCATCAAGGTAGGTTTAAATTAGACATCAGGAAAAAATTCTTCATGAAAAGAGTGGTCAGACACTGGACTGGGCTGCCCTGGGCGGTGGTTGAGTCCCCATCCCTCATGATGGGGGATGAGTTTGAAAGACACTTAGATGTAGTGTTGGGGGATCTGGTTTAGGGGTGAACTTGTAGAGTAGGGTTGATCGTTGGAGTCGATGATCCCAAGGGTCTTTTCCAACCTGAATGATTCTATGAAATCTGAGTTACTACACAAGTAAATTAGAAACAAACCATTTCCATTAAAAACTACCTCAAGCCCCCTACTCCTTCAACAGGATAGCAGAACCACGGCTCTCAGGAGGAGCAATCAGCCCGACAGTTCACACAGCAGTGCAGAGCCCTGGCTCATCCTTGGATGAAACACTGGAAAATGCTGATGCTCTCACATTTCTTCTGTTGGTCACAGAGCAGTTAGCTGGAGCCTGAGCCAGGCAGAAGGCTCCAGAGCTTGGCATGAAGAGCCTTCCTCTACTGAGCTGTGCCGAGCAGCTGGCACGTGCCCTGTGCTTCCACCACAGCCCTGCTGACATCGGCCTTAAAACAAATCAATTTCCTGACGAGCACTGCAAACACTCCTAGCACAGATGACCCACAGACTGCAGGGTCCAAAACCTTCACCTTGTCACTGCCAAGAGCTGGTGATGGCTCCAGCTACACACTGACTGCTTCTAGAGTGGCTGGATGGTGCCACCCTCTAAGGATCATCCCTGTACAGAGCTGTCATCCATGGAGGGAGACAAATCAGGACAAGGGATGGAAGAAGGATGCCGAACACTGGGAGAACAGACCAAGTCTCTGGGAAAACGTTCAGTGGGAAGTGAAGGGGATTGGTAGGTAGGAAAAAGAGAGGTTTCCCTGAAGAAGAGGGAAGTTGTGGTAAGAAGCAAAACCCAACCAAACAAACCAGGACTTGGTTTAATAAAAAAGCAAAGACAGGAGAGTGGTAGAGACATCTGCAGAGAAACCTGGTGTTGAAAACTGCTTGTTTGAACTAAACCCAGGGTCGGCTAATTGCAATTAATAAATCCAAGTTAAAGAGCTCCATTCCCCTGCCAGGTGGCTACAACCTGCTAAGCAGAACAGACAGAGATAGCAAATGCTGAGCGTGAGGTGTCAGAGGGAAATACTAGAGGCTACTCCAAAGCAGCAGCAGAAGATTCCAGTGTTTGCTTTTGAGGGGAATAAAGGGGAAACTGGGGGAATGAAGAAGTAGAGATGAGAACTGCCCAGACCACATGATGATTGAGAATCAGGAGCTCTGAAAGCAGCGGGAAGGAGGGAAGCTGAAGGAAACGAGGACAAAATCTTGTCTGACAGTAATTAAAGGAGGATGACTGCAGGTGGAGGGGGAAGGATTTGCAAGGGTAGAAGGGAAGAGCAAGTTCCTCTACAAAACCTTGTGCTGAAAAACCATGATCAATCACATAATGAAATGTTTTGGCTTCTGGGTAAAGCCCTGAGGAGCACTTCCAGCTGCTGTGTTCAGACAGACAAATGTCATCTTCTGAAGGGTCTGTACTGCTGTGTGTGGGGCTGGACTGCGGGAGGAGGCAGTGCCACCTTTTGCCATGTCGTGTGCTAGTGCCAGATAATGGGTCTGAGGTTACTGGGGGTGTATGATGGGGTATGTTTTACGGCTGGCAATAAACGTGGTGTTTTCTTCAGGATGTTAATCAATAAAACATCTGCCCTGATTGCTATGGATTTATTAATTCTCCTGCATTGCTACAGCCCCTGCAGCAACCATGGCAGAGCTCAGAAAACCCATCTAGCACAGCAAAACCTTTCAGATGGGGACAAACCTGTGTGAAACTCCCCGTGACCTCATCTCTCTGCTGGGATTCCAAGGAGTCACTGTCCATCAATTCTTATTGCTGTGGACAATGGACTGATGTTCATTTTCACCTCTTCTATCAACTGCTGCTGAATGGGAAGAGAAAACCTCTCTCTCCTTCCTTTCCACCTCAATTCAGCAAGGGATAACAAAGCTCCCTCTAAGTGAAGACGTAAGCTCAGATACCCCGTTGGTCCCGGTGTTCACAAGGCACGTTTGCAGCCTGCAGAGATGCTCTTCAGCACAGTGATTGGCTTTGATTAATAACAGTGACAAAAGCCCCTGATCCTGCCAAAGTAGCACTAAAACCTGCCCGGCACCAAGGTCTGGGTGTGCAGCGATGGGGCTGCCGGCTCTCTCCTAACAACACCCAGCCTCTGCTGTGCCATGTTTACAAGGCCAGTGGGTTTTGTGCTGCTTCTGGCTCAGTGGGATCCTGCCAACATAACAAACCGCCTCTCTTTTACCTGGGAGGAGGCAAAACACTGAAGTCAGAAGATTAATTCTCACATGGCTTTGAAGCAGTTCCAGAGGGGCAGAAGCGATGCCGTGATGCTTCCAGCCTGGAGAGTGCGGGCTCAGGGTGGGGCTGAGGGCTGGGGGCTCAACTCACTGCTATTTTTCTTTTTTTGGTTAAAACAATCTGGTTTTTCCTATTCTCATAACTTAGGACACCAGGCAGTCCCAGAACAAGGCTGCTGCTGCTTGTAGCATGACACAGAAGAGAAGCCTCGTTTCCTGCCTCGCTGGTAGCCTCAGACACAGCTTCTTGCGTTGTTTTGGGGATGCCTTGAGATCCCCTGCTCCTCCAGATGCGAATGTACGTGCTGGCAGTTACAGTTAGCCCAGGCAATTACACTTCTGGGGTTTCTCTCTGGTCTCACCTCATCCGAGCAAGTGAATTAATCTTTCTGCATCTCAGTTTCCCTGCCTGTACAGCAGATAATAATGTGGGCACCACCCAGCGTGGCTTAATCGAAGTGCTGGCATCTCCCTGGCTGAGAGGGCTGCAGAGGTACGACTACTGGGTTTTTATCTGAGGCAAAGCAAAACGCTGTTGCCTGCCTGGCTGTCTTTATGCCTGCTGAACCACGAGCAGCCTGCGCCCACCCCTGGGATTTCGTGGGTCACCTGCCAGGACCTGCCGCCTGCTGTGACTTTGAGCCACGGGAGACTCTGCTTAAAGTAATGGTGCTGGCACTGCCACTCGGGATGCTTCAGTTCAGCCAGTTCTCTTTTGCTGAAGCAGGGATTCAACTGACACTGCTTTTTTCAAACATGAGGAGGGAAGAGGGAAACATCATTCCATTAGAGATGAAAATACTGGCCTCGTTAGTTGCTTCTGAATGGGGCAGGAGGAAGGTGACCTGCAAACGGCTCCTGTTGGGAGCAAGAACGTGCAGGGTGTCAAAGGTCTGCGTTGCAAATAGCTGCCAGACTCGTGTGAGGAGAGCAAGGCGATGAAGGAAAGAATCACAGAATCATTAGGGACTGGAAGGGACCTCGAAGGATCATCTAGTCCAACCCCCCTGCCAGAGCAGGACCACCTAGACCAAGTCGCAGAGGAACATACCCAGGCGGGTTTTAAGAAACCCCAGAGGGATGATGTAGCTCGCCCTGGGTTGTGCATGGGGGGTAGGAACCACATCCAGCATTCACGGGAGGGCAGGCCATCCCCTAGACCACAAAACCTGTCCTCATCCACTCTGCGTTATTCCTCTCGGCACTACAGGGCACCACTCCCAGCCTCTCCTGTAGTGAAAAGTGACCCAATTAGATTCCAGGATGAAAATTTACCAATTAAGTAACTTTTCTACAGAGAAAATTGCTGTGCACATGCCATCTCTCTTCAGAAGGAGATGTCCATTAGCGCTAATTGTGCTAGTGGCTTTGGTAATGGAGACACTAGTCTATTTAGAGACGGAAGTACAAGCTTAATCCTATTCCAGTTACACTGCTACAGATAGCAGCTGCTAATTACTTTGGTCACTAATTCTCCGGATCACAGTGTAGCCCATGATCCAGGGGGGAGAAGTCGTGTATCCCATTATCACAGCCCCTTGCATCAACTAATGACTATAAAAATAATCAACATGTTTAAATGAACAGCAAGTTCTGTGTGCTTGGTGAGGACCCTCCTCGCGGCGCACGCTCGCTAAATGCTCTGCATTTTACTGCAGAAAATGTGTTGGATTAGAGCTGGGACAGCTATTTATTGGGGACTCTTGGTAGATGATGAGTGCTTTTTTGGCATTAGTCCATCTGATGTCTACCTGGATTTTTCAGGAGCGACTAAGTGGCTCTGACAAGAGTAGGGGAGGGTGAGCAAACTGGAAAAAAGGTAACTGGAGTAAATGAACTTTCTGAGACCCAAAGCGGACAGTAGGAAGAGACACTCCAGAGCCTGCAGACTCTCCACGTTCCCCTGTAACAACTTATTCATCTGCTGTGGTGGGGAGATTGAACTAGATGATCTTTCAAAGGTCCTTCCAATCCCTAATGTTCTGTGATTCCAAGAAAAATCCAGTAGCTCTGTAGCTAGTGGGGAGCTCATAAGCCAGACATGGAGCTGGTGCAGGCTGGATCCCTTCTCTGAAAACTCCTTTTGTGTTCTCAGCAAAACATCCTTCCACACAACACATTGGCCACCTCCTCAAATTTCAAGTGTTCACTGGAAAGCCACGGATTTGCCTGTGGAAGCCAATTTCTTCTCCTAATTTCTGGGTTAGGGACTGAGAATGTTGGTTTGCTATCGATTAATTTTGAAAATTTCCCACGTTCCCACAACCTCTTCTCATCCTAGTCCGATTAGAATCATAGAATCATCAAGGTTGGAAAAGACCTTCAAGGTCATCAAACATCAAGACCAACCATCTGCCATACAACCTCTAACCACTAATCCATCTCCTGAAGCACCATGTCTGCCTGTTTGATGAACCCCTCCAGGGACGGTGCCTCCACCCCCTCCCTGGGCAGCCTGTTCCAAGGCCTCCCCACTCTTTTTGTGAAGATCTTGTTCCTAAGATCCAATCTCATCCTGCCCTGGCACAACCTGACCCCATTTCCTCTTGTCCTAGCGCCAGTCCCTAGGGAGAAGAGGCCAAGCCCTGCATCCCTACAACCACCTTCCAGGCAGTTGATGGAGAGTCAGTGCTCATCCATCTTAAAGCACGGGATGTGTCGGGGTGTGAGGTTTCTTTGCTTGGTGTTTTCCCTGATGCCCCCCACAGCTAACATCTGAGATGCTGGTGCTGTCGTGTCTCAATGGGTGCACTGAGCCTTCAGGATAATTTTTTGTGACAGGCAGACAGGTGAACGGGAGGAATCGCAGGAGGATTCAACTGTCTTGCAAAGACACAAGAACCAACCTGAGAGTTCGCAGGATGCTGAAACAGATGGTTCTGCGAGAGGCAATCCATTTTCTCCATTTGGTGTTGTGGAAGGCACGTAAACATTTCCTAAGGAGAGGATGACTCGTTGTCTTTCGATAAAAGGCATCTGCCCTCCATGCAGCCGGTACCTGAACAAGGAAGAAAAGAGATAAAACTGGGTGTGTGTGTGGGGGGAAATTCCTACAAATAAAATAGCAGGTTGCATTTTTCAGCTCTTTGTTGGAAGGAGGACGAAGAGAGGGCGAATACTCCTAATGATTATCTGAGAAGCATTCACAGGCAGTAGCTCTGGGGAAGCCTGTGGCAGGTGAAGAGAGCACAGCAGCAAGCACACACAAATGAGGAGATACCTGCTCAAAGAACAACAATGCATAAAACATCCTGCTTATGCTAATGTATGATGATGACATTACCAGGCACTGATTAGGAAATCAATCTGACTTGCTTAGGGCTTCTTTTATCAACAATATACTGCTTTTATTTAAGGTAGCTGGCACCTTGGCTCATTCGCTCTTGTTCGGCTGGTCCCTGAAGAGAGGTCCAGCTCTGTGGGGATTAGCAGGGGAGGGAAGGAAGGCTCCTGCTTTGGGGGGGTGCCCTGCAAGTGAGAGTCCAGAGATGGCCAGTGTTGGTCAGGGTGGCTTTTGTGCTTGACATGGGTGAAAATGGGTCTCTATCCATGTTGTAAACAGCACTGGTCTTGCTCCTAAGGATGCTCAGGTATGTACCAGCTCCTCTCCAGCTTTGCTCCCTGGAGTACACAGTCATGCAGCAGAAGGAAAAACACTCGAGCAAGTAATAGAGTAGCTTGGTTAGAAGTTTCCTTCTCGCTGTGTTTACAAATGATTATGACTTCCCAGTTTTCACTGCGGGAACATCGGGAAGTGGCAGCAGTGCTCCACCGGTATCAGCTGATACGGTCCCAGGTAGCAGCATGGTTCTTCTTCAGTGGTGCCCTTTACTAGGAAGATTTTTCTGATAAACAGCGGCCATTAGCACATTCTGCAAGCGCCTTTTCTAAGCCCATCTCATCTTGGCATCCATGACCTGCAGAGACTGGTTCCTAGCTCTACGAATTGGCAAGAGATCGCGTTAACAGATGGCCTCGAGCACACGCGTGCCAGGACTCGTTATGCGCCTCTTCTTTTTTCTTTTTCTAAGAGCTGTGCGTGGACCGGCTCCAGGTACGTGGCAGCATCGCTCACGTCTGGGAGCGTGGCGATACACCTTTGTTGTACAAGGAAGGAGCGATGCACGCTCCAGTCCTCCCTCACTCGCAGAAGGAGAGGAGCATCTGTCTGGTTTGAGTAAACAGCTCCAACAGCTGCACGGTCGGTTTGGAGAGCTTGGAGAGGGCTGCTGGCAGCCTACACAAAACCAAGCTACTGGGATCCATCCAGTCCTCAGTAGACTCCCAGTCTCGGTAGATTTTTCATCAAACAAAACCTCCAGCACTTCCTCCGCTGATATTCCCATGGCAGCCACAGCACAGGAAGACAGGGCTTGGAGTGGAATTTTCTGGCAAGTGGCAGCAGGCTGCTGACAATGGCTGCAGAAAGGATGGAGATGACTGGGGTGTTCTACTGCTCAGGGTGCACTACTGGAGCTGCCTCTCACGGGTTGCAGCTGAAGGACATAGGCACCTCCTGATCTAAGACCACTGGGTTGGGAAGTTTTACCTTAATCTGTGTAACTTCAGGTCTGGGTTGTTTACCTGATGGAGAAAGACTCATCCCTTTCTCTTCCTGAAGTTCACCATGACTCTGCTGCCTCCCTGGTTGTGTCAGCCCCAGTTGTTTTCCTCCTGGGAGAAATATGTCACGCACCGATCTGTCAGTCACTTCTTCAGAGACACTGAATCTCTTAAGAAGAGGAGCCCTGTTTTAAATGACATGTCATACTAAACTGTCTCATTACCTCCAAAGTGAGATGAAATGTCTTCTCTCTCCATGTTATTTTTTCCTACCCTACATCTCAGCATTATCCTTCATTCGTGGGAACGCTGCTTAGCCCAGGAGATCATAGACTGGTCATAACCAAAGAAAAGGGAAGAAAGATTTACTCCAATCATGTCAAAGGGACCTCGGTGAGTATTAGCTGATAAAGCATACACAGACCTCAGCACATCCTCATTGCCTGCCTGTGAGTTTATCTGGCTTGATAAATGGGAGAAGTTTATAGAGCAGGCAGCAATTGATACGGAAGAGGGTTCTATCTGGATTGCTCCATATAAATTACTGGGTGCTTATCAGTGAGTAATTCCCTTGCATATGCTAACTGTCCACACACTTAGAGCCCATGGCCAAGACATTAGATAACCTTCGATTCACAATTGCTGCGGGCAATCTTCATGCTAAGTAAATATTTCATCTCGTTCGGCCTCAAATGATGCATCTGTTTGCAAGCATCACGGGTCTGGTCCGGGAGCGGATACTCGAGGTATAATGTTCTTTTAAAGCTGCTCTTCCTTCTTCTGAGCCTGCAATTTTTAGCTGTACTTTAAGTAATTTAGCAGCCTGCTGCTCCTGCCTCATCTATTTTATCCGTCGGGCTTCTAATGTGACCATCCAGGTGCCTGTCAGGTAGATGAACAGTTAACAAGATGATTTTCTAGCTGCCTTGCTCTTGCTGTACATGCTCTACCGAGGGCACAAAATACCCCAAGCACGTTCCTGTTTTTGCTCATCAGACAACTTTGCCCACAGTTCTTTCTTGCTACAGACCCGTGTGCTGAGCTGAAAAGGAACTATTTCTCTACTGAGCTGTGCAGGCTCGAGATCAGAATTCATCTGAGGCCAGGACACAGACAGGGTGAAAACCAAGCACTCAGAGAACAGAGCGTTTCCCAGCACTTAGACAGGTGAGTGACAAGCATCATCCTCTTTTGACACAAGTCCCTCCACCCCAGCTTAATACAGATGTTGCAGAGTGTTTGCTTGGCATAAGCTGGCTTTATAGCTCTATTTTCTGGAAATGAAATTGCTATCTGTGCCTGGGAGTCAAAGCAGATTTCTTCCCCCC